>CM060111.1:41098828-41366328 GCA_030522415.1 Channallabes apus
TACTATATCCCTACTGCAGAACCAGAAACCCAGGGGGCGGGGCCAGACTTGATCTAGCTCCACCCACATCATGTTGCCATTGATCCTGTTTATTTATTTATTTCCCTGTTTCTGGGGTGTGTACTGGCTGGTTTTAAGTTGTTCCTCAAGCTTCATATCTCACACCTCGCTCTTACCAGCATGAGAGTAGAACCCTACTGATTACGTGACTTATCTATTGGCACCCATACATCGAATCTAAATTGTATCTAAGCTTGTGAAGTGTGTTAGAAGGTTGCTACAGATTGTAGCGTTTGTTTAAGATCTTACGGGTAAGTTGAAATTGAAATGATAATCAAATTTGCTGAAAAAACTCCAAACGCCCCAAATTTTTTTTCTTTTAAAATTTATATGTTTGTACCGAAGGTGGTGTTATATTTGGTTGCATTTCCTCTTTCATCCTACATGGGGTGTGCTCCAAACTATTCGCACATTGGCAGGCAGCACAGCAGTGCATGTGGTAGGAAGGAATTATTTCCTGAGTTTCTTTAGAATTGTAACAAAAAAATTCAAATCGAATCGGCACCTGGGTTACGCGATAATATATTGTGAGGTTCCTTATGATTCCCGTCTCTAGTCGTCACTGTGTGTGATTGTGAAAGGGAAATACAGTAATCATACATAATGAGGATGATGCGATGTAGCAGTGGGATATCAGTTAAGTGTATTATTTGGCTTAAGAAGGATTAGTTTTATTTCCAGTTGATCCCGTGAGGCTAAATGGTTAATAACTAGCGCTAAGAAGGACACGGAAATCCCCCTTTCTTTAACAAACTGTCTCTTTTACAATCAATTACTACTACTCTTTATAAAATACTATAAAACGCATGATTATATATTTCGCACATAGATTGGGGAATGAGTTTAGGATGATACTTGATTACTCAGGCAAGCATCGTGTCTTCTCCACCCTCTTATTTTTCACACGGTCATGGTCCGGTGAACAGGATTATGGGATTTCCTTTGCTGGGAAGAACATGCTTTTGTCAAATTTGTCCTATATAAGTTACACGAGGAGACGGACGCCTGAGCTGCCTCTTCCTGCATGGGTGATATGTTAAAGCTTCCATGGTTTTGAGATGATTTAGTTCAAGTTCATGTGCAAATATGTGTTTTTTTTTAAATTTATTGTGAGTGAGTCAATTATTTAATACGACATATTACATATAATATTACACTGATGCAGGACGTATAAGCTGTTATTAAAAAAAATAACACACTTAGAGGCGTGTCTTTATTGGAAACTAATCAGCGGCAGAGTTGTACAATGACGCAGAGTTACATTAGCCATCGTTAACATTGATTATTGTCCTCTAACAGCCCAGCCTGAAGTGTTTTCTTCACCTTTTTTATTCCTTATTTTATTAACGAAAGAATAACACTACATCATGCTACATTTACATTTACTGTATGCATATACTGTAGCGCTGTAAAGCACAAAAAATATAATCGAACATTATGTTAAATAATCCTGCAGTACACTTGTTTGCTGTGAGTGTGTGAGTGTGTGTATGTCTGGTTGAATGACTTACATGTTAAAACAGCATGCTCACTTTGGCAAAATGGCATTAATTCAATAGCGCAGTGCTCGAACACTCTGTATTCAAGCCAGGTCTCTGCAGTGCACAGATGTGTGAGTGTGCGTGTGTGTGTGTGAGTGAGAGAGAGATAGAGAGATAGAGTGAGAGAGAGACTGCATTGTAGTAACATCTGGAACCATTGCTGATAATGCGTCGTGTTCGACCAGCTGAACGGTGCATGTGGGTTTTTATTTTTTCTTTATCTCTCCATCTCTCCATCCCTCCACCGCTGCTAGCCTCAGTTCCAGTAACAGAAACAGCTGAGGGTCAGCCGAGCGTCCGGATTATGTAACAGGACCTCCCTCCCTTTTTCCCCTCCTCCACTCCTCACTTCCTCTCTTCTTCCCTTCAGCCTTCTCACACACGGAGTGTTGATGCGTAGGAGGGACGGCCGCGTCGAACTCCGGGGCAAACGACGTGACTTTCGCCTTATTGCTGAATCTGTGTGTGACCCGCAAGTTAATTATTTACCATTCGGAGCATGTAACGATGTTTTCTTCCTCTTATACCACAAAAGCAAATCGACACTAATTGTATTACTTAATTAAATCATGACACTCATGTAAACAGAATCAAAATCAAAGTTGGCCATGTATAACAAAAAAACAAACAAACAAAAAAAACGCCTTCCAATTCCATTTTCCTTCTTGGTTTTTATTTCTTTTTAGTCATCCAAAATATTCAGTAATCTCCTTCCAGCGGTTGATATTGAGATGTTTATCTGCTACTTCTGCTCTGTAAATCCTTCATAACGGCTCTAATCTGAGGTGCTGTTTGTTAATTGGTGATTTCTGAGGCTGGTGACTCTAAATGAACATATCCTCTGCAGCAGAGGTAGGTCTTGGTCTTGCTTTCCTGGGAAGGTCTTAATGAGAGTCAGTTTCATCATGGAGCTTCATGGGTTTTGCAAATGCACTTGTGACAATATTGTACTGTACAAGAACTGTTCCAGAAAGGATGCTTTTCATGTCTTTAAATAACTGACACACCATTTGTGTTATTTAATTGTTTTGAAAAATCCAAACTTGTGTCCAAACCTATGAACAATGCCATTGCTATGGAAATGATTAAGTTTCTTTTAAACAAGAACATTTATACAACCCTGTTACAGTCTGTTCACGATTATCAGAGAGCTGTTATAGAAAAATGAATTGACGGCTTTTGACCGCACAGAATCAAGAATTCACAGGATCAAGCTTGCAGCAACTCTCGCTTGGGCGCCCAATAATATTGATCTCCAGGGGTATTTTTTTTGGTTAAAGGTCAAGATTTGGTGAGAGATCAGGTCTCTCACGGTGGAACAACAGGAACCAAAATAGGAAGCGATCTTTTTTCTATCTACATTATATTATATTTCACACAAACACTACCGAACTCATATCAGCATCACCAAAACCACAATTCCACCAGTTTACATCGAACCCACAGGGAACCCTGTGTGCACTGTGTAGAAACTGGATCTTGCTGAAAAGAAAACCTGTTACAACATAAAGTATGAAAAGCTCTGCTCTGATTTCTGATTTATTGTTTTCTTATTGAATATTAAGTCAACGTCAAAAGTATGAGAACCAGCGACTCTGGGGTATGAAGACAAGCTGGAGTCTGTGTGTGAGTTTATGTGTGTGTGTGTTTCATTTGAGACTGTTCAATCAGACTGTAATTGGAACAAAACCGAGCGCCCACACACGCAGCTTCTGACGCTCTCGTAGTGAGCAGATGCTTTTATTGATCATTTAAATCGGCGTGCGTCGAAATGAAGCGGAGGTTAACGTCAACTTGTGGATAAATAACAAGCAATATGAGAAAACAGATTCTTTCTAAAAGCAGCGTGAAAGATTCTTGGGTAATAAAAAAAAAAAAAAAAAAAAAAGGAGTTGATGAATGATATATTTCAATACATAAATATATAAAGTACAGTTGAAGAATGGAAAGAAAAATCACCTTCTAATCTCCAGTTGTATAAAGTCATAGAGTCTGTATTGACTGTAGGGTCAGTTTCTTGTTCTTGTTTTGGGGAATGTACCCCGATGTGCTCTTTTGTTCTTGCAGTCCATCCACTTTGAGGTTTGACATGCTTTTCTGCTCACCACGTTTCTCAAGAACAAGTTATTTGAGTTCCTTCTGTGAGTCTGGCATTTTTTTTTCTGACTATCTCTCATCAATTCAGCTCAAATCATTGGATGTGTGTGGGTTTTTTTCTTCTTGCACAAAGCATCCTGTGTAACCTCTAGAGCAGTGTTTCCCAGCCCAGTGTGTGGGTGGGCTGCCCCTAGTGGGCCGTAAGGCTGCTGCAGGTCGGAGGTGAGACGCCATTACCAACAAATACATAAAAGATTTTTCATTTTCAACTTTGTACATATGTGTACATATTTTAAAATTCCCACAAAATATTTCTGAATAAGTATTTACATTTAAAAAGGAATCAGAACTAATAAAACACAGCCATGAGATTTAAACGACACGATAACCTTGATTTATTTTAGCCTTGTTTGTCAATCAGAGTTGCGATCAATGGAAAGCGCTGTCCTCCTAATGAGCAGTTCGAAAAGATGCGATGAATAAATTAATTAATACATTGAGATGGTGGGCCGCAGAAGATTTTTACATTTGAAATTGAGACGCAGCCTTGTTAAGTTTGTGAATAACGTCTCTATAGAGTTGTATTATTGTCTACTTGACTACAGCTGTCGGGTACGAGCGACTATGCAACTGTCAAAGTCACTGATTTTCTAATTTTTCAATGGAAACATTAACAGAAACCTGGTTTTGCATGATTCTAGGATATAATATGATAGTCTTATTGGATAACTGCATAAACATGTATGGATACAGGTGTTCCTATTAAAGTGGCCAGTGGGTCTGGCTCACCAAACATGTTTCTAAGATACTGCTAGTATAACTGCACTCCTCGTATAACTCCAGCATTTGTACGAGCTGATTAAAAAGGCTCAATTTGTGAACCGGCTGAGAGAAACACACTAACGAGTTCTCGGTCTTGTTTAGCGTGTTTCTTGTAATACTTATCGCAGGTTTCTAGCCTTGTGGCAGACCGGATTTTGATCTCAGTGGGATTGCTAATGACCCAGGCATAGCGCGAGTGGGAGGCGTGTTGATCCAATCATGTAGGATCGACATCGCACCCCGGTGGCGAATTTACCACCGCTCGGGAACAGGGACTAATCATAGAGGCCGCTTCTCTTGTTTACATATCGCACTTTCACACGTTTAGGACGGTCGTCCAAGAATAGATAAGCATACACATACAGTACAGCGTTAATGGCTAATGTTGTGGCACAAAATATATATTTTTTTAAAAGACCTCGTTATAAGTGTTGCCGCTAGATTTGGTCAAGAAAAAGAACATGAAAGGTGGAGCACATGTGCGTTGTGGCTTCATCAGAGGGAATATATGCTCACTGAAAGAGCACCTAGTCATTCAGTATGAAAACTCAAATAACAACTCTTTACGGCTGTGGTGAGCAGAAAAGCAGAGAAGACCAGATGAGGTTTTTACACTCAGGTGCTAGTTTGTGGCTAACATAAGTCTGCTATTCTGCTGCTGTTGGACCTCATTTGTCTCAGGGTTTCAACATGCTGTGTTTTTCTGTGTTGCTTTTCAGCTCACCGTAGTTTCAATAAGTAGTTGTTCGACGCCATGATCCGAGCAGCACGGATGCACTTTAGATTAGGTAATTAGACCCTACTTGTTTCGGATTGGTCGCTTAGAATTGAATCTTATTTCAAATTGCTAATCCTGATGCTAATCCTGTTGATGCCAAGTGTGAATCCAGAGTATTTACTTTTCCAGACTAATTTACCAACATGTCTGAGTTAAACATTGATCTTCGTGACAGGATTATCTTATTTGTTGTCCTTCATATGAAATTCATCATTGCTATTTGACAGATAACATTACCCTAGCTAGTCATTAGCGGATTTGTATTTAGCATCTATTTTTTTCTTGTTGCAACGGCGTTAGCAAAAGAGCCGACGCATTTTGCTGACTGATTCATATTACATTTCAACACTTTTAAGGCTAACGATCAGCTAAAAAGTTACCTATGTATACATTCTGCTTCTTTACTTCTATTGGTTAAAATTAATTAATTAATTAATTTATTTATTTATTTTTAAATAAGGATGGCACTTTTTGCCGCAGCATAGCAGCTCCCTGTTCTGGACCCTGAAGAGGACATCAGTTTATGTCTCAGGTCATTTGGGTTCTTTATTATTGCTTTGGCCTTGGTGTAGATGTCTGCGGAGTCGACAGCCGGCAAAGAGGTACAGATGAGACGTGCGCTGGATCCAATATTCATGAGGCAAAATATCAATTTGTGGATATATTGCTGTAAAAATATGATGTAGCGGTATATGTAGAGGTAATGTGGAAATGCATACCATATACTAAGACAAGTTAAATACATTTATGGGGAAGATTCAGTGTTCGGGAAAATAATTACCGATGAGGTCATGTGAATTTTCAATTACCGTATGAACTGAAGGGTTCTCATTAGTACGCTTATACCACAGCACTTTATCAATAACTACATTTTTTATTTAGGACCAGCAACTCGTATATTTAATCCATTTAGAGTTAGATTTAATGTTCTGGAGCGTCCTGTTATTGCTTTACATTATACTGGAGCAGTTATGTATAGTTCCTGCAGTTTATTTTCCCTTGAAGTTAATAAATCCAAAAAAATGCAGCTTGTTACTGAGGCAGTGTAACATGCTTTATGTTGAAGACTTTCCTGTGGTGAAAATCAAAATGAAAGAGTAAAATGAACGCCTGATCCTTAGAAATCTATGGATAACGTGTCGATACTACTGTTGTAAAGGATGCATCTGTCTGTGGGAACTGGTCACATAATCATTCACCAACACCACTTGCACATTACAGGAACTCAGCTGGGAGTTATTTCTATGTCCCTCATACATTCCTAACCTCTCTTTAAGCCATTTCCATTTGTTTGGGCCATTGAAGGAGTTCCTGGGAGGCCAGCGTTTCAGATATGAAGCAGGCAGTCCGATCATGGCTGTAACTGAAAATTCGTTCTACCTCGATGGTATCCAAGCATTGGTGAAACACTGAGCTAAGCGCATTAATGTAGCAGGGAATTATACAGAGAAATAAAGGGAGTTTTAATCCTACTGTTCTCTTATTCTGCACAATTAAACGTCCTGGGTTGACATGCATCCAATATGTGCGTATGTGTGTTGGGGTGGTGGAGGAGATGACTTTGCTTCTCTGACCATGCCCTCTGTCCTGGTCCTTCTCCAGCGCTGCCACGATTACACCCCTGATGATAAAAAAGCTCATCAGTAGCCGAGTTTTTCAGTCTAGCGTCTGCTGCCTGGTGCCGCCGTGTACGCTGGGCTACAATCTGCGCCCTCTCAAGTGCTCATCACGTCCCTTGAGTGGGCCAGCGGTGAAAGCGTGTGCAAGTGAATCATTTTGACGCTTGTGCCACAATAGCTGTTTCTACAATACCATCCTTCTTCATTTTTTCAGTTTATATCACAGTTTTTTTTTTTTTTTTGTCTATTTGTCATTTTTTTGCCTTACAGCGAGCTTTCCTTTTTCTGTATCTGAGAATTTGTTGATGAGCTCTTGGCTTGTTTCGTTTAAATGTATTTTTTTTTTTGACACACACCATATGTTGTTGCAGGCTCGTTTGGATCCTGCCAGTCTGAACGTAACGACGCTGTCTGAGGGGGTGTTGCGTGGCAGAAAGGCTTCTTCGTAAGTCAGGGTGTCTCTGATTTCTCTAGTGATCAGATGCAGATGAGAAACAGATGTTCAGAAGGTAGCGGAACCTTGGTGACATGATCAAACGACACCGATTGCTTTGGTGACTAAAAACACGACGGAAATGTTGTCGTAAAAATATTGAGTGTACAGTGACAACTTGGTCAATATGGTTTTTAATTTCCACAATGAAATTAAAATGGACATGTAATATCTCTATACAGTTATCCTCACCATAAAACTGCACCTTTCAAAATCTCTATAATGAAGAAGCTGGGCATGTGTTCTTCTCCATAGTGATAGAGGTGTGGCCCATTTCTTCGCTATGGTGAAAGAGGTGCAGCATGTGTTGTTCTTCATGAAGGTGTGGCCTCTTTTCTTCTCTATCGTGATGGGGCGTGGCCTCTTCTCTTCTTTATCATGATGGAGTTGTGGCCTCTTTTCTTCTCAGGAGGTGAGGCTTGTGTTCTTCTCTTTCTTCTCCATAGAACAGAAGGTGTGGGCTGTGTTCTTCTCCATAGTGAAGGAGATATGACCTCACTTCTTCATAGTCAAGGACGTGTGGCCTCTTTCTTCTCTATACTGAAGGAGGCGGGGCCAGTTTCTTATTTATAGTGAAGGTGATATGGCCTGTGTTCTTAGAGTGAAGGAGGTGTGTTTTCGTTTTTTTCTCTATAGTGAAGGAGGGGTGACTCTTGTATCCATCAGTCCTCATAAAGGAGGTGTGGCCAGGTTTGTGTATCTGTCCATCACCGTAGAAGAAGCACCTCTTTTGTGCCTTTTATTCCCAGTAAAAAAGACATCACTTTTTTTGATGGAGGAGTAATTATGAATTAGTGCTGATAACTCTGATATTGCGCCGTCTCGTCTATTAATAACCCTGATTATTTTTATGTCTCCACCTCTGGTCCAAAGGCAGCATAGTATTGGATTATTTCCCCTATGTACTGTAGGATAAACACATGCTTATTTCCTGTTTTTGCCGTGTTAGCACGTCAATTGGTCAGTCAGCAGTACGGGCCTGAGCTTATGATTAACATCTCACCAGTTCATCCCCAGGCCTAATTGATTCTCATGGCTGCTCTGATCAATCTCATTTCACACATCATTATGTCAGAATAAATATTGCCCCCCTGTGCCTCTGGAGAAGCACTTCTTAGTTTCTGACTTACGTCTTGTTTTATACAGTATATACTTTGGGTCTTGACCCGAGCCTCCGCTGCTGTTAGCTTCACTCGTCTGCTTCAGGGTCTACGGTGTTAATGACTAAGCCTTGTTCTCTCCCTTGCACGTTTTACCCTTATCTCCACTCGCTGCTGTTTGTCTAGGTTTCCCAGCATGCACTGCTAAAGGAAAAGGAGTTTTTATTTGATTTGTTATTATTATTCCTTTAGTCTCAGTGTTTCTCTTCTTTCCCTCTTTCAGATCTCTTCCTCCAGATCACCCAGAGTAGCAGGGGCTAATGAAATAGCGTAGTCATAATGGGCCCGATTTAATTGACCCTAGCCTGATGTGAAAACCAATTAGGGTGGAGAGAAGAGCGCACACTCCATTCCTGCAGAGTTTCTGGATGAAGAAGTTTGACATGTGTTAAATAAGTGGATCCACCAAATATAAACTATACGCCACATACTGTACATTTGATTAGCCAGGAAATGTTAAGTGTTAGTATTATTTGGTATTATTAATAAATTGATTTATTTGACACTTTGTTCTGTCACTTGAGGTACCGAGGCTTACTGTATGGAATGAAAGTGTTTTCCGCTGAAAACCATCTCGTTTCATTTCTTCATATGATTTTCTACATGTCTTTTTGTATTGATGTTGTTTTCTGGAAATGTTACTGGATCCAAAACTGTGTTTTTAAATAGTTGTATTATTGTGTATTGTTTGTATTGTTCCATATTTGCATTTATACTGTCGTTTTGTTCTTATTAATATATTTGTATATTAATATACAGTATATATATTTCCTCTATCTATACCACATCAGCTCTACTCTTTTAAATATGATTCTCTTAGTGGTTCTCTTCTTATTCTGGTTTTATTTTTTTAGTTCATTTTCAGTTGATGATTTTTCTGTGTCAATTCTGATTTAGTTTTAATTCTGGTTTTGATTTCTTGTTGTTCTGCTTAAGATTTTGGTCTGATTCTAATCATTCTTCTGTTTTGTTTCTGATTTTGTTTTAATTTTGATTTGTTTCTGCTTTTAATTACATTTTTTTTTGTCTGACTCTGATCCAGATTCCTTTTTGATCCTTATTTTTGTTTAAATTCTGATCTGATTCTAATTTTTATTCAGCTTTAATTCGATTTCTATTCTGGTTTTGATCTGATTCTAATGCTTAATCTCTTTTGATCATTATTCTGTCAAATCTGATTTAGATTTTGGTCTGATTCGGATCTTCTGTTTAAAATCTGATATTGGTTTGATTTTGTTTTAATTCAGATTTTATGTTTGGTCTGATTCTGATTCGTCTTCTCTGTTAATTTTTCTGTTTCAATTTCGATTCTGTTTTGATTCTGATTTGGGTTTATTTTACCTCTGATTAACCTCTTAGTCTGATTCTGATCATTATTCTCTTTTGTTTCTGATTTAGTTTTTATTTTGATCTGTTTAGAAAAAAAATCTGATTTTTGATTCTGATCCAGATTCCCTTTTGATCCTTATTTTCTTTAGATTCTAATATGGATTCTGATCTGATTGTGATCCTTATTCTGTTTTGATTCTATTTTTATTCAGGTTTTGATTTTGGTCTGATTCCGATAATTATTCTCTGTCAATTCTGATTTTATATTTTTGTCTGATGCTGAACTTTTTCTGTTTTCATTTTGATTATGATATTGCTCTGATTCTGATCCTTATTCTGTTTCGATTCCAATCTGATTCCATTTTATTTCAGGTTTTAAATTTGGTCTGATTCAGACGGTTATTTTGTTTTGATTCTCATTATGTGTTTTATTCTGTTTTGAGTATGTTTTTTTTTCTTTTTCTGTTTTGTATTCATTCCGTTTGATTACTTAGTTTTGGTTTCGGTTGCAGTCGAATATTTGTTCGTCTCCAAAAACATAGAGTTAAACCATGTGATCATGTGTAGAATTTCCACAGACTTTTGCTTAGCAAAAACACACGTCACGATTTGTAAATTAAAAATGTAAAAAGTCTCTACACATTAAGACCTATTTAACACAGATACGCCTGCATGCACTTTTCTTTTGCCTTTCCATATACAGCACCTTCATTCATCAAGAACACATCTTTCTCAAGCTGATATTTGATTGTTGTAAAGAGCAGAAATAACTGTCTCCCATTTCATGTATTAGTGTACAAGTGACTGTAGTGTAGACGGGAGTTTGTCTTCTGTATATACTGTATACTTGTAAAACAGATAAAAACATGGTTAATGTTATAAAAGTCATAGTTTGCTTGGAGTGACACAAACTTCCAAGACATTAATGGCAGATGAAAAATGTCCTCGCTACGTCTTCAGATCCATCCGTGAGGAATAGGAGAATGTCTAGATTCAATGTCTTTTTTGCTTAACCCTGTAACAGTAAGTTCTCGTTTGTTCACAGTGGATCTCCTTCTCTCCTTTCTTCCCTCTTGTGTCCAGACATCAGCTGGCTTTGCGGATGTTAGCATGTTTACCAGGCTTCATGAGCTTGCTGGTGCTAATTGCCCCACGGCAGATGGGGGTGGGGGTGGGGGTGGAGGGGGGGAGATGGTGTTGTGATGTTGTGCAGCTGGGGGCGGAGTGAGCTATAAATAGCCTGCCTGGGTTTCTCTGGAGGCCAGAGGCAGTACCGTGCTCCAGCATGCAGCTTCTCAGTGCTCACACACATGCACAAACACACACCTTCTGCTCTCTTTATTCAAAAGCACTCAAGGTTGTCATTCCGTGCCGCAGGCTTCCTCTAAACCTGTGAGCAAATCCGAATAGGTGTTTTTGAAACGGCGTTAAGAAGACGAAAGCGAAGTAAATATGCGGTCGCGAAGAGCTTGGAAATACCCGGACATCAAGCAAACAACATCAAAGAAGCAGCTCTGTCTTCAAGAAGCACATCAAGAAATGTACCGTACCATCCTGTCCTTTGTTTCCAAATCAGTGCATCATGAATCGTTCACATGGACTCATCTCAAGGATGCTCCAAATAATCTAGGGATGATGCTGAACATATCATCAAATAAAATGATCAAATTGGCGCTTTGAAACCATTGTAACTATCGAAACCTGGATAGAAAAGTTCAATGTGTTGTTACTAAATGTATGCTGATGAGAGAAAGAAAAATGTACTACAAAGCTTATACCTGAACTCTATAGCAAAGCCAAAGTGTCAAGTGAGCTGATGAGGAAGAAGTAACTGGATGTGGTAATGTAGTGCTTTAAAGGTTAATATTAATTAATTTTATTAAGTTATTATTAATTTAAATATTAATGTGTGTGTGTGTGTGTGTGTGTTAATGCTCCAGCTGAAATCTAAGTTATCTATGTAGTCTGTGTAAATGAGCTGAGCAACAAGCCCAGGGGAGGGGTTCTTCTCATATGATGTCACATTAGGAGGAACATCTAACTGGCTTGTTTAAGCCAATACCAAGAAGCAGGGAATGTAATTTTTCCTATGTTTTTTTGGCTGTACAGCCAAACACGAACACACACACACACACACACACACACTGGAGGCCCATTTGAATATCTATACTCGTCTAAGAATACATTTTGCATGAATTGTAATTTCAGTGAAAATCATTTCTTACGCATTACAGGGTGAAATGATTCCTCTGGGACGTTAAAATTGGAATTTAAAAATCCTGTTTTTATCATTTTAACCATTTCCGAGCTCCCGTCCTGCTTTAGGACCATTGGTGATTGTGAGACGTGCACTTTCTGCACAGGATGATGTTTGACTTTTTTTGAAATATTTTACCTCAAGTTCGTCAACGTGGATCATCGCAGATTTCTGAAAAACATGCCTTGCCACATGGTCCTGATCCATCACTCACTCTCTGTTTATGTATGGGAAATTCACCGTATTTGTTGGGGACGTATCCTTGAGCGACATGGTAGCGTAGTGAGTAGCTCTGTGGTCTTGCACTTCCAGGATCAAGGGTTTGATTTCTGCCTCGGGCAAGTTTGTGGGTGGAGTTTGCATGTTCTCCCTGTGGGTTTCCTCGCCCTGCCCAATAGGCCTAATACATTGCCCATAGTGTGTGGATGAGAGTGTAAGTTCATGTGCGTCCTCTGATGGATTGGCACACTGTCCAGAGTGTGTCCCGTCTTGTTGCTTTAGTCTCCAGGTTTCCTGTTGACTTTGTACAGAATAAGAAGTATAGAAAATGAATGAATAGTGTGAAAACGTCTTTTAAATCCTTTTCTTTTATATTATATACAGCAAGTGTATAACGTAAATGAAACAAGCCTGCATCTTTGTCAAGTATTGTATATATATATATATATATATATATATATATATATATATATATATATAAGCGGCGCCGTGGTGTAGTGGTTAGCACTGTCGCCTTGCACCTCCAGGGTCCGGGTTCGATTCCCGGCCAGGCTCGATTCCCGTCTCTGTGTGCATGGAGTTTGCATGTTCTCCCCGTGCTTGGTGGGTTTCCTCCGGGTACTCCGGTTTCCTCCCACAGTCCAAAGACATGCAAATTAGGCTAATTGGCATTCCAAATTGACCATGGTGTGTGAATGTGTGTGTGTGTGTGTGTGTGTGTATGTGTGTGTGAGTGTGTGCCCTGCGATGGATTGGCACCCTGTCCAGGGTGTACCCTGCCTCGTGCCCTGAGTCTCCTGGGATAGGCTCCAGGTCCCCCGCGACCCTGAACACAGGATTAAGCGGTATAGAAAATGAATGAATGAATGAATATATATATAAATAACCATAACTAACAGTGAAATGGGCAGATAGGGTGAAGTGAGTGTACACAAACGACCTTGAGTGTGTATCTGCTGCGTTGTTGTTGATCTACTGAACTCGCAGCCTCTGGACATTAAAGGGGCAGCTTCGGCAAGGGGGCAGGGTTTCCCTCTGCCCTCACACACAGATGGGCTTTTAGCTGATGAGAAATGACTGACACACACACACACACACACACTCAACACCATGTACAGAAGAGCTCAATACTCCGACTCCAACCAAAACCAACTGGTTTTATTCAGTCTGACTTTTTTTTTTTATTATTATTTGAGGATTAAAACCTCATTTCTTAGTCTTTTCAAATGGCAATGTTTTTCTTTGATCTTTGCGAAATTTTTATCTCAGCAAAAATACAGAACAGCTTTGTTCATGCATCGTTCGTATATTTGTTTCATGTCACGTTAGACGTTTGCCAGCATCCAGCTTTTTTTCATCACAATCAATCTTGCTCTTCTTCCATTTCCATGAATGAAGTTCGCACTTTTTCAGTCGAATGATCTGGTAATAATCTGCGTCATGAGAGCTCAATCATAATGAAAGTAAAGGCTCGTTCTCTTTTATAATCACATTACAGATTATATTCAGATGATTATATGTGCAATGAAAACGGGAGAAGCAGAGAGTCAGCTCTCTCACATTCCTGAACTTTTGCGTTTTACTCTACACTCGTTTGTAATTACTACGTTCGCTTACACGCCCGTAAGATGTTGTTAAATCAGATTACTTATATTGTATAAGAGTGCTGTAGTTCCTCCTTAATCCTGAAATGTACACTAGGCTTAGGTTAAACAGTATCATTCAGGCCTCCAAGATTTATTCATTTATTTATTTTTACAATTATTGAACTGATCGATACCCGCGCATCCCTAAAGCCCAACGCTCAACTCAATCCCGACTTTTACAAGACATATAAACGATGAAATGTGTCATAAATAAATGCGATGTGTGTTGACTCAGCACTAATGCGCCCCGTTCAGTGTACACACACACATATATCACCATGAAAACACATGTACTGTATGTTTGCCCAGCCGTGCATTATCTCCGCCTCTCACGTGCACCGGTCTAATTTTAGCCGTGCTGAAGTGATGAGTGTTTCTCTGCAGTGTAGCATTTCTGAGGCCAATCAGCAACACAAAGGCACTCTCCGGTTGCACATGAGCGCTGCTATGAATTAATAAGCGCTTCTTTTGCTCTTCCGGCTTCCTGTGCTCAGACAAACAGGCCTGAAGGCTAACTGAGTGGACAGCGTTCGGTTTTAGTTAGCATGTTAATTGTCATGTTATAGAGCAGACAATGGGGTCTTAATGTTTGCTTTTTTTTTTAAGCGGAATTAAATGCCAAGTAAAATACTAACATTTTCTTAACAGGTTGACATACTGTAGGTCTCAGACGTCTCCAAAATGTGTCTGTTGATTATGCCACTTAAAATATCGCTCAGATCATGCATTCTGGCATTGTTGAAATTCCTTCCTTTTCACTCCTTTTCCAAGCTTGCTCTTTCAGTGTCTATAGCTTTAAAGGGCACCTATTATGCAAAATTTACTTTTTAGTCATTTTTAGAGATTTAGATCGGTCTCTAGTGCGGCTGTACATGGTTTAAACAAGCCAGTTAGATTTCCCCCTATTGTGACCTCATATAGGAAGAAACCCTGCTTCGGCTTCTTCATCTCCACCTCGCTATTCTCAGCTGTTTTCTGAAGTGAATCATTTACATAGGCATAAATAGAGGAGTCAAAGAAAGAGAGGGAGTTTTCTTTTTATTCTCTCCCTAGTTTAGTCGTGTCCAATTCCTCCCTGTCACTAGGGGGCCCCCACATTAAGGCTACTACTACTACTCAGTCAGGAGGGCCGAAGACGGGGCCAGGACGCCAGCCGACTGCTTCTTTTTCGAACTGCTTGCTCAAGCACCGCGGGGGGTTGTAGTAACACATTTGGAGGACAGCGCTATCCGCTCCTTCCGCTTGCGTGAGCCGTGATTAATGTGGGAGCACTAAGTACCTCTCAGACCTATTTTACCTATTTTACGAGACAAAGTAAGTGTTTCACTATGTGTACAGTACATGTTAGATTGCAAGGACCTCCACAGTCTAATCTGTATTTCTATATAAGGTTATAACATCACTGACATGGTTCTAAATCTTCCAGTCCTTCTGTTTGTAAAGAGCTAAAGAAAGCTAGGTTAGCTGTATTAGCAAGGTAGTTAGCTCTTTCTTCCAGAAATAACTGCAGACTTCCAGTACTCTCATATTCATGCATGGAAGTCACTGGACCTACAGTAAGTCCTGTTCAAAGAACTCTATGTTCCATATTACACCCATAAGGAAATAAACTTTTCCATGTGTGCAGTAGGTTCACCCGACTATGTCGTGATGATGCTAGAATTTGAATGAATTTGGCTTAAGATGTTTCATGCAAATTCTCTGAAGATATCCTGCTTTGGTGTGCAATGCAAGCCACCACTGTAGCTAAGTAAAACAGGCTACCTTGATAAGCACGCAGTAAAGTAACTTTAAAATAGCAACTCTTACAGCTACAGGATCTGAAGTTGAGTGACAGACAGTCGGAATCGATCCACTTTTGAACTTCTGTCTTGAACCAATCCCTCTTCGAGACAGCACTCCAATGTGAATTGATTGTGAGATGCACACATGCAAGACTTTGGGGATATCAGTGAGAACATTTCCACCAGGACATCTACTGTGTGCATTTTTGTAAGATCATCTCCTAGAGGATTCATCCATCCATTTATTTAGCCATCTAACCATCCATCTATCAATCTGTTCATCAGTTCATCAATCAATTCATCCATTAATTCGAAATCCATCCATTCATTAACCCATCCATCTATCCAATTATTTACCAACTTCTCCATCCTTCCATCGAGCCAGCTCTTCTGAAAGCACCATGCAAATTGCTATTTTTTTTGGAAGATTATCTTCAAGAGGAAAAACAAAACTGTCCATCATTTCATCCACCAATCAATCTATTCATCCAGCCGTGATTGTATTAATCCAATTATATTCCAATCTAACTATCCATCTATTATCTATCCATCCATCCATTTATCCATGACCACTCATTATCACTTATTCATTATGCACACATTTTTCCATCCATTAATTTTTGCATTCATTCATTCATTCATTCATTTAGTAAATGTATTAATCAATCAGTCTTGCTTTTCTTTCATCTATACAGTATATCCAATTGTTTACCCATTTCTCTGTTTATCTGTCCATCCATCTTGCTATTCTTTCATCAATTCTTTGAGATTTTCATCTAACCTTCAATGCATCTGTCCATCCATACATTGCTATACATTCATCCATTCTTCCTGCTCCATTCTACCTGCCTAAACAAGCAATCCATCTTCCATCCATCCATCCATCCATCCATCCATCCATCAGTCCTTCTCTCTGTCCATCTGTTTACCCAGACTTGCATCCATCCATTTTGCTCTTATAAATATCCATCCCTAAAGACATCAATAAATGTAACTTTAAATAGATGTATTTTAAATCAGTTTCGTTAATTTCAATCATTAATAATTTTAATAATTTTCTAATCATATTTTTTGACATATGTTAAAAAATAACACATTTTAATTTGTGCGTGAAGATTTTGAGCGATATCTCTTATACATGTTCCACTTTTGATTATTTACCCTATAACAGCATGCCTCCAAGTGTGTGTTCCAATTACAAAAAACTGCACTAATGCTGCACCCTATTTAGAAGAGAGCAGGAGGTAAAGAGCACTTTTAGGCAGCATCTGTCTCGTTCAGAAGGTCGGCTTTGATTATTATTATTTTTTTTTTCAGCAGCACACCATGTTGTCCTTCTTTGTAAACCATAATAAAAGGTTAGGCAATTACTGTGATATTAAACTGTGATTTTGGCGTATGCCTACTGGCGTTTGCTCAGTAATTGAGTTTAGTCATGTGGGTGTGACCGAATGAGTTTATTTTAGTAATAAAGTGATGTGAAGTGATGAAATCAGCTGGGAAGGGCTCGGATCATAATAAGTTTGTGGTTTTAGGTAACTTTGCTTACGGTTTAATAGCGATGCTGTGTTTTTGTGAAGCGCTGTTGAAACGGGGTGTGTGAGACGCTCCTGTGTCAGGGTGTGCACGCTGGCGGCTGGCACTGAGCTGAAATTCATGAAGAGCATTAAGTTTCACAGCCACAGAGAGCATCTGGTGTGCACCGTCTCCTGCATTCATAACATCCTCCACCATCACTGAGCCATTACTGCTCTCTGTGCGTGTGTGTGTGTGTGTGTGTGTGTCTTGGTAGATTGTGAGCATTGTTAAATTGTCAATATTAGAACTATTGCACGGATTCAGACTGAATCAAATCCTGGACAAGTAAAGAAGGTTTAAAGTGTGTGTGTGTGTGTGTGTTGCAGAAACTAAGGAGCGACGTGCTCCTGCTGCACAGAACAGATTTTCAGCCTCAGCACGTAAAGGTGTATCGTCTCCTAGAGGAAAGACAGCACATTCCTCTTCTAAAGCAGAACAGCCTACAGGTCGGTCTGTGTTTTATTACCCCCCCCCCTCCCCTCTTCTGGACTGGCTGTTCATCCGTCCATTCATTCATTCAACCGTCTATCCATTTATTTACCCTCCCACCCATCTATCCATTTATCTGTTCATCTGTTTATTTGCCTATCCATCCATCCATCCATCCATCCATCCAATCATTACCCATTTTTTTTTCACCTATCCATTACTTTACCCACCCAGGCATCTATTCATTTATCCAAACATGCAGTCATTTGTCCATCCCTTTATTCACCACTTATTCACTTATCCGTCTGTCCTGCCATTTGCCAGTCTGTCTATTTGTCTATCCATCAGTCTGTCCATCTATCTAATTGTCTTCCTGTCCATATGTCTATCTGTGATCTATTGATCCAACAGTATCTCTATTTTCTCCTAATTTGTTCTTCTAAATTCATCCATCCATCCATCCAACCATCTGTCCATTTGACTAACTGCCCATCCAATGATCAATCTTTCCACTCATCCATCCATCTGTTTAACTATGTACAGTACCAGTACCACTGTAAATCCATCTATTTAGCCACCAATACTTCCATCCATCCCTCTGATTGGCCATCTATCCTTTGCAAGTCCACCCATCCATCTATCCATCCATCCATCTATCCATCCATCCATCCATCCATCCATCCATCCAGCTATTTTGCTACAAACACCTCTCCATTCATCCATTCATTCAGTACATCCATCCATCCATCCGTCCATCCATTCATCCAAGTATATTATCATGTTTTTTTTTTGTTTGTTTGTTTCTTGAGCTCAACATTTATTGTGAATGACGAATATGTTCATATATTATATGCATACGTATTGTAGAAAGGATTTTATTATTTATTTATTTTTATTTTGTGCATTTTAATTATTATGTTTTTCGTAATTATGAGTTTAAATAAGTTTTTTTTATGTAATCTATCATCGTCTATCAAAGACGAGCTTTGTTTCATACACTTGAATGTTTGCTCGTCTTTTTAGGTGATTTTTTTTTTCCCCTCTCCCAGAAATAGTATTTGTGGTAAAAGTATTGACACCCCTAGAGAATATTTAAAACATGCAATCCTAAGTGATTGTAGTTAGGACACTCTCATGAGGTCCTCATATATAGGTATATATTCTCAGGTATAAGATAACTCAGGATGAGCTCGTGCGGGCCATTACAGCTAAAGTAGTTAAATCTGGCATATAACCACAGTGCATTGTGGGTGCAATTTTTACGGTTCCACAGTATAGTTATTATGATATATTTTATGTGTTTTAGCGTGGAAGTTTCTTAAAATGGCTGATGCTCATGTCAAGTAGATTTGCATTGGAGTGTTGATGTGTGTTATGCACATGGGTGAAAACTGTCAGCACTCAGCTTGTCTCCATGTATGATATCAGATAGATTTATCTCTCTCCCTCTTTCTCTCTCTCTCTCTCTCTCTCTCACACACTTGTAAATATGCAGGCTTCCCCTCGGCATACTGGGTCTGATGCAAATGAAGGACATTGATCACACACACACACACACACACACACACTCACACACACAGATTGCACACTCTACTGCGGTCGTATCTGACTTTTAAGAAGCGTTACTCTACAGATATTTTTTTATGACGTTTACCGCATCTATAAAAATTTAATGAGAAGGTTAAATAAATTGAAGCCAGGCGAATGCAAGTGCAAATGGCCGCGTTATGCTAAATTAACAGAAATGGCAGGTTGTTCCAGTGTGTTTACATGAGCAGGTTTGATTAGCAGTCAATGCTATGCATATTTACAGTGAAGCGTTTTGCCACATGGAGTGTTTTCTGAGAAATGTATCACATCAGCAGTCACTCAGTCTTGTACAGTAGTTCTCTGTAGAACAGTGTTAACGTGTGAATACATGCTAGCTACGTAGGAAAATGATTAGCCTCTGACGTGAACTCATGAAATATTGTGCTTTAGACTGATTTCGTATGTTTGTGAGGCTTCTGTAAGAAATTCCCATCACAGGAGTTTGGTTAGCAGCTGCTGATGTTGCGTAATGAAATTTTTATTTCAGCAATATGTTTCATTTTCTACTAAATGTTTTAACACATTTGAGCGAAATGTCGATTTTCCTGTATTTCTTTGCATTTTCATCATCACTCCATTTTTACATCCTTCCTCAAACATCAGAAGCTACTGTATGTTCTAGCTACAGTATAGCTAACGTGTCATCATTAGCGTTCATGCTTCCCACATGTCTAGTACCAGCACTTTTATTTTAGCCACGTTTTTTTATGCATTTGGTTAAACAGTTCATAACGAGCACATGATTTCAGCTCTGCTTTTTAATACGAGAAACTTATCCAATCAGAATTTTACTTTGACGTGTTCGCGGATACAGAGTTTCTTACCTGTGTGTGGTTGCTAGGCAACCGGCATTTCTGCAACCGGCCAACTTTCATCTCATTAAGCTTTCTGTTTCATTTCTTTATAGCTCAGTCAACGGAAATAATGTGCGTGTGTGTATGCGTGCGCATGGTTCTGTGTGTATGTGTGTGTACACGTTGTTGTGTGTGTATACACAATGTAGCGAGTCATCAGGTTCTCATGTAATTGTTTTGGCAACACTGGCCCGTGCTGTTGCTCATGTGTGAAAGGATTGAAGTGTTAATGGAAAATTGGCAGTGCGGAGTCTGATACCCAACACATTCTGCTCCACACGTGTGTGTGTGTGTGTGTGTGTGTGTGGGAATGAGAGAGAAAGAGAGTGCACCAAGAGAGTTACATTGTTATGATTATGTTATTAAAAAGCATTGTGTCTATCACTGTCTTTGGCTTGCTGTTCATTTTATTATTTTTTGTTAGATTATTCTCTCTCCGTCCTTCTGAACAAAACAGCATCCATCTTTCACTCTCTCTATCTGTTTCTCGTAGCCTCTCTTTTACTATCTCTTTGGCTCTGGTTCTCTCTTCCTCTCTCTCTTGCCGTTTCTCTCCCTCTTTGTCTTTGCACGAATTGAGCCGTGAATAATGTAACGAGTTTTAACAAGGTCATAAAACCTCTGACTAACACACGCACACACACACATATTCCCTGTCTCTCTCTCTGGTATTATGGTATGAGAAGAAGAGAGAAATAAAAAGAACTCTAGATAAAAGAGTAGGGTTCAACGTGACTCCGCCCTTCCAGCTGTACACTGTTTAAAATCAAGGCGTGGCTTCTGTGCTCAACCGTGTCATTGAAGGAGGCGTGGCTGTTCAATAGTGTCATTGAAGGAGGCATGGCTTTTGGATCTAACAGTGTCATTGAAGGAGGCGTGGCTTCTGTGCTCAACCGTGTCATTGAAGGAGGCGTGGCTTCTGTGTTCAACAGTGTCATTGAAGGATTGAAGGAGGCGTGGCTTTGGGATCTAACAGTGTCATTGAAGGAGGCGTGGCTTCTGTGTTCAACAATGCCACTGAAGGAGGCGTGGCTGTTCAACAGTGTCATTGAAGGAGGCGTGGCTGTTCAACAGTGTCATTGAAGGAGGCGTGGCTGTTCAATAGTGTCATTGAAGGAGGCGTGGCTTCTGTGTTCAACAGTGTCATTGAAGGAGGCGTGGCTTTGGGATCTAACAGTGTCATTGAAGGAGGCGTGGCTTTGGGATCTAACAGTGTCATTGAAGGAGGCGTGGCTGTTCAACAGTGTCATTGAAGGAGGCGTGGCTTTGGGATCTAACAGTGTCATTGAAGGAGGCGTGGCTTTGGGATCTAACAGTGTCATTGAAGGAGGCGTGGCTTTGGGATCTAACAGTGTCATTGAAGGAGGCGTGGCTTTGGGATCTAACAGTGTCATTGAAGGAGGCGTGGCTTTTGGATCTATCAATGTCAGTAAAGGAGGCATGGTTTCTGTGTCTCACAGTGTCACTGTAGGAGGCGTGGCTTATTTTTATGACAGTATTAGTAAAGGAGGCATGGCTTTTGTGTCCAACAGTGTCAATGAAAGAGGTGTGGCTTCTGAGAGAGAGACAGAGAGAGAGCAAGACCTTTATCTTAATATAAAATAAACTGTGCACACAGATTTGGATAGATTCCTGAATATGAAGCGGTGCATAAATAAGTCATTAAACTGTACCATTCTGTAAGTGTGTATGTGTGTGTGTGTGTGTGTGTAAATTATTTTCTGCTCTCACCATATTTACATGTGACATTTCAGATCAGCATGAATCTTCTCTGCTCTCTATCTTACACTCTCTCTCTCTCTCTCTCTCTCTCTCTCTCTCACTTCCTCTCTCTCTCTGTCTTCCCACCAGTAGAGAGTGTGAGACATCACAGCGAGAATGCGTTTCCAAATTTGTAACATCTAATTTTATGCTATCAAAAGGAGGGAAACAGTCAATCTTACATTCTTTAATTAGAAATCTGGAACTGGAGGCGTGTGTGTGTGCGTGTGTGTGTTTGTGGCTTACAATAACATGCATGCTGTATATTATGATCAGCTCATATACTGTACCTAATAATAAGCACATTGCAGCTTTAATCCAATAAATGATTAAAAAAAAATTGTCAGCTAAGGCACATCAGTAACAAGATAAACGTTCAGTGGCGTAAGGTGATCTGCGGATCGATCAGGCTCTCTCCGAGCTCCTCACCGCCACAGCCAGTGTTTCGTCTTCTTTTCACAACGCGCACGACTCCGAGACGTGCTGATGTTCACGTCTGCCAGGTTGTTTCATGATTGACACCTTTATAGGAGTCGGCATGATCAAGTACAATGTGGAAATAGATCTGGTGGAGAAATGTGGAGGAAAGTTTATAAAGAAAAGTAAGATGCGAGTCAGATTTTAAAACAGTGCATTGGCTTAGGATTCAGTTTTAGCATGTAGAGATATTCAGGAACGCTAGGTCAAGATTCTCAAAGACATCATGAACACTGTTATAAAAATTATTTTTAAAAATAATTGAAATGATGTTAGATGGTAGCTGTGGACTCACTTTTACTCACATCATTTTAGCAACTCGGATTAACTGGCTTAAATGTGAATTAGATAAGTAGGAGTCTATTGTCTTGACCACATTTTAATGTACTCTTATTTATTGTGAAGGAGATTTGATGCTTCGTGGTTTGTGATAAGAGCCCGGTTTATGGTTTACAAGCTCCACGACCCACGTTGAGTGAGCGCACTGGTGAGCGGTTTACCAAACCCTTACTAATCCCGCTTCGCTGAAATAATAAACACACACTTTTAGGTCACAACATGTCTAGATTTGTGCGCAGGGGCGTTGTCATGATGGAGCAGGTTTGATTCCAGCAAAGGGAAAGACATGCTAGACCACTGTGTGCTTCAGACAGTTTTAAGCTGTGAATATGCTGTGAACCGCAGGCGAGAGAGCAATTTCAGAACCATGGACAGCACCAGGTGGGCCCTGAGTCAAAATGAGAGCGTGAGCGAAGCAACTCTCTCTCTCTCTCTCTCTCTCTGACTGTGAAAGAAGGTATAGGGAGATGTTTGGAATTTGGCCAATCACTTGTTTACTTTTCCTTCTTTGAAATATCGAAGGTTTGAAGTTGAGAAGTGGGAGTGTAAGTGGGAGGTAAAAGTCGAGAGCGAGTGGGTTGCCGTGGCGTCTGAGGATGGCGAGAAGACGCTGTCTCTCAGGCATGGTGTCAGGTGTATGCTGGAGAGACGAGCTCAGGTGGAGGACGATGCATTAAAGGCGTCTTAGTAAGTAAGCAGGAAGTAAATACTGTCTGTCTGTCTCACGTTCTCTGTCCGCCTTTGCGTCTATGTCTGTCTCTCCCTTTCTCTCTCTCTCTCCTGATCTCTCTCTGTCTCTCTCGCTTTCTCTCTTTTTATATCTTGCACACTTTGTATCTCTATTTCTATAAGTCTCTCTTTTTGGTTATGTCTGTCCTGTTTTTGTTTTTTTCACTTTCATTCTTTCTTTCTCTCTCACTGTTCCTTTCTCTGTCGGTCTCTCTCCTATTTCTCTGTTTGTCAGACTCTGTCTCTCTTTTTGCTCTCTCTGTTTGCTAGGTAGTCTCTCTGGCTCGCCTATTTTCCTGTCTGTCATTCTCTCTCTCTCACACTCTGTACCTCTGTTTTCGCCTGTCTCTCTTTCTCCTCTTTTTCTTGTCTGTCTTTCATCTTCTTACTCTCTCTCTCTCTGTCTGTGTCTCTTCCTCACCCGAATAAGTTGGCAAAACTAAAAAAAATGACATCAGTTACATAAATATTTTTGAGTAATGATGTTTTCAATTTTAATGAGTGTGTGTGTGTGTGTGTGTGTGTGTGTGTGTGCTCTGCGAAGGATGTACAGGGTGTACCCTGCCTCATGCCCAGAGTCTCCTGGGATAGGCTCCAGGTCCCTAAATACAGGATAAAGCGGTATAGAAGATGAATGAATGAATGAATGTTTTCAATTTTAAGTTAACAGAACTATCAGTTTTTGAGTTTGTTGTACTCATCCATATTAATCATTCATTATTTGCATTAATGAGTAGCCTAACTCATACTATTTAATATTAATTTTTTTTTAGTTGTTGCGAATCAAAGAAAACACCTACTACTGAGCCACTTACAGCATCATGCAAATACAGACCAATCCACCATCTTGATCAAAACAATTCAAAGTGGGAAGTTTACATGTACATTGATGATGTCAGACACAAAATCTGAAAAGATTCTAACCTGAAAGATTTTAAGTTGGTGGAACTTTAAGGAGACAGCTACTGTGGCTTAAAATATCAAAGTTGTTCTGCTAACTTGAAAAGTTTGAACAGTCATTTCTACAAACTCATTAATACCAAAAAGTTCTAAATACTCATCAAGGTCTATTCATTTGAACTAATTGTAATTATTTAAGTTAACTCAATATGTTTAATTACTTTGAGCATTAGGGTTGTATAGTGTAGTGTGTTTGTCTGTCAGTCTGCTACAGTATCTCTAGGCTTGACTCTCACTTTCTGTCTCTGTGAGTCTGTCCCTCCTGTCTCTCCATCTGTCACACTCAGTCTCCTCCTTTATTGTGTCTATCTCTCTATCTGTCTCTATCATTGTCATCTGTAGGCCTGACTCTCCTCTTATCCTGTCTTTCATGCTCTTTTTCACTTTCTCTTTATGTTTCTCCTTTCTATCTCTTTGTGTGTTACGCTCTTCCATTCATTTTTTCCTTTCTCTATTGTGTATATCTCTCCATCTTTGTTTATCTCTTTCATTGCCTCATTAGCTGATATGTTTATTTTCTCTCTCTCTCTCCATTCCGTCTTCATTCTCCACCTGTCCACTTATTAGCATAAATATGACAGAAAGAATATCCCCCCTCCCCCCCCCCCTCTCTCTGTTTCAGAATGGTTTGTTAGGAGACAAAAGCGTCCATGACGTTTGTACATTAAATAGATGTTTGTTGGACGACTCTGGACGAGCTCGGCGACTGCGATGCTCCTCTACTCAGGCTCTATCAATCCTGATTACTGCGTCTTTGCACCGCGCGAGTTCTCGCTCTGTGTGGATTTCCACTGTAACTCGATCAGCGGCTCTATCACCTTCTCTCAGATCCAGTTACTGCAGCCCGTGGCCCGGTTCCAAACACTTCTAGAAGCTTCTGTGGGTTTTCTAATTTGAACCAGTCTCTTCTCGTGAGGGTTCTGGTCGTCCTGGACTGTGTGCATGTGTGTGTGAGAGAGTGAGAGAGTAAGAGAAAGAAAGAGACATTCAGTCATTTCAGTCATGTTGACAGATCAGGTATCTGTGTATGTGTGTGTGGGTGGGGGGCGTATTTGTGTGTAAGAAAGTGAAACGAGAAGCTTGATGTTGATAATCGGAAGGGGAGAGAGAACCATGAGAGAGCTGACTCTTCAGTACTGCTCCATATGTCTGTGCGAAAAGGTAAGAGAGAAAGAGAGAACACTGTATATACTGCATGTTGAATGAGAGAATATGGACAGTACATACTACGGTATATGTATAGAAGCTGCTAAAGTAACTTCTGGTTTCAAACATTAACTGTAACTACAAAGGGATAAAAAGCACAACAACATTAAACAATATTTACATTCATTATGTAAAAAAGAAAAAGAAAAAAAGTTGTTTTCCAATTGTTTCCAAGTTGCTGTGTGTAAGAGCAACTTCAGGATGTTAACGTGTTCTTGTGTATGTGTGTGTGTGTGTGTGTGTGTGTGTGTGTGTAGTCAGTATTCATAAGTAGTTAATGAAAACCGGCGTCTCCCGGTGTCAGTGTGACAGTAACTCATATTACAGCGAGGACGCACTTCAGGTCAGCGGTGTAACACGAGCGCACGCTGCGAACCCGTTTCAGCATCTCTCCGGGGAAAAAAATAATAAATGAAATGTGTTTATATCATATACACTTCCTGCCGTGAGGTCGCTTGCTCAGTGTTTCCACTTTCAGCTAATTTGATTAATTAACATTTAGAAATAGAAGGAATTTTGAAATAATAGAAAACGATATTTCTACTGCTGGAGTTATAGTTTTGTTCCTAAACTACGCATACACACATTTCCATGCAGAGAACAATCGCGCCTGTTTCAGTATAGGAGGCGTGGCCTCTGTGTCGGTCTAAGTGAAAGAGGCGTGACTTCTATTTCAGTCTCAGTGTAGGACATGTGGCCTGTGTCTGTCTCAGTGAAGAAATGCTTGGCCTGTGTCTGTCTCAGTAATGGAGACATTATCTCTATGTTTGTCTTAGTTAAGAATGTTGGACCTTGTGTCTGTCTCAGTGAACAAGGCGTCGACTATGTCTGTCCCAGTGTAGGACATGGTGCCTTTGTTTGTGTCCCAGACGTGGTCGGTGTCTGTCTCAATGAGGGATGTTGGCCCCCTGTGTCTGTCTCAGCAGAGGAGGCGTGGCCTGTGTCTGTCTCAGCAGAGGAGGCGTGGTCTGTGTCTGTCTCAGTGTAGGAGGCGTGGTCTGTGTCTGTCTCAGCAGAGGAGGCGTGGCCTGTGTCTGTCTCAGCAGAGGAGACGTGGTCTCTGTCTGTCTCAGTGTAGGAGGCGTGGCCTGTATCTGTCTCAGTGAAGGAGGCGTGACCTCTGTATTAGTCTCAGCAGAGGAGGCGTGGCCTGTGTCTGTGTCAGTGAAGGAGCTGTGGCCTTTGTCTTTCTCAGTGTAGGAGGCGTGGCCTGTATCTGTCTCAATGAGGGATGTTGGCCCCCCTGTGTCTGTCTCAGTGAAGGAGGCGTGGCCTGTGTCTGTCTCAGCAGAGGAGGCGTGGCCTGTGTCTGTCTCAGTGAAGGAGACGTGGCCTGTGTCTGTCTCAGTGAAGGAGGCGTGGCCTGTGTCTGTCTCAGTGAAGGAGGCATGATCTGTGTCTGTCTCAGTGAAGGAGGCGTGGCCTGTGTCTGTCTCAGTGAAGGAGGCATGATCTGTGTCTGTCTCAGCAGAGGAGGCGTGGCCTGTGTCTGTCTCAGCAGAGGAGGCGTGGCCTGTGTCTGTCTCAGTGAAGGAGGCGTGGTCTGTGTCTGTCTCAGCAGAGGAGGCGTGGCCTGTGTCTGTCTCAGCAGAGGAGGCGTGGCAGTGACTAAAACAATGTATTTCAGGTTTCTGTATTACATTTGCCAGGTTGTATTGTGCTTTCTCTCTCCCTGATTAATAGTTTTAGTCACAATGCTTTTTAAAACTTTTAGAAAAAGTAAAAGAAAAAGTTTTAGTTGAAGTAGTGTATACATACTTAAAAAAAATTGCATAAAAATAGCATAAAAAATAGCAGCCACACCAGTGAAATTACCCAATGACACTATATATATATATATATATATATATATATATATATATATATATATATATATATATATATATATATACACTGTATGTTCATGTGAATACACACACACTCCCCTTATCATGCCGCAGTGCTTTGTGTGTGTGTGTGTGTGTTTTCCGGCACACAGCGCTCTAAATCAGAGTCTGTTTTCGCTTTCGGCTCTTCTTCATAACACACGTTTTCTCCAGCCTGACACCAAACTTTCTCATTAATGCAAATTACCTCGGGTTATTTAAGAAGGATAGTGGGGGAGGGGGGAGATGGAGAGAAAATGTATATCTGTGTGTGTGTGTGTGAGACAGAAAGCATTTCTGAATAAGCTACTGAACGTATGTACAGTATACACTACCTTTCAAAAGTTCAGGATGACTTTCTAATTCCATGATCGTACCAGATTTTTATTGCTTTCCACATTGTAAAGCAACACTGAAGGCATCAAAAATACTCAATAATCTCCTCTGAACAGTTGATATTGAGATGTATATCTGCTAATTATGATCTGTAAATCCTTCATAATGGCTCTAATCTGAGGTGCTGGTGGTTAATCTGTGATTTCTGAGGCTGGTGACTCTAAATGAACTTCTCCTCTGCAGCAGAGGTCAGTTTTGGTCTTGATTTCCTAGGAAGGTCTTCATGAGAGACAGTTTCATCATGGAGCTCGATGGGTTTTGCAAATGCACTTGTGACAATATTGTACTGTACAAGAACTGTTCCAGAAAGGCTGACCTCCATGTCTTAAAAGAACATCTAACATTTGTGGCTGATTCAGAGCACAGACAGGTTCGTGCAGATGAAGGCAGAATGAAGAAGGTTTCTGCCAGACAAATTCATCAGATTAAGAGAGCAGCTGCTGAAATGCCATTACAAAGCAGCAAACAGGTATTTGAAGCTGCTGGTGCCTCTGGAGTCCCGCGAACCTCAAGGTGTAGGATCCTTTAAAGGCTTGCAGTTGTGCATAAACCTACTATTCGGCCCCTAATCAATGCTCACAAGCAGAAACGGTTGCAGTGGGCCCAGGCATACATGAAGACAAGTTTTTAAAGTCTTGTTTACTGATGAGTGTCGTGCAACCCTGGATTGGTCCAGATGGATGGAGTAGTGGATGGTTGGTGGATGTCCACCGTGTCCCAACAAGGCTGCGACGTCAACAAGGAGGTGCCGGAGTCATGTTTTGGGCCAGAATCATGGGGAGAGAGCTGGTAGGCCCCTGTAGGGTCCCTGAAGGTGTGAAAATGACCTCTGCAAAGTATATTGACTGACCACTTTCTTCCATGGTACAAAAAGAAGATCCGTGGCTTCTGTAGCAAAATCATCTTCATGCACGACAATGCACCATCTCATGCTGCAAAGAATACCTCTGTGTCATTGGCTGCTGCTACAGTATGGGCATAAAAGATGAGAAACTCATGGTGTGGCCACCATCCTCCCCTGACCTCAACCCCATTGAGAACCTTTGGAGGATCCTCAAAAGATCTATGAGGGTGGGAGGCGATTTGATTCAAAACAGTAGCTCTGGGAGGCTATTCTGACATCCTGCAAAGAAATTCAAGCAGAAACTGTCCAAAAACTCACAAGTTCAATGGATGCAAGAATTGTGACGGTGATATCAAAGAAGGGGTCCTATGTTAAGATGTAACATGTAGCCCTGTTAGGATGTTTTTGATTATTTGCGTAATAATTTGGAACGTGGTGTAAGGGATATGACTTCTTGGTCTGTCTCAGTGATAGGGGTGTGGCCTCTGGGCCCGTCTCTATAAAGAGGTGTGGCCTGGGGGCCTCTCAGTGAAGAGGGTGTGGCCAGTCCCCATGAATGCAACACTTTAGCTTACTGTATTCCAGCTGCCTCACTGTATTTCTCTCTCTCTCTCTCTCTCTCTCTCTCTCGTTCTCCCAGTTTCAATTCAATTTAATGTAATTCGGTGAGATTTATTGGTGTGACACAGCACAATGTTCATCGGCAAAACTTTCATCACAGTCAAAAAGACTGTGAAAGGAAGAAAAGACAGGAAAAATTATAAGCAAAATGAATAATTAGGTAATAACAGTAAGCACAAAGAGAGAATCAGAGATGCAAATCAACTGGTTTGTGCTGTTTTGTTAATAAATTAACCATGTGTGTGTGTGTGTGTGTGTGTGTGTGTGTGTAAGCTGCTCTTTCAGACGGACACTATATTTAGTCGAGTCAGATGAGCAGTAGTGAGTGACTCATCATGGGCTGCTGATATTCTGAGTGGAGCAAACACACACACACACACACACACACACACACACACGCACACACATACAGAAATGCACACGCAAACAGGATTAAAATACAACACACCACATACACACACATTTGAGTTTCCTTTCCCTCTTTGTGTGTTTTTTGATGGTGTGTATGTGTATGATGATGCGTGTGTGTGGTGGGTCTGAACTGACGTCTGTGTGCATGTCTGTGTGTGTATTTGTGTGCATGTAAATCTTTCTTTCTTTCTTTCTTTCTTTCTTTCTCCCCTTTTCCTTAAATGTATCCATTTATCCTTCCTTCCTTTTTTCCTTTCTTCCTTCATTCTTTTCATTTAGTCTATTAGACTTTTTTTTATTATCTTGGTTTTTGCTTTTCTTGTATACCTTCCTTCCTTCCGTCATTATTTTCTTTTCTAGTGTTACTGCATCTTTCTTTTTTTCTTTCTTTTGTTTCTTTCTTTCTTTCTTTCTCTCTTTCATTTCCTTTTGCTCTTTTTTCCTTCGTTCGTTTCTCCTTCCCTTTATCGTTTCTGATTCTTATTTTTTATACACTGACATCTTTCCTTCTCTAAATATATCAGTTTATCCTCCCTCCTTTCTTCCTTCCTTCCTTCTTTCCATTTTAGACTTTCCTTTTCATTATTATTATTATTTTTTTTTTTAAATAATTTTATTTATTTATTATTATTTTTTTTTATTTATCATTATTATTATTTTTTTTTTTTTATCATTATTATTATTTTTTTTATTTTTTATTTATCATTATTATTATTATTATTTCTTTCTTTCTTTTATGTTTCTTTTTCCTCTCATTGATTTCTTCCTTCTTCTTTATCTTCTTTATTGATATTTTTGCTATACTGTACTTCCACCTTTCCTTCTATTCTCATGTTCTTCCCTTTATTTTTATTTTTCATTTTCTATTCTTATTGAAACTTTTTTTCTTTCTTTTGTTTTTTTCCCCCTTGTTTTTCTTTCATCTTCCTTTCCTCTTTTGATTACATTTTTCTTTAGATACTGGCATGTACCATTTTATTCCTTCGTTCCTTTCTTCCACCATCCGTCCCCCTTAGGAGAGAGAATGTGTGTGTGAGCGTGAGATTTCTTTAGGCATGGACCTAAACAAAAGTGTGTGTTTTCAGCGAGTCGCACGGATAGAAAGAATAAACTCTTGAGAAGTGCTTTCAGTGCAGATTAATCTGATGGATTACACAAGTTTGAGGTTTTTCTTGCCCCGTCATCATTCCTGTAGCCAGCACTTTCAGAACGCTGGTGAACCCGTGCCAGTGCTCCTTACACACTCGAGAGGAACCGTGCCAACACCGATTGATTGGTTTCAGTCTGATACGGTTCTGACGAGGCTGGCGGCTTTTCAGCTGATGTTCTCGGAGCGACCAGAATCAGGAATATTCACGTCCAGCTCGGGCGAGCTGACCACATCGGTCTGACAACCACAAGAAAATACAGGTGCGGGCCATTATACAATGTACCGGCGTTCTTATCATAAGTGTGTGTGTTTATTTTTACATATGTGTATTGTGTGTGCGTGTTTAAAAGTGGACTGTGCGAAGAAATTAGGCTTCTCAGTACAGCTGGCCTACAGAGAAAATAAGGCAATTTGTTTTCCGCTGGGTCTCGGCAGGGATGCCGACCTCAGCACTTCCACTCTTCTGTTTGTGTATGTGTGTGTGTGTGTGTGTGTGTGTTACTGTTTTGTGATTTCCACTGCAATGCTCTGTGTGTATGTTCCACTACATTAAGTTAATTGACCCATCTTTGGCCGAACGCAAAAACAAGCCCTGGTTTCCAGGGAACAACGCTGCAGCGGCATGTTTTTTTTCTCCCCCACACCTGGTCCGGTTCCACGCCGGAGCGCGTCTCCGCCCACGGGCGTCAGCAGCATCTGCAGCTCCCGGCAGCACTTCTCAGATACGGGCAGCTGGACGTCCACGCTGGTCTGTAATTACAGCAGTTTTGTCGGTTCGGAGACTTTTTTCCCTTCCAGCGTGCTTAAACGATTGCGTGAGTGGTATCGATGTTGGGAATGGAAAAGGATCGAGAGGACGTTTAGTGAAATCCGACGTGCTGGGAGAAGTAAAAGAGGGGTTCTGGCACGGAGGACAGTGGATTATGTTGCAGTTTGGCTGGATGTTTTGCAGAGTTTGGCAGGAGCAATAGGAGCGTCTCCCAGTGGACGGTTTATCCGCTGTCAGGGTGTAATATCCAAAGTAGGGCAGAGGGGTCGAGCTGAGAGATGATGCCTATTTAAAAATCACAACCTCCATGAGGGAGATGCAGACTTTTTATCAGAATTCTACTTTAATCTCAAAGGTCTGAGTCTTTCTTTTTACAATTCTGGCTTTAAACGGAGATAAAAAGGCAGAGCTTTGACTTTAAACTCAAAATTCTGACATTTTCCCTTCACAATTCTACATTTTATCTCAGAATTACTGACTTTATTCTCAAGCATTTTACTTTTTCTTTCTCAAAATACTGACTTTTTCCTAATAATTCTGACTTTAATCTAAAAAGTCTGATTTTTTCCTCAGAATTCTGATTATTATAACTTTTTAAAAAATAATTCCATCTTTAATCTCAAAAATTTGACTTTGGTCTGGGAAAAAAGTCAGAATTTTGACTTTAAACTCACAATTATGACTTGAATCTCAAAAGTCAGATTTTTTTTATTTCAGAATTTGGACTGTTTTTCTCAGAATTCTAATGTAATCTCAGGATTCTCATCTTAAATTCAGAATTACTGACTTTATTCTAAGAATTCTGACTTTAATCTCAAAAGTCTGACTTTTTTCCCCCTCAGAATTCTTACTTTAATCTCTGGATTCTGACTTTAAATTACTGACTTTATTCTCGAATGTTTGACTTTATTCTCAGAATACTGACTTTAAAAAAAAAACAATTCTGACATCAATCTCTTTGATCTTTGGTCTGGGGAAAAAGTCTGAATTTTCTCAAATAAATAAAAATTAATTAATTAATTTAAAAACGTGAAGAAAAATCTGAATTTTGACTTTAATTTCAGACTTTTTTCTGACTTTTTTTTCCCCTTGAGAATTCTAATTTAATTTCAGTATTCTGACTTTAAACTCAGTATTACTGCCTTTATTCTAAGAATTCTTTCTTTAACTAAAACTTAAACTAAAGTAAACTTTCTAAATTATGAGGAAAAAAACTCAGAACTCAAATATATATATATATATATTATTATAATTTTTTATTTTATTTTTTAATGTTGACCCTAATCCTCGTCTGTACATTTCAGCACCAATTTACATAAAAAAAAACATTTTTATTGCATAACTAGCTTTAGATAACCTGCGCTGAGCTCGCTCTTAAATCATGCGCTTCAAATCTCTTCTACATTTACTGAGGCTTTAGGTTTATATTCCTGATGCAATATTTGCATCATTTTGTGTGTGTGTGTGTGTGTGTGTGTGTGTACTGGGAATTAAGTCGGGGGGGGGGGGGGGGTCCAATTTGACAGCCGATTCCTTGGATTCCTTCTCTGTGTGTCTGAGATGGGTGCACTGAGGTGTGTGTGAGGTGTGTGTGAGAGAGAGAGAGAGAGAGAGAGAGAGAGAGAGACAGCCAGATCTCTCTGCAAACCTGGATGGACCTGGAATTAAAGGAAGAACAAAATACATATGTGAAATGTGTGTGTGCGTGTGTGTGTGCACCCTTTGGAAAGCGGACCGTTCAGACAAAGCCGGAGATGAGTCACAGTCGTCTCTTATATCCCATGAGTTTTACACAATGATGGCTCATGGGAAAATCTGCGTGTGAGTGACGTCGCACATGCATAATGAATTACACCATGTGAAAAGAAAACAAATAAATAAACCCCTGAGTGATAACCTGCTGATCAGAGCAGCTTAGAAGGTCAATCTTTTCTCTTCTCTCTTCTCTTTCGCTTTATCCCTCTTGTTGTGTTGACTTTTTTATTTGACCTTCTGCACTTCTGGTAGAGCTGTGCACTTTGGGACGAGTGAGGTTAGCAGCACAGCACTGCGCATGTGTGTGTGTAAGCGGTAAGCTCAGCATCTATCACTTTCTCTCCCTCTCGCTCACCCTCTCTCTCTCACACACACACACACAGCTCTAATGTTATGTAATTCTCATTCTCTTCCATTAATCTCTGATCGTTAGGGATTAGTCGGTTTCTGAACCAGGGATGTAATTTGCCTTTTCACTACACCAGCGTCCACGTGAAAGCTCGGCTCGTGCTCGGGGTACAGAAATCGGATCGGGTTTGCGGTAAAGCGGGAAATCCGAGCACCTGAGCGAGGACATAATCACATCCACGTGCCGCATAGATGCGCTAGGCTTCAGATTCCTGCTGCAGGCTGACAGAAGGGATGTGATCTGCTCGTCTCTGTGTGTGTGTGTTGTGTAATGCTTTTCTTCTCACCATGTTTGTAAAGAGTGGTTGAGGTATCAGCACCTCTGACCTTCTTCATCAGGTTGTGTGTGTGTGTGAGACAGTTTCACTCAAAGTCTCAGTGAATTTGCTCTTGTACACACAGGTGCACTAGTGTGTGTGTGTGTGTGTGTGTGTGTGTGTGTGTGTGTTGTCACAGACAGGAGGATAGCCCTTGTGTGCCCAGTGTCATCCGTCGCCCGCAGTTCAGCCCGGTCATCTCCACGACGATCGGTTGCTAGGCTGCGGTTCTATCAGAGACACTTCGCGGGGCGCTGGACGTATTAAATTACCGATATTAAATTTCCACGATAGCATTCATAACGCGATAACTGCCGAACACTTAATCATCATGGTGTACGATCTCATCGCAGCGTTCTATTATGAAATGATCGATTATCTCGGATCTACCAGGCTGGCTCCGAGACGTACAGTATAAGATTCTTCCTTTGGAATATAATGAACGTAATGACATAATTCGGTTTCTTCTGTAATTTCTCCACATCTGTCCCAAAAACCTGCAGCGTAACCGGGTTGTGATGTATGCGTGCGCTGTGACCTGTCTCTCACCGTGGCTCTCGGGGCATTAACCGAGCAGCATCACTTTGCTTTAAGACAAACAGCCGGCGGGAGACTCGAGCGAGTCTGTGTGAGAGTTAAATATTCATCACGGCATTAACGGCATGTTACAAACGACCCAGTGCACCACGGCGGCCGTTTAACACCAGCACAAGCGGCCAGGAAGGAAATACACACTACGAAGCTCTAAAGCACACCACGGCCTCGACGGTAATCTATAATACGAAAACACACCTGTGTGTGTTAGAAGCCTAAGCAATATGTCCAGTTCAAAAAGATCCACAGAAGAGGATAAACAGAAACGCAGACAGAATTTGAATCTCCGGTTCTCTAAGGAAGGTGGAAGTTTCTTACAGAGAATCGTTACTGGTGACGAAACACAGATTTCTTCTGGGAGTAAATGCAGAGTATGGTATACGGAAACATTTTTTAATCGAGAAAAAGGTCAAAAGTCAACCATCAAGCTGGAGGATTCATTCATTCGTACAGTTTCCTCAGATTCTCCAGGGGCCAGAAGTATTGGAACAAGATCAGGACACCGGTTCGACGATCTAATCAAAACAGTGCTCGTTACAGCGAGACGCTTGTTGAAGACCTGAAGACTAAACGCAGAGGACCGCTCGCTATCCAAGGGTGTCGTGATCTCACATTGCATGGCGATGCACGTCCGCACACTTCTGCACACGCTGTCGACGGGCTGCGAAATCTTGGTTTCCAGGTGTTAAAGCGTCCTCCCTGTACAGTAGGCCTGATCCCGCTCCGTCAGGCTTTCACCTGCCCGTTCGCCTGAAAGCAGAACTACGAGGACGAAGATTCACTTCTGATGAAGGAGTGAAGACAGCCTCGCATTTGTGGCTCGCATTTGAATTAAACAGAGTGTGGATCATTTCTGACTCTCCCTAACACTTACATAAGATTGAAAAAGAAGTTTAAAGAGCGGCTTCTTCCATTCCTTTTGCGCGTCTCGAGTTAATGCTCGCGAAGGTTCGACGGAATGCGCAGTCCTTCACACGTTTCTGCCAAAAGGATGACTTCGTCCTCTGATCCGTATGCGTGCTGTTTATGTTGCATTCTGTGCGAGCGCGTCTGTGTCTGCGGGACTGTATCTGCCATTACAAGGACAGAACGCCATCTGCAGCCTCCCACACACACACTCCTACAACCAAACACACACACACACACACACACACACACATACACAATCATACCCACAGGCTTTACCTGGCTCTCTGGAGACTCTGGCATAAACCATTAGCTGATCCACCGTGCTGTGGAAGAGTGTTGTGGTTAGAGGATTGGAAAATTTATGTGTATATATGTGTGTGTGTGTGTGTGTGTCATAATAGGACATTTAGTAATTAGAGAGTGACATTAGCGCTGGAGATTCATCAGTCTTGTGAGGGCTTGGAGAGCTGGCGCAGAGACGCAGACACGCAGACACGACACGGATCATTTGAGCTCCATGTGGCGAGATCTTTGTGTGTGTGTGTGTGTGTGTGTGTGTGTGTGTAGAGAGAGAGAGAGAGAGAGAGGGAGAGGGAGGGAAATACCCTGATAATATGTAAGAGGGAAAAATGGGAGAAATTGGCCCAGGGGATAAAATAAGATTACTTTTAGGTACTTTTTTTTTTTTAAAAAGGGAATGAGTTTTAAATAAGGGAGAAAAGAAGGAAAAAATGTAAAATGTCAAAATTGAATAAAAAACTAAAACGTCCAAAACCTCAAAAACTAACTCAAAAATTAAGGATGAAACAAACAAACAAAAAAAAAAAAGTAGTAAAAAGATTAGGATAGACTTTAAAGAGAGGCAAAAAAACTAAAAGCAAAAATATTGCAAATGTATAAAATAATTGAACAAAGATATTCAATTTTATTTGTATAGCGATAGATACTAAAAGCTTTTGCGAATTAAAAGAAATATGGCATAACTGCAGATGAAAAAGGGGGGTAAAACTGCAAAGAAAAAGAAAAAGAAAAAGTTACCAAATATGTCCATTAGAGACTTTCTGAATTCCCATCTCATTACAGTATTCAAGCCGAGAAGCTACACCACATTTGTCAGTGTTTCTTCACTGGAATCTATTCGAATCGTATTTCCCTGTGTGTGTTCACTCAGGAGAAGGAGATCAGCAAGAAGAGGAACGACTGTGACGTTCTCCAAGAGGGGGTGAAGAAAAAGAGCCAATCATGTCAAACCTTGGTAAGAGCTTGTGAAATGAGATCTCTTCTCTTCCCGGTCACACTTACAGACAGGAGCGTGATATCCGGGGGCTCTTCAGGGAGCTGTTTCCTGCAGGGGTGTCGATAAAGTTCTCGATTGTTGAAGCGGCATGTCAGCCAGCGTTACTCCTCTGCTGCTCGTGCACCGAGGAAATAAACGCAAGGCTCTGTTCTCTGATGGGAGGTTGCATGCGGCCTGAGCGCTATAGGATTATAAGGTATTAATGATGGGTCAAAGTGAACTTCTTAATATGTTTTTTAAAAATTTTTTTATAGCATTAACATTTCATTGGCAGCGCTCATGCTTAAGGGTGGAAGAAGTTGAATTAAGGTGGATGGATGGATAAAAAGATGGGTAGATAATGGATGGGTGGATTCATGAACTGGCTGTATTGGTAGATAAAGGGGTGGATGATTGCGTAGTATGGATATGTAGGATGCATGAGTAGATGGATAAATCGATAGGTGGGTAGGTAAATGTGTGGTTGGTTTGATTCATGTGTATGAGTAGATCAAAGGATTCCTGGATGGTAAATGAATGTGTAAATAAGCAGGTGAGTAGATAAAATGAAAGTTGTTGGGTAGATTAATGAATGGGTAGATGGATTAATTGGCATATGGTTAGATAATTGGATGGATGGATGAGTATAAGGTAAATGGATAGTTTGATGAATGGATGTATGTATGGATGGGTGCATGGGTATATTTTTAGATTTAACTGATGAATAGATGAATCGATGCATGAATGGTTATATGGGTATGTAATTGGGTGGATAAGAGGACGGATGAATGGAGAGATGGATAGGTATATGGATATAAGAATAAATGATAGATGAATGTTTAGTTGAATGGGTGTGTGGTAGATTTATTAAATGGATGGATGGATGGAGGTGTTTATGGTAGGTGAATGAATATATAAGTGAATGGGTGAGTGACCGGATGCAAAGGAAAGGAATTGATGGATAGATGAATGCATGCGTGGATGTATAGGTGGATGGATGGAGGGGTGTACACTATTAGTAGAAGAATGAATGGATGGGTGGATAGGTAGAAGTAAGGGTGGATATTTGGGCAAATGAATGGATATATACTTAGGTAGACAGACGGATGGATGAGTATATAGATATATGGATGAATAGCACAGTCCTACTTGGAATAGTTGATTTTTACATCACATTAATGCACTGGTAAAAGATTATATGTAGATTTATGGGAGAATGGTCTGATGAACAGATGTATAGATGGATGGATGAATGGATAGATAGATGCATGGGTATGTGTGTAAATAACTGGATGAAAATCTATTAATCTATTAATGGTAATATAGGTACCTGCTTGGATGGGTGAGTGGATGATGGATAGATGGATGTGTATATGGGTAGATGAATAAACTGATAGATGAATGCATGGTTGGATGGGTATATGGGTGGATTAAATGGATGGATGATTGGGTGGGTGAGTGGATTGAGGTGTATGTGTAGGTGAATGAATATATAAGTGAAGAGGTGAATGACTAAACGCATAGATAAACAAATTGATGGATAAATGGATGCATAAGTATATGGATATATGGATAGATGGAGGTGTATATGGATAAAGGAATGGATTGATACAGTAGATGGATGGATGGATGGATGGGTGGATGGGTTAATGGGTGGATGGATTGTTGGATGGGTAAGTGGATGGAGGTGTATATTGTTAGATGAATGGATAGATGAAAGGATATATGATTAAATGGATAGATGGATGGATGCAGGGGTGAATGGATGAATGCATTAATGTAGAACTACTGTATATTGATAGCTGAGTAGATGGATAGGTAGATGGATAGTTGGGGAAATTAATGGGTATATAGATAGGTGAATGAGTAGATGGATAGATGGATGAATGGATGGAAGTAGAGGTAAGTGTATTAATGGATGGATAGATAGATTTTCTTTCTCCATGCATATTATTGAAAATATTATATTCAGCTATCTATCACAGAATAGCAGGGAGTGGAATACTGCTAATTACTCCTTAAAGTCCAGTTCTGCATAAAGTCTCAGTGAACACAAGGAACTCTCTCTCTCTCTCTCTCTCCTCCACACGTTTCTGCATCCCTCCGGCTCTTTTTCTGTCTTTTTGTCTCCGTCCTCCCCACACACCAGAAATGGTCTTTGGCTCACGGGTGTGCTGTCATAGCAAAGCAAAGGAGCAGCAGTGTGAGAGAGGCAGATGAGAGGACGGGGGTGGAGGTATGTAGACAGACTCATCTTTGCTGAATGCCTGGGGAACTCTTTGGATGTGGTCTTCCCTTTATTTAGTAAATAAAAGCCTTTCAGTTGGACAGGTGCAGCGCTGCGTCCTTACCTTCACTTCGCATCCATATTGTATGATGTTTTGACTTTTATGCTGTTGTACATGTTCCATATCCATAAATAAATCATTTGACTAAACAATACACACGAAATGAGTGGGAAAACTTGTTTTTGTTGTAATGTAATGTATAACGGCACCCTGACGCAATTCAGCATTTAGTCTTAAACAAAACCAAGCTACTCTACAAGCATCATGCATATTTACGCACATGATGTTTTTTAAGTAAGGTAACATACCTTTTTGGGTATGTGATGTAAAATCACATGGGTTCATGTGTTTAAAGGAAAATTCTAAAAGATGTGGTGTTTAAAAAAAACACTTTTTTTCCCTTTTTGTTTTTTACAACTGTTATGGTAAATTAATGCATTATTAAAATAATCAAACACTTGGGACATGCTCTTATTGGATACTATTTAACTTTATCATTACTCGGTGGATTGGATGGGTGGGTGTCTGGGTGTATGGATTGATGAGTCGATTAATGGATGGATGAAATGAAGGGTGGGTGGATGTGTGGTTGTATGGATATATGGATAAACCAAAAATTGGATGGAAAAATGGATGGATGGTTGGGTGGTTGCATTGATGATTAGATAGGATGAATAGATTGATGAGTTGGTGATCATACGTATGGATGGATAGATGACTGAACTGGAAAATAAAACTATGTATACATGAGAATGTTGAATAGATGAATTGGTGGATGAATGGAAGGATGTTTATATAAAAGGCTGGAAGTATGGATGGGTGGGTGAGTGTATGGATGCAAGAATGAATGAACGGTTGGATGGGTGTATTGATGGATAGATGGATTGATGAGTTGGTGGTCATACATATGGATGGATGAATAAATGGATAGATGGGTGAAGCGGAGAATAAAACGTTAGTGTGTACTGTATGTATGCTTGTATGCATGGATGGATGGATAAATACAGTAAGATGGCGAATTGATGGAAAGATGGATTGATGGCCTGATAAATGGATGAGTTGGTGAATAGATTGGTATATGGGTGGATGGATGGACAGGTGTTATGGTATTTTATGTATGAATGATGAATAGATTATATTTTATGCATTATAATATTATACGGTTATATTTTATGCATTATAATATCATGTGTTGTTATGTAATGAAATGTTATCACAAATAATCTGACGTAGGTAGGTCTGTGACAGCAATAGTATGTGTGTGTGTGTGTGTATTTTATATAACACAATATATTGCATAACACGTGACTGGGATGATTAATGAGCAAATCTGAGTTCAGCCTTATGACATAAACATGAAAGCCATGAATATCTGTAGCGTCTTCATCTATTCATTCTAAGCCATCGGATCTAAAAAAGTTTTCCATCGCACGATTTATATAATTAGGACGAGGCGGACACAGTGTCAGTGCTGTGGTTTTGTGCTTTTAAAATGGGATTTCTGTCCTGCAGCCCGTGTGCATATGTTAATGCAATTATCACTTTGAGCCGTGTAAAAAATTGCTTCTGTGAGTGTGTTAATGTGTGTGTGTAGGAGAGAGGTAACTCAGTGGGAGTCAGCAGTGTAAATTTTGCTCTCCTCTGGGATTCTGTACCGAAACCACAGGCAGCAGCATTCTCACAGTATTGACTACAAAGCCACTGAACTTAACCATACACAGATGTACACCCACAGATGCTGAGTTCTTCATGCACCTGTATACAGACTGGTGACAAACTAAATGAAATAAATAAATAAAAATAAACAAGAAAGTGTGGTAGTAAAAATGTTGCTGCACCACAAGCCACCAGAACAGCTTCAATGGAGCCAAAACCAGGATTTGGATTGCATCATTGCATGATTGAAGAGCATCAAAATCAAAGAAATTAATTTATAAACTTTATGAACTTGATGAGATTGAGAAAGTGCTTCTTCAGACTAGTACTATTAGGAAAGAGCCCTGAGAAGGTCATTTATGAAGATTCAAGAAGAAAGCAACTTGGGGAGGAGCCTTTTCAGAGGCACCGTCTCAAGATTACGGAACTGTGGGAGCAGAACCAGGATCAAAGATGAGGTATAAGACTCAATGAAGTTTGTGATCATTTGTGGGAAAGAAACTTTGAAGAAGGAGGAATGTAAAAGATCAAGAAATGAGCCTTTCAAGTGGGTGATGAGGAAGAGCTTCTCAAAACTAAAGGAGATGAAGAAGAGCCTCTCATGCTTAAGGAAATTCAGGAAGAGTCTGTCAAAACCAAGGGCATTTCAGAAAGAGCTTCTCAAAACTAAGGTAGTTGAAGAAGAACCTCTCAAGCCTGAGGAAGTTGAAGAAAAGTGTCAAGACACACAAGCTTCTTAAGGCAAAGAAAGTTGAGGAAGAGTCTCTCAAGTGGGAGGAAATCGAGGTAAAGTCCATCAAGACAAAGGACAAAGCTCCTCAAGTCTAAGAATGTGAGAAACACATTAAGACTCAAATGTGAGAAAGTTTAGGAAGAGTATTTCAAGAGCAAGGGCATTAAGAAAGAGATTCTGAAGACTAACAAAGAGCCACTTCACTCCTGAGGAAGTTCAAGAAGAGAGTTTGTCAAGACCAAGATCAAGGTCAAGAAGTTGATGAAGAGACTCTCAATGGTGAGAAAGGTGACGAAAAGACCAAGGACATTCAGGAAGAGCTTCTCAAGACTAAAATAAATTATGGAAGAGCCCCTCAAATGTAAGGAAGTGCCTTCCAAGCTTAAGGAACGTGAGTGTCTCAAGAACAAGGAAGTTAAGAATGAGCTTCACAAGGTTATTTAAGCTGAGGAACAGTCTGTCAAAGAAAGATCCTGTTAAGAGTAAAAAAGTTATCCTCCGAGTGACGCAGTGATAAAGTGCTCGCCCTATCATCCGGAGATTCAATTCAATTCAATTTTATTTATATAGCGCTTTTAACAATGGTCATTGTCTCAAAGCAGCTTCACAAAAATGAAAGAAAATTTACAAAAAATGAAAGAATTTTTTTAGAAAAGAAAATAAGTGGAAGTGTGTATGTGTGAGAAAAATGTGTCTAGATAATAATGAGACGAATTAAATCTCTCTGATGAACAAGCCAAGGGGGATGGCGACGGTGGCAAGGAAAAACTCCCTGAGATGGCATTAGGAAGAAACCTCGAGAGGAACCAGACTCAACAGGGAACCCGTCCTCATCTGGCTGATAACAGATAGAAATGATATAACATCTTGTGTGTTGTGCAGGTGAAAATTCAATATGACAGAAATTATTTAAATTGACATGAAGACCAGTTCAGCATAGGGACGAGTCAGTAGGTGCAGAGGGCAGATGAGGTCTGGATCACTGGAAGCACAGGAGCAGCATGTGTAGCTCCAACCATCATAAAGCTGAATCCAGCCGGAGCTGGTCCTTCTCTGGATGCCTCAGGAACCTCGTAGGGTCGGCCTTTGTCTACTGAAGCTGGCACAATCTCCCGATGCCTCGGGATGGGTAGAGAAATACAGAACAGATGGGGAGAATTAGCGTAGTTGCCATTCAGGATAGGTGTACTGGAGTATGAGATTATGGGATGAGTTACGTGTATGCCAGATTAAAAGGATGCGTCTTGAGTTTACTTTTGAACTGGGAAACCGTGTCTGCTCCCCGAACACTGTCTGGAAGGCTATTCCAAAGTTTTGGAGCTAAATATGAAAATGCCTCGCCCCCTTTTGTAGATTTTGAAATTCTGGGAACTACCAGAAGTCCGGAGTTTTGTGATCTTAAGGCGCGTGGTGGATTGTAGTATGTAAGTAATGCATTACAATACTCCAGTCTGGAGGTCATGAATGCATGAACGAGCTTTTCTGCATCAGATACGGATAAGATGCTCCTAAGTTTGGCAATATTTCTAAATTGGAAAAAGGCTGTTTTTGTAATATTTGAAATGTGATTTTCAAAGGACAAGTTACTGTCTAATATTACGCCCAGGTCTTTTACTGTCGAGCTGGTAGTAACAGTACATCCTTCTAAATCGTGAAAGCTGTTGTGTGCTAGTTTTTGAGCCGATGAGTAATATCTCTGTCTTATCTGAATTTAATAAAAGAAAGTTATTGGTCATCCAATCTTTTATATCCTGGACACACTCAGTTAATCTAGACAACTTAGGTATTTCGTCTGGTTTTGTTGAGATATATAATTGGGTATCATCAGCATAACAATGGAAACTAATCCCATGTCTTCTAATGATGTTACCCAAGGGAAGCATGTATATTGAGAACAGCAGAGGTCCTAAAACTGACCCTTGTGGGACCCCATATTTCACTTGCATTACACCAGACGGTTCTCCATTCAGATATACAAAATGGTATAGATCTGACAGGTATGATCTAAACCATTTTAATGCCTGTCCCTGAATACCTATGTGATTTTGTAAGCAATCTATAAGAATATTATGATCTACAGTGTCGAATGCATCACTAAGATCGAGCAGGACTAGCAATGAGATGCAGCCTTGGTCTGAAGCTAAAAACAAGTCGTTTGTATTTTCTTCCTGATATTATTGATTTTTTCATTAAAGGAGTCCATAAAGTCTTCACTTCTAAACTGTGATGGGATACTCTCTGCGGGCATCTTAGGTTTTGTTAGGCGAGCCACTGTACTAAATAAGAGCCTGGGATTGTTTTGGTTTCTTGCTATAAGTTGGCTAAGATGCTCGGTCCTAGCAGTTTTTAGAGCCTGTCTATAGCTGCACATACTGTCTTTATACGCAATTCTAAAAACTTCTAATTTAGTTTTTCTCCATTTTCACTCGAGATTACGGGTAGCTCTCTTTAGGGCGCGAGTATGACTGTTGTACCACGGTGCAAGTGTTTTATCTCTGACTTTTTTTTATCTGATGCGAGCAACAGTGTCTAATGTACTGGTGAAAATAGTGCCCATGCTGCTATTCACTTCATCTAGATTATCTGCATTTAGGGGTCTAATAAGAAATTGGGACAGATCCGGCAGATTACTTGTGAATCTGTCTTTAGTAGTGGGATTCATATTTCTAACAGATTGATAACGTGGGGAGACACAGCTAATCTGTTCTACGGGTAGAGTATATGTCAGGAGGTGATGATCTGTGATATCATCACTTTGAGGTATGATCTCTATATTAGAGACATCTATACCATGGGATATAATTAAATCTAGCGTATGATTAAAGCTGTGAGTTGCTCCAATTATATTTTGCTTAACCCCAAAGGAATTTAGTAAATCCATAAATGTGAGTGCTAAAGCGTCGTTAGCATCATCTACATGAATGTTAAAGTCTCCTACTATCAACACTTTGTCAGAGTTAACCAATAGGTCTGATAGCAGATGGCCAAATTCTTTAAGAAAATCGCCATATGGCCCCGGGGGTCTGTACACGGTGGCCAGGGTAAAATATAGCAAGGGTTTATTACGTATTTCATTGAGTGCAACATTAATGATGAGCACTTCAAATGAATAAAACCTGGGCCTTATTTTCTGACGTCAAGGGAATAATCTGAGATCATTTCATTAACAATATGTGCTTTAGGCGCAAGGGATCTGTTCAGAAGTCCAAACTTTAGAGGTGGATTTTGACTACTTATTTGGCCTTTTTCTGGTTTTCTGGTTATCAGATTGTTTCGGGCAAATTTAACAAATTTATTCTTTTTTCTCACTATTCGGGGAACAGACACAATTTCTATAGGACAAGCTATGTGTGTGCGTCTATCACTACGGTGAGTTGTGATGTGGCTTATATGTTTGGAATCTACGGTATGACTTACCGCCAGTCAGATGGTTCGTAGTGTACTGGAGATGTTGTCAGAGAGGACCGCTGCTCCAGCTCTGCTAGGGTGCAGGCCATCAGTGTGGTAGAGCCTAGGACGCTCCCAGAAAACATTCCAGTTATCAACAAAGGGTAATTTCTGTTGTCGACACCAAGATTGTAACCATTCATTAGAGGCAAATAATCTACTGAACTTCTCGATTCTTCGCTGAAATGTGGGAAGCGGTCCAGATACGATGATCCTTGTCGTGGGTGATGTGCTGCGGACCTTCTCGACCAGGCTCCTGAAGTCCTTCTTTAGGATCTCCGTCTGCCTCAGCCTGGTGTCGTTCGTGCCAGCATGAAGAACCACAGCTCCAATGTTCTTCCTCAGGGCAGCAGGCACCTGTGCAGCAACATCAAGAACACGTGCACCAGGTAAACAGCAAGTGTACGCCTTATCTTTAGCCGTGGTAGCACGCACGTGCCGAACGATGGAGTCTCCGATGACCAGCACATCGTGTGCCGTCTCACGGAGATGAGCGAAGCGGTTTCGGGTCGATCACGAGTTCAATTCCCGGGTGATGCTGTAACCTCTCACAGCCGGAGGTCTAGAGAGAGCTGATTGGCCGAGCTCTCTCAGAGGGGAGGGATGAGAGGTACTTCGTGGTATAGCGCTCTGAGTTTGCTAATGTGGAGCCCCCTAGTGACGGGCCGGAATTATTGAATTAAGGAGAAAATCGAGGGGGGGGGGGGGGAAGATGATGAATAAAATGAAATACTGATAGTATTGTTTAAATAATTGTTTAAAAAATTGCCAAATTGCACAAAAAATATGAACAGATTTTTGACTTCAAAGGCAATAAACAACCTCTTCAGTCTAAAATTTAACAAGAGCATCGACATGAAGCAGGAACCTCTTGCCTGAGGAAATTCAATAAGAGCTTTGAGATTTCCAAGCGAAACAAAAAAGTCTGGAGCTGATGTCAGTGGATTCTCAGTCTGACTATAAAACACGCTTTCACAGCGTTTCCTGCTCTCTAGCATCTGTACCGTCAGCGATGCCTCCTGCTTTCTGATCTTTAGTCTAGCAGGAATCGAAGGTGCAGTTGTTCATTGTCTCATCCGGACTATGTTGTTCGCTTTGATGGGTAAGCCTGGTGGATGCAGGGGGCTAATTAAAGAAGGCTTCAGTCGTGGCCAGTGAACATGTCATGGACCCAGTTTTATCTCCACTTACGCTGGAAATCCACCTGTATGGTGCAGTAAATCGTAGCTTTAGTGACTGTTTATACAGTGGGGGTCATAAAGTCAGGGTCTAGCAGCAGGAATTGAACGTTTTCCTCAAATGACAAGGCTAGTACACCTGCTGAATACATTTTCTGATTGGTTGAAACCCACCAGAGGTGGAGAACATCGTGCCGTTCTATGAACCCTGGAGTAGATAAAGAAGGATTGGAAAAGAAGGATTTAGAGCACGAACGAAGCAGATGGTCCAGTCTCAAAGGTCACAGGCACTGGCTTCCAGGATACACCCGACATGCATTAACCCTGCGCTCTGATTGGACGAGTGCCACCGAGCGACAGAGTCCACTTAAAGAAATACACTCTGGTATGGAGATGGAGGAGTTGAGTGGTGAGTACGACAGCGACAAGGCACGCCAAGACTGCACCCACACGACGTATCAGCGTTTATTTCAGCCGAAGCTAACAGAAGGCCAACGATTATTGTGTTGTGTTTGTGTGTTGCTGTTCCCAAAGTGTTGAGATCTTCCTTCTGATCGCACAGAAGGTGTTGATTCGTGCACAGTAGTGCAGCTGCAAATCACAGGTTTCACCACAAGGATTGGATTGCATCGCAGTCTCATAAGAACTGGATGAAGCTTGGAATATTACTCTTCAGTAATCTCTTTATCTCAACGAGCGCTCTCTGCATCTCTCGCTTTTCCCCATCGTACATCTTCTGCATCGTCCATCATTCACTGCCATCCATCTCATTTCATTCAGAACAGGAGAAAGACATTGCTCTGTCTCTCATCCTGTCTGAGTGTTCTTCATCCTTATCTCATCTCCTTACATCTTATCACCCTGCTGCCATCTCTCCACCCCCCCCCCCCCCCCACCCGCCCTCTCTCTCTCTTTCGGAGTTCGGCTCTCAGTCTATCATGTGTTCGGTTAATTCTGGATCGATGCGTTGCGAGCGGGATGCCAATGCAATCATGGCTTAGTGCAGGACAGATTGGAATTGACTGCAGGGAATAGGGACTGCAGTATGTTTATGAGCCTTCACTGTGTGTATGGATGGAAGCGGTGCATCTGTATGTGTGTATGTGTGTGTGTTAGCGTGGTAGTGTATTTCTTTGACATCTTAGCCTTGTTGTGATAAACGTAACTCCTCTCATTTCTCCTGCTCAGCTCTTTTCAGTATTTACCGTACCGCTCCGTACTTGCAGTAGAGCAGACGTGTGGTGATGTATCCCTCCAGAGGCTCAAAAGCAGATAGACAGATTTCTCATTGCTAAGATAATAGATCACCTAAGACTAGCTAGCGTAATTCCTGGGTAATGTAATTCATTTATAAGTTAAGCTAGTTTGCTAACACACTGACAACCTTTGGCAAATTTTAAATGACGCTAAATAATATATGTATACTAGGCTAATGTTAGCTCCATGCCGAGCTCATATACATCAATCATCTAAGCTTATTCATTCATTCATTCATTTTCTATACCGCTTAATCCTGTGTTCAGGGTCGCGGGGGACCTGGAGCCTATCCCAGGGGACTTCGGGCACTAGGCGGGGTACACCCTGGACAGGGTGCCAATCCATCGCAGGGCACACACACATACACACACTCACAGACCCAATCATACACTACGGGCAATTTAGGAACGCCAATTAGCCTAACCTGCATATCTTTGGACTGTGGGAGGAAACCGGAGTACCCGGAGGAAACCCACCAAGCACGGGGAGAACATGCAAACTCCATGCACACAGAGACGGGAATCGAGCCTGGCCGGGGAATCGAACCCAGACCCTGGAGGTGCAAGGCGACAGTGCTAACCACTACACCACCGCGCCGCCTTCATCTAAGCTTACTAATCATTAATTAAAGTGAGCAGGGTGCGGCGTTCAGGGAGCTAGCTAGCCTCGGCTGCAGTACTGTATTGTTTTAATTAGAGCTGCTATTGTATGATCGTGAAGGGGTCGTGATTAGATTCATTATTTTTAACCGGAACGAAACGGACACTTTCTTTTCCTTTCCTTCCTTCTTTTCTTTTGCTTTCATTTATTTTTTTCCATCCCTTCTTGTCCCTTTTTTTATTTTGTTAAAGATTCTTTCATTTTTTTTCTTTTCTTGTTTCTTTAACTTTAACTTTCCTTCATTTCATTTTGACTTCACTTTCTGACATTTCTGTTGTTTCTCTTCCTTTCTTTTCTTTTTCCTTTCCTTTCTTACATTTATTTACCATTCTTTTGTTTACTTTTCCTTTGTTTTCTTTTATTTTTTCCTTTTTTTTTTTACATTGCTTCCTGTCCTTTATTCCTTTCCTTTTCTTGCTTTTGCTTGTTGATTTTTTTCCTTTCTTTACTTGTGTTTTCTTACTTTACTTTTTTTCTTTTAATTCTTTACTTCAGTTCTGTCCTTTAGTTTTTTCCTTTCCATGCCTTGTACAGTACAGTAGGTCTTTTCTTTTCTTTGCTTGTTTTTTTCCTCTTGCTTTCATTTCCTTCTTGAGTCTACTTTCCTTTGTATCTCTTTTTCTATCTTTTCCCTTAAATTTTTTCCCCATTTCTTTTTCTTTTTTTCCTTTCTTTCCTTTCATTTCCCTTCATTTCCTTTCCTTTGTAACTGTCTCATTGCAATATTATAAAAACAACTAAAATGGTAAGTAAACAAGCAAGTAAATAAATAACCTGATAGATAGATAGACATATAGATAGATAGATAGATAGATAGATAGATAGATAGACAGATAGATAGATAGATAGATAGATAGATAGATAGATAGATAGATAGATAGATAGATAGATAGATAGATAGATACTCTTGCTGTTTTAGCTGTATAATAGTAAAGTACAAATAGTGTATATCGATCATTTAAACCATTTGGATGTTGTCATGGTTACATAAATTCACTGGCCAAAAAAATCCTTTCATATGTCATCTCATTCCTAAAGCATTTTCATTCCTCCAAGTATTGCGACACCTCTGCTTTCTTCAATAACAGCACCAGACCTGTCAGACTAAGGTCTTCTGGGACGTCCTGCCAGGTTTAGGCTGCTCCTCCACTGATTGGGTCGTACGTCAGTTTCGGGATCACGGGCACTATTTCAGTGTTTCTTCTGCTTTTCCAAATAATCCCACAGGGGTTTTGCGCCCCAGTCAGGCCAGTGCTCCAGGGTTTCATCATGCTTGTTAAATTAGTCGGCGTGCTGGAATGTGGGCGTGTCACTGAGGTGTGCTGATTGGATCTAATGGCACTGTACAGTTAGATAACATTGATTGGACAGTCTAGTGTATAATATAGTGTGCATGTACTGTATATATTATTGGCACATGAGCTGAAAAGCTGTCAGGAGTTTAAGTGGTGTTCTGGATGTTTATGGAGTGTAATTAAGTTCCCCTCCGCAATACGAAACACTGCTTAATCTCTCCATCCATGCTGAGAGAGACAGCGAGAGAGAGAGAGAGAGAGAGAGAGAGAGAAATCAATGCTTCACTTAGTCTTATCCTATGATTTGGGATGTTAAGCTAATTACACCGAGCTATTAAAGGCACATATTGTGATTTTCAAATGGAAATGATACATACCTTTCATTTCTTTTTCTTTTCCTTTCCTCTTCCATTCTATCTATCTATCTATCTATCTATCTATCTATCTATCTATCTATCTATTATTTCTTCCCTTTCCATTCCTTTCTTTCTCGTCTCCTCTATTTACATTTTATTTACATTTCCTTTGCTTCATTCATTTCTTCTCATTTTCTCTTATTTCCTTTTCCTTTCCTATTTTTTTCTTTCTCGCCCATTTCCTTCCATTCCCTTCCTGCCCGTCCTTTTCCTCTTTTTTCCATTTTCTTTATTTTACCACCTCTTCTTTTTACATTTTTGTTCCTTTTCTTTTATATTCATCCTCCCTTTGCTTCATGTCCATCCTTTACTTTAGCTTTCCTTTGCCTTTTCTTCCATTTTTCCTTCCGTTTCTTTTCATCTGTTTCCTCTCTTACCGTTTCAATTTCAGTTTCCCTTTCCATATGTGTTTTGTTTTCAATTTTCTTTTTTATTTTCAAGCGAAGCGAAACCCCCCCCCCCCCCAGTATGTTCTTTCACAGAGCTGCTCTACCGACAGACTCAGGAAACACTTTGTTCACAGGGCCACATGTTGCTTTAACACCTCTTTACGGTGCACTGGGGATGTGATTGAAAGTCTTGGTCAGAGGGTTCCTCTACCAATACACTTCCGCAGTTAAACATGTTGCTCTCTCTCATAACATAACTCACTGTTCACAGTCATATGTACTGATCTACTCATCATGCATTAACCCCTATTTCCATTGACTTGCACCACCTCAGTCCTGCACCTTTCACCTTGGCACTGCTGTCACTTTCAATGGCTATAACTCGTTTCACACCTCAAGAGCACTGCAATTTACTCCAGAAAACGCCTGGAATGTCATCAAGAGAAAGATGGATGTTCCCAAACCATCGAGCAAAGCTGAGCTGTTTACTGTACAGTCTTTTTCCAAAACAGGCACGTCAAAACGCATGAATGCTGAAATTGCAAATCAGGGTTATTATTCCACCAAATACTGATTTCTTCATGTTATTTAGCACATTTTTTATTTTTATTCGTACTATGAATAAAATGTATTTCTTTTATCACTTCTAGTTTTATTGGATTGTAAAAAAGTTCCTGTTTTTTTGTGTCACCCTGTGGTGTGAAAAACTATTTGCCCCCTTCCTGATTTCTTATTCTTTTGCATGTTTGTCACACTTAAATGTTTCTGCTCATCAAAAACCGTTAACTATTAGTCAAAGATAACATAATTGAACACAAAATGCAGTTTGTAAATGAAGGTTTACGTTATTAAGGGGAAAAAAAACTCCAAATCTACATGGCCTGTGTGAAAAAGTGATTGCCCCCCTTGTTAAAACATAACTGTGGTTTATCACACCTGAGTTCAATTTCTGTAGTCACCCCCAGGCCTGATTACTGCCACACCTGTTTCAATCAAGAAATCATTTAAATATGAGCTACCTGACACAGAGAAGTAGACCAAAAGCACCTCAAAAGCTAGACATCATGCCAAGAGCCAAAGAAATTCAGGAACAAATGAGAACAAAAGTAATTGAGATCTATCAGTCTGGTAAAGGTTATAAAGCCATTTCTAAAGCTTTGGGACTCCAGCGAACCACAGTGAGAGCCATTATCCACAAATGGCAAAAACATGGAACAGTGGTGAACCTTCCCAGGAGTGGCCGGCCGACCAAAATTACCCCAAGAGCGCAGAGACGACTCATCCGAGAGGCCACAAAAGACCCCAGGACAACATCTAAAGAACTGCAGGCCTCACTTGCCTCAATTAAGGTCAGTGTTCACGACTCCACCATAAGAAAGAGACTGGGCAAAAACGGCCTGCATGGCAGATTTCCAAGGCGCAAACCACTTTTAAAGGAGACATACAGTCTCAATTTTGCATAGGTTAATATGATTCTTTAGGGTCCTAATGAAAAGTTTGTAATATACTTTAATTAAAAATTCTCAATTATTGTGTAAAAAAAACATTACTTTTACCTGGTAAAAAGTAGCTCTGTTCTCAGCAACCTGTTTCAGTACATGCTCCTTTAAATGTTAATGAGCTCTACTGAACCTGCCCCCCAGTTCTGTGGGGCGTGTCTTCACAATACAAGTGGGGTATAGCTTTGACAACAGTTAAAAATATTTAAAAAACAGTTAAAAATAATTTTACATGATGTTAGAATTATTTTATATATAAAGGAGTTATTTCTACTCTCTTGCTCTCTTCCTCATAGATCTGATATTAACATGTTAAATCTTCCCTGCTGCTATCTTCCTGTCTCCTCTTGCATCTGTTCATTCACGCTCACCACCATTTAGAAAAACAATGGCCGACCGCACTTTTTTCACTCGGGGCGGGTCTTTGCTAAAACACCAGTGTCAATCAACTATAGTAGGAGCGGCCTCTGTCGGTGTGACTTCACACCGACAGGCTTTTGAAAACGGCCTGATTTCAGAATAGGTATCTTATATTATTAAATTAAAAGAAAATCGCTGGGCGGCTCTTTATCATTGTAGAGTGGTTGTGTACACACTCTCCTAACACACAATGCAGTCCAAACAGCTTGAAAAACTCCATGTAGCACCGTATGTCCCCTTTAAGCAAAAAGAACATTAAGGCTCGTCTCAATTTTGCTAAAAAACATCTCAATGATTGCCAAGACTTTTGGGAAAATACCTTGTGGACGACGAGACAAAAGTTGAACTTTTTGGAAGGTGCGTGTCCCGTTACATCTGGCGTAAAAGTAACACAGCATTTCAGAAAAAGAACATCATACCAACAGTAAAATATGGTGGTGGTAGTGTGATGGTCTGGGGTTGTTTTGCTGCTTCAGGACCTGGAAGGCTTGCTGTGATAGATGGAACCATGAATTCTACTGTCTACCAAAAAATCCTGAAGGAGAATGTCCGGCCATCTGTTCGTCAACTCAAGCTGAAGCGATCTTGGGTGCTGCAGCAGGACAATGACCCAAAACACACCAGCAAATCCACCTCTGAATGGCTGAAGAAAAACAAAATGAAGACTTTGGAGTGGCCTAGTCAAAGTCCTGACCTGAATCCTATTGAGATGTTGTGGCATGACCTTAAAAAGGCGGTTCATGCTAGAAAACCCTCAAATAAAGCTGAATTACAACAATTCTGCAAAGATGAGTGGGCCAAAATTCCTCCAGAGCGCTGTAAAAGACTCGTTGCAAGTTAACGTAAACGCTTGATTGCAGTTATTGCTGCTAAGGGTGGCCCAACCAGTTATTAGGTTCAGGGGGCAATTACTTTTTCACGCAGGGCCATGTAGGTTTGGATTTTTTTTCTCCCTAAATAATAAAACCCCTCATTTAAAAACTGCATTTTGTGTTTACTTGTGTTACCTTTGACTAATAGTTAAATGTGTTTGATGATCAGAAACATTTTGTGTGACAAACATGCAAAAGAATAAGAAATCAGGAGGGGGGCAAATAGTTTTTTTGGTGTGAAAAACTATTTGCCCCCCTCCTGATTTCTTATTCTTTATTATCTATATATTGTATACAGCTCTGAATATACTCTTTTAATCTTAGTAATTTCTGTTGTAGTATGGTCATCTTTCATGTGTTTTGTTTGTTTGTTTGTTTGTTTGTTTGTTTTTGTTTATCTACATCATACATGATCAATTGCTACTACATGTTACTGTAATTGTGTAATATTTTACTATCCTAGCTACTGAATGTTGGAAATTCATCAGGATCAATAAAGTATCTATCTATCTATCTATCTATCTATAATTTTTTATTTCTCATTTCTTTTCCTTCTCTTTCTTTCCTCTTTTTTCCATCCCTTCTATTTACATTTCTTTCCTTATCATTACTGTGCACACACACACACACACACACACACACACACACACACACACACACACACACACACACACTATCCACCCAGAAGCCTGATCTTTTATATGAATAATTGAGAATTTATGTGTGTGTGTGTGTGTGTGTGTATCCTCAGGAGAGTGAGCTCCAGAATGTTCTGCAGAGGAAAACACATTTAAATGTGCACTCACTCGACGACATCCCGAAGACCACAGAGTGTGAGCAGGTAAGCGGCCTCTGGGCTGTCCAACCCCGCGGCCTCTCAGGATCCTCTCGTCCAATCGGACGGCTTCTCGCGGCCCGGTGCAGCACGGGCGTCGCCGGCCACTCGCTCTCAGCAGGATGAGTTTATAACGCGGTTTTATAGGCGGTGTGTGTCAGCCGAAAGCGGAGCCAGTAAGCAGTTTGCCTGTGAGGGTGTGAAGGTGTCACAGAGAACATATAGTATACATCAGACCAACATACAGTATGCAGTTTCACTCCGGAATTATTGGTACCCTTTGTGAAAATGTACAAAAAAACTATTTTACTGCTATGTAGCGAGGTCACGTCTCGGCCAGGTCTCGTTATGTCATTCGAAAGAGAAGAGGGAATGCAATTTCCTGACTGTTCCGTGTGGTTGGTATGAAGTAGGCTGATGATGGTTGAGATTTAACCGCCTTATCCTGCGTTCGTGCATCCACTTTTTTGTGTATGTGTGTGTGTGTGTGTGTGTGTATTATCTGGCCCCAGCTCCTGAACAGATATGAAGCAGTATCAGACAGACGGATATTACAATGGATATTACATTTATGTTAGAAATGATCGCTCATCACCACGATATAGGCATAAATAAATGAATAAATAAACAAACAAACAAATAAACATTTCTGTTAGCTGAACCATGAGTTTCCCTCAGAGCATTTTCCATGAAAGTAAGGATGACTTCTTGAATCTGATTGGTCAGAAACTGTTGATTCATTTCTCTGTAACAGCTGTAAGGCACATCACAGGTGGCTCATCTACATATGATGTCGTTTCTAAAGCTAAAGTGTACGCTACACTGGGATCCTGGCGGAAGCCACTCCGCCTCACCGGTGTAAAAAAGATGTTTTTCGCGGGCGGTGAGATGTTTGTTTAAACGTCATGGGAAGGAGTCTTCAGCTTCAACACGTTGTAACAGCCTGTAAGTCATCCTGGTTTCTCTGTGATGTTAAAAGCAATTTTTTTTGCAGTATTAACTTGACGAGAGGTGAAAAAGAGTCTGTGAATGGAATGAATGTTTAAAGTTGCTATAGTTTGCAGTTGCGATGAGAAAGTTTGCATATGAACATGAATGTCATAGCAATGTTGGGCTTGCAGTGGAATGTTTTGGGGAGCAGAAGGTTTGTATAGATCTTTACTAGAATACTTGTTTTTAGGTTTTCTGATATCATCGTATTATACTGTACACCCACTTACATTATTAATTCTGTAGTGCGGAAATGTCCTCAACTGTCTTTACATTTCATTCATTCATTCATTCTCTATACCGCTTAATCCTGTGTTCAGGGTCGCGGGGGACCTGGAGCCTATCCCAGGAGACTTCGGGCACTAGGCGGGGTACACCCTGGACAGGGTGCCAATCCATCGCAGGGCACACACACATACACACACTCACACACCCAATCACACACTACGGGCAATTTAGGAACGCCAATTAGCCTAACCTGCATATCTTTGGACTGTGGGAGGAAACCGGAGTACCCGGAGGAAACCCACCAAGCACGGGGAGAACATGCAAACTCCATGCACACAGAGACGGGAATCGAGCCTGGCCGGGGAATTGAACCCGGAGGTGCAAGGCGACAGTGCTAACCACTACACCACCGTGCCGCCCGTCTTTACATTTGCCAAGCTCAAAACTTCTCAGCTTCCAGTTGAGTAATGATGATGGACTACAGCCGGTAGTTTCTTTGTGCCACCGTGAAAAAGGGTTTGTTTGTCAGGGTTCATGAGATTGACCAACACAAAGTAACAGGTACGATGGCAATGTCGAAGGAGCTCAGCGCTCGGGTGAGAAAAAGGATGGTAGAACATCTCTTGAAGGCGTTCCTAAACAAGTATTCAAAGATCAGCGCAAACGATTGTACTTAACCCCAAAAGAGCCCAGAACCATTTTTCTTTTTAGGCACTTTATGTGTGATATGATGCAGACCAAATAAAGTATTTGATAAAATGTATTGAAAGATGTCACATGACATTTTCCCTGACAGTTTTAATGTTAAATTCAAATGAAAGTGTTATTTGTCACATACACAGTCATGTGCAGTATGCAGTGAACTGCTTATATGACCGCTCGTGACCTTTAATTATTAATTATGAAATAAAATAAGAAAAAGAATATACAGTAAAGGAACGTAGCTATAGAAAAACACAGCTATTGAAAATAGAACAAAAGAAAAACAATAAAAAGTAAATATTATAGTAAATGTTATAACTAGATCGGTGGCGCGGTGGTGTAGTGGTTAGCACTGTCGCCTTGCACCTCCAGGGTCCGGGTTCGATTCCCGGCTAGGCTCGATTCCCGTCTCTGTGTGCATGGAGTTTGCATGTTCTCCCCGTGCTTGGTGGGTTTCCTCCGGGTACTCCGGTTTCCTCCCACAGTCCAAAGATATGCAGGTTAGGATAATTGGCGTTCCCAAATTGACCATAGTGTGTGAATGAGTGTGTGTGTATGTGTGTGTGACCTGCGATGGATTGGCACCCTGTCCAGGGTGTACCCCGCCTAGTGCCCGAAGTCTCCTGGGATAGGCTCCAGGTCCCCCGCGACCCTGAACACAGGATTAAGCGGTATAGAAAATGAATGAATGAGTGAATGTTATAACTAGAAAAACCTTAGCTGTTAACTTTTGTTGTAAGTATAAATATGCACAGAGAAAAAAAAAAGCAAATGTGCATGAATGTGTACATGCGCATGTCCATAATGTGCAAAGTGCAAAAATGAAATGAAATGGAAATGTCCAGTGTGTGTGAGAGGGAGCCTGAATGTGCCGATGTCTAGACGTATCCAGGGTGAGTGTAAATGTACATGAGTGAAAGTCCTATGTGACAAATGTCACAGCGACATGTTCTGTGTGTGTGCTTTTTTTATTCTTACCTTATTCAAGACATGCAGTCAGAACAAGTTTTATATAAAATATAAGATGCTATTAAATCATTAGAGTTGTTAAAGAGTACAAAAGTTACTTTCAGTAACAAAAAAAACAAGCTTTCGATAATGATCAAAAATGAAGTTCTGTTCCATGTGCTACGCAGACACAACGCCATATTGGAAATGATGTCATCGGTACACAAATTCACTCATTGACAGCACTAGGAGGTTTTTTACAGTAGATGTCACATAAGGACCTCATGACTTAGTCAAGGATGAAGCTGAACTTCAAGAACAAGAACAAATCTTCTTATGGAATAGATGAAGCAGGCTAACTACGTTTTTGGAGCTTTAACCCTGTTGAAAGTAAGCCACGTTTGATCTCAACACTCATCATGTGCACTCCATCCCACTTTTGCATTTCCGATCCTCTAGTCATACCTCCATCATGTTACATATTGCGTTAGCTACAGTATGTCTTCCTTCTGGCATCTACAGTCGCGTTGTTTACGTCTGTCTACCTGTAGCTGTGTCTGAGTCACACCTTTTTGGGGTAAACACGTCTCCATGTCTGACTCGAGGAGAGCACAACTGAAGGAGGTGTGCTGACAAACATCCATATTACAAAAATAGCTTCCTTCTTGACACATTTATTAATAATCCAGGAATGAGAGAAGGATAGAGGGAAAGTGTGAGAGAGAGAGAGAGAGAGAGAAAGCGAGAAGGAAGGATGGAGCGATCACTTGGAAAGGGACTGTAAGAGCTCCCTGATGCCTTGCTAAGCAGCAGGCTTTATTGAGCTCATGGGAAATGTGATATCATTAGAGATATATTTCACGCTAGATTGATGGTATTTACTGTTTGCTGTGCGGGGACTGGCTGTGAGGAGACACACCAGAACATCAGATAACCAAAAGGATTTGATGGAAAAGTAATCAGTGACAGGGTGGCCAGACATGAGGATTCTGTACCTGATGGGTCACATGGAAATGCGCATCACAGACTTTTTCATTCCTCTTACAGTATGTTGGTGGTTTGCTAATCATATAAATAGTCTGTTGTGTTTTTGTTTAATCTTAATCTTTGTTTAATTGTACCAACTGTAAGCATGAGTTTTCTCCAACCCTACAGTATGTTCTCACTACGTCCTCGAAAAATGACATGAACATAGTAAGAACTTGTGCAACTTGGCAGGAACGCAGTAGAAACCACTAAAGTATTATTGTCTCCCTTAAAGCAATACGCAGAAAAGAACTTAAGGATGTAATAATGACGCCATTGACCAGTTAACGGCGTAATTATCACCCCTTAGGGACTTTATTGACGTGCTACGAGCAAGGTGCAGACGGGACAGATCGGGTAGCGTTCTCACTGAGCTGTCATCGGGATATCACTGCATTGTTCCCACATACAGTACTGTACATCAAAGAAGATGTTGGAACAACCTCTTCAGGCTAGCTCTATGAATATGGTGCATCCATGGCATGTTGTAGAAGACCACATTACTTTCATATTACATTCGTTACACTATCACTTTATGATGCATTGCGAATGTTGTGGTATTTGTACTAACCCACCGGATGAAATAACAAAATATTAAGTGTGTTATAAGCAGCTGGTCAACGCATAGTGTTTTCTGATCGGACATGAAGTCGGTAGTCAAGGGTGATGGTCAAGGGCCGTGTTTACCACCGAAGCAAAACAACAGCAGCCAAATTACGTTAAAAAAACAGTCCCATTTCGTGTCATTCATGAAATGCAAGGTGACATTTTCAATACTACACTGATGGTCATTTCCACATCCGAGTACTTTATACAACAAATATGAAAAATCAGAATCAGACATTTACTGTACAATAATGAGAACTAAATAATTGGTTAAATGTTGTTTAGACAAACGATCAAGTTCACTAGCTCACAATTTTATTTGTACGAAGAATGAACTGTTATATACTGTACTGTAGCCTCGGTTTGTATTGGTTTATTGGTTTATTTTAATAAAAAAAATGTTCCATTTAAAGACATCAAACTTTAAATATAGAAATAACTGGGGAAAAAATGCTGGGTTGTTTCTGTAAACATTGTTTTTTTTTCTTCTTTAGTCTCTAGTTTCTCCAAACGGCCTGCAAAATGTTCGAAATATTCTCCAGCATATTGTATATCAGATTGATGGACACGAGTCCTCAACTGTTACATTTTTGTACTACTGTATTCTGTAGTAGTAACTCAGTAAGATCTCATTGGACCTGGTGAGTGTGTGATCATGTGTGTGGTAGGAAATTAGTGACAATTTTTCTATTTTTGACCCTTTTCCCCTCATATTTGAGTATTTTTAAGATGGCATGGGAACTTCATTCTTCATCAGAATGTGATGCAATCTTAAGCTTTCCACTGGCGGAAAACCTTTACCTAAACACCAGCAATTACAGGCTTTACGTTTTTTTTTTCTTATTTACAATTTTTTACTTTTTTATTTTTTTTATTTTTACATATATAAATGCCATTTGGCTAAGAATGACTAGAAGTGCTCAAAATGTCTCAAATATTAAATTGATCCTTCTGCTTGTTCGCTAGATCATGCACTGAGACTATTCTGATCTCTACTTTCAAATAAGTTCTCAGAGCATATCATTGTTTTTGAACAACATTACAAATCATGAACCATATTCGAACTTTAGCACCTAAACATAATCTGTATAATATGATTCATAGAAAATATAATTCAGCTTCTTTAGAGAGGTCTTTGTTACATACCTTTGGTATTGATTCGAAGTAAATCATTTGGACAGAAAGGTTAATTTCATATTCACAGCTATACTGGAAACAAAATTTCCACGAGAGAGAGAGAAAGAGAAAAAAGCTGCATTTTAACTATAAATAGACGTGTGGATGTGTCAGAGCATCAGCAGGGAAGATATGGGATCTGGTCATGGAATGTGGGTCACATACTTCAGCCAGTCGTCTAGGACAACAGATTTATAGCCAAGCACTAAAGATAGAGATTTAAAGGGTAAAAGTTTCCAGTGCTGGTCTTGATATATATATATATGTATGTGTGTATATATATATATATATATATATATATATATATATATATATATATATATATATATATATATATATATATACAGTGGTGTGAAAAACTATTTGCCCCCCTCCTGATTTCTTATTCTTTTGCATGTTTGTCACACAAAACAAAATGTTTCTGATCATCAAACACATTTAACTATTAGTCAAAGATAACACAAGTAAACACAAAATGCAGTTTTTAAATGAGGGGTTTTATTATTTAGGGAGAAAAAAAATCCAAACCTACATGGCCCTGTGTGAAAAAGTAATTGCCCCCTGAAACTAATAACTGGTTGGGTCACCCTTAGCAGCAATAACTGCAATCAAGCGTTTGCGATAACTTGCAACGAGTCTTTTACAGTGCTCTGGAGGAATTTTGGCCCACTCATCTTTGCAGAATTGTTGTAATTCAGCTTTATTTGAGGGTTTTCTAGCAGATCCACCGTTTTAAGGTCATGCCACAACATCTCAATAGGATTCAGGTCAGGACTTTGACTAGGCCACTCCAAAGTCTTCATTTTATTTTTCTTCAGCCATTCAGAGGTGGATTTGCTGGTGTGTTTTGGGTCATTGTCCTGCTGCAGCACCCAAGATCGCTTCAGCTTGAGTTGACGAACAGATGGCCGGACATTCTCCTTCAGGATTTTTTGGTAGACAGTAGAATTCATGGTTCCATCTATCACAGCAAGCCTTCCAGGTCCTGAAGCAGCAAAACAACCCCAGACCATCACACTACCACCACCATATTTTACTGTTGGTATGATGTTCTTTTTCTGAAATGCTGTGTTACTTTTACGCCAGATGTAACGGGACACGCACCTTCCAAAAAGTTAAACTTTTGTCTCGTCGGTCCACAAGGTATTTTCCCAAAAGTCTTGGCAATCATTGAGATGTTTTTTAGCAAAATTGAGACGAGCCTTAATGTTCTTTTTGCTTAAAAGTGGTTTGCGCCTTGGAAATCTGCCATGCAGGCCGTTTTTGCCCAGTCTCTTTCTTATGGTGGAGTCGTGAACACCGACCTTAATTGAGGCAAGTGAGGCCTGCAGTTCTTTAGATGTTGTCCTGGGGTCTTTTGTGGCCTCTCGGATGAGTTGTCTCTGCGCTCTTGGGGTAATTTTGGTCGGCCGGCCACTCCTGGGAAGGTTCACCACTGTTCCATGTTTTTGCCATTTGTGGATAATGGCTCTCACTGTGGTTCGCTGGAGTCCCAAAGCTTTAGAAATGGCTTAATAACCTTTACCAGACTGATAGATCTCAATTACTTTTGTTCTCATTTCTTCCTGAATTTCTTTGGATCTTGGCATGATGTCTAGTTTTTGAGGTGCTTTTGATCTACTTCTCTGTGTCAGGTAGCTCCTATTTAAGTGATTTCTTGATTGAAACAGGTGTGGCAGTAATCAGGCCTGGGGGTGACTACAGAAATTTAACTCAGGTGTGATAAACCACAGTTAAGTTATTTTTTAACAAGGGGGGCAATCACTTTTTCACACAGGGCCATGTAGATTTGGAGTTTTTTTTCTCCCTTAATAACGTAAACCTTCATTTAAAAACTGCATTTTGTGTTCAATTATGTTATCTTTGACTAATAGTTAACGGTTTTTGATGAGCAGAAACATTTAAGTGTGACAAACATGCAAAAGAATAAGAAATCAGGAAGGGGGCAAATAGTTTTTCACACCACTGTATATATATATATATATATATATATATATATATATATATATGAGTGTGTATAGGTAAGGTAAGAACGATATGTTTAAATGAGCCTTAAGTTGAAAATATTTAAAATAGTCACAAATCATTTTATTATGAACACCTGCTCATTCAGACCAATCACATGACATCAGCACAGTACATAAAAACTATGCAAATACGACTCAAGAGCTTCGGTTATTAGCTCAGGTTTATGAATTGTATACATAATTCATGCTGCATTAGTGCGTCTAGTGTTGTTACAGTACCAAAGTTTTTTCCCCCGATATTGATTCTGTCATAAATTTTAAAACTAGACTGGAATAATTGAAAATATCAGTTAGAAGAAATAATTGAGAAATAATAAATTTCTTATAGCCGAGGCCTAATTAGTTCGAGACATACCGTGCCTAGAAAACATTTTTATGAGATTGATTAGATATATTATTAACTGGGACTAGATTACTGTAAGTTATGTTGTCAGTTTTTTAATTAGCTGTGTCTTTGATAATAAAGCTGGTGTAAGGGTTAACCCCTAGAGGGCGCCAGAACGCCCTTTTTAGTTTGTAGCTTGTTTTGTTTGTTTTACACTAACTTCAGTTCCCAGTTTGCACCTCGGTCAGGTGACGTAGAAGTTCACCTGAACCGAGGGAAGATAATTATGTTTAGTATGTTATAAATAGCCTGACTGAACTTTAGTTCATGTGATTAGGTTTGTGTTGGGTTAGTTTATGTTCCTTTTGTTGCAAAATAAAAGACTGTTTATTTGAACCGCCAGCTCGCCTCTTCTGCATTCATGCCACGCACGCACACCCGGCGCAAACGTGACAGCTGGAGTATAAGTTTGTTGAGTTTTATTTTTGTTTACTTACTTACTTACGCTATACTGTAATATACAGTACTGAAATGAAATGATGTATATTAAATTAAAGAAATGAGAAATGTTTTTACTGCGGCAGGCTGCAAAGTGCCTAAATTAAAAAAATTTATTATTTAAAAAAAACGAATTAAAAACTGGTCATTTATGTTCCAACCTCAGCAGCGACCTCATTTCCCCTCTCCTCTATTCTAACTATTCACTATCACCAGTATACTAATCACCTGCCTGATCATCTGTCATCATCTGCACTTATTTATTACTGGTTCAAGACTCGCTGCCTAACTAACTCACTACATTGATGTAAAGCACCGGTTTAAATGGAGAAAATGTAAACATTTATTCAGTTGTACTTATTTCCACTACAGAGTAAGAAAATTAAAGATTTGTCCCTTTGCGTGTTAATTTCATACAACAAAAAAGAATAGCTCAACTCTTCCGATGTTTGCACGTCAACGTTTCCTGTGGCTGGTGTTACTAACTCGGGGTTTTTTCTATCATTGCCGTAAGTGCTGTGCTTAAAGGGACATTTTACTTTAGTGTCATTTTACTGAAGTACAAGTAAAGTTACCAGTATAAAAATAGAATCAAGTAAAAGTAAAAAGTACCTTATTAAAAATGTGCTCAGAGTAAAAGTTACAGAGTTACTTTTTTTAACAGCGGGGATGAGATGGGGGATGGGACAAGCGGATATAAATCTCAGACTAGTTGTTTTTAATTGAAGGAACACCTTATATAATAAAGCATAAATGCATAATAAAGCGGTTGCATTTCTTGCGCTTGAAATCAAAGTGGTCTCTTATAAAGTATTATAAACTGTATGACCACAGCTGCCTACAACACGGGACTTGCATCGGGGGACATGGAACCGTACAAGGCTGCGTCATATAACGTCCGGAAGGCGGTGAAAGAGGCGAAGCAGCGCTACGGGAGAAAACTAGAGTCACAGCTTCAACAGAGTGACTCTAGGAGCCTGTGGCAGGGACTAAGAACAATAACGGATTATAAAGCACCAGCATCCGGTATGACGAACGCGGACGCGACTCTGGCAGACGAGCTGAACACATTTTACGCTCGCTTCGAGGCTGCAGCTAAAGACGCTAGCAATGCTAATGCTAACGGCGCTAATGCTAGCGGCGCTAACGGCTGCAGACAGGAAGACACAGTCAGCACCGGGAACGCGCTCATCATCTCCGAGCACGACGTGAGGAGAGCCTTCAAGAGAGTGAACACCAGGAAAGCAGCAGGACCAGACGGCATCTCAGGTCGTATTCTCAGAGCCTGTGCAGACCAGCTAGCACCTGTGTTCACTGAGATATTCAACATCTCTTTATCTCAGTCGGTGATCCAAACATGCTTCAAAGAGTCCATTATTGTTCCTGTTCCAAAGAAACCACATCCTGCTTCTCTCAATGACTATCGCCCTGTAGCCCTCACCTCAGTAGTGATGAAGTGCTTTGAACGCCTTATCAGAGACTTCATCATTTCTTCACTACCCGACACACTGGACCCACTCCAGTTTGCATACCGTCAGAACCGCTCCACAGACGATGCAATCTCTCATCTCCTCCACACATCACTCACTCACCTGGACACTAGGAAAGGGAATTATGTTAAAATGCTCTTCATCGACTACAGCTCTGCTTTTAACACAATAATTCCTTCCACACTCACCACCAAGCTGGAGCACCTGGGACTGAGCTCATCTATATGTCAGTGGATCTCCAATTTTCTGACTGGCAGACCGCAGGCAGTAAGGATGGGCGGACATGTCTCAGCTACACTCACTCTCAGCACTGGAGCCCCCCAGGGTTGTGTTCTGAGCCCCCTGCTGTACTCTTTGTACACCCACGACTGCGTGGCCACTACCAACTCCACCTCCATCATCAAGTTTGCTGACGACACCGTCGTGGTCGGACTGATCACCAACAATGATGAGTCGGACTACCTAGAGGAGATTGGAAATCTGGAGAACTGGTGCCAGAGGAACAATCTCCTCCTGAACGTCAGTAAGACAAAGGAGCTGATAGTGGACTTTAGTACAAAGCAGGAGAGGAACTACCAGACCCCCGTCATCAACAGGAGCCCAGTGGAGAGAGTGGACAGCTTCAGATACCTCGGTGTTCACATCACGCAGGACCTATCATGGTCCTGTCACATCAACACCGTGGTGAAAAAAGCCCGGCAGCGTCTCTACCACCTCAGACGCTTGAGAGACTTTAGACTGCCCTCCAAGGTGCTCAGGAACTTCTACTCCTGCACCATAGAGAGCATCCTGACGGGAAACATCACGACCTGGTTCGGGAACAGCACCATGCAGGACAGACGAGCTCTACAGAGGGTGGTGCGATCAGCCGAACGCATCATCCGCACTGAGCTCCCTGACCTGCACTCCATCTACAGCAAGCGGTGCTGGACTAAGGCCAGGAAGATCATGAAGGACCTCAGTCACCCCAGTAATGGACTGTTCTCTTTGTTGCGGTCTGGGAAGAGATTCCGCTCCCTAAAGGCCAACACAGAGAGACTGAGGAGGAGCTTCTTCCCGCAGGCGATAAGGTCTCTCAATCACACCTCCACACAGGACTAATAACACCTTTTAAGCTCACAACACTGACTGGACAATCATGGACACATTCATACACACTTGCACTAAATACTCATACATCTGGACAATTGCACATGTCACCTTTCATGCATATTTGCACAACCACTGTCACTTTAATACCATATTTCTATATTTTTGCAATATTTTATTATGCCCTTATGCACAGTCAATTTTACAAATTTTACTAGTTAAAATTATTTCTTTAGTATTTCCTTTTTATTGATTATTTATTTTACGTACAAGATTTTATTTTCTTATTTATTTTTTTTTTTAAGGTCACTGGCGGTCGTATAAAAGCATTTCACTGCATATTATACTGTGTATGATTGTGTATGTGACTAATAAATTTGAATTTGATTTGACCAGGGTTTTGCTTCGTAAGAATTTGTTGGCATTCCACTTTCCCGCCGGGTCTGCATCACTAGCATCCGTTTTGTCCGTCTCCATCGTTCTTGTGAGTTTTGCGCGTTTGTTCTCCATCAATCAATCAGTGCAGTGGTAACCGGGGGCAATTTTTTTCCTTCCTCGTTGCATTATTTTAAATTATTTTTCATTTTCATTCTTCTACAGTAATTTATACTCAGTAATGAATATGATTTAAAATGTAGCAAAGTACAATACGTCAAGCAAAAGATACTTAAGTAAAAGTAAAATTAAGTTGAAGTACACCAAAAAAAATACTCAGTTACAGTAACGCGAGTAATTGTAATTCGTTACTTTCCAACTCTGGCGTCCTGTTTGTCAGATCAATATTATTATGATTATTTCAAAACACTGGTTTATTGTAGTACCATTTTCAAAATTCTACTACCATGGTACGCGTTCTGTACCATAATGTAAATAATGCAGTACCGAAGTTAGTAATAATGCAGGAGGTGAGTGCAGAATGGACAGACTGACTCGAGTAACTCAAACAACCACAAATCGAAATGTAAAACCTTGAGACCAGCAGGTAAAGGAAGCAGAGTAATAAGCTAATAGTATGTGATGATAAACACTAGTAATTGTAAGAAATTAGCGACTTACTGCCACTGTATCTATTTTTAATGTAGGTGAATTCCTACAACATAGGAATATGATAACAAGTCATGCTTCTTGTTTTTTTCGGAGATATTTGTTCCACACGTTTTGAACATTTGCTACCGGGACACTAGAGGAGTCTATGAGAGGAACAGATGCAGCTTCGTTTTGAACAGTTGGACGCAGGCGGTGGAGGTTAAAACCTCCCTCGCTTCGGTGTTCTTAAAAGTAAAAGCATGTCATCCATATTTAAAAAAAAATCAAAATACAAAAATAAAAAATATGAGCGAGAATTGCCTTCGATTTTTGTTTATCATAGATTCTTACAAAGTTTATTCTGTGTACGTGGAGTGACGTTCTTATCAGATAAACCTGATTCCCGATTATATGATTATATGTAGAGAAGGACCAGCTCCAGCTGGATTCAGCTTTATGATGGTTGGAGCTACACATGCTGCTCCTGTGCTTCCAGTGATCCAGACCTCATCTGCCCTCTGCACCTACTGACTCGTCCCTATGCTGAACTGGTCTTCATGTCAATTTAAATAATTTCTGTCATATTGAATTTTCACCTGCACAACACACAAGACGTTATATCATTTCTATCTGTTATCGCCCAAATGAGGATGGGTTCCCTGTTGAGTCTGGTTCCTCTCAAGGTTTCTTCCTAATGCCATCTCAGGGAGTTTTTCCTTGCCACCGTCGCCGCCACCCTTGGCTTGTTCATCAGAGAAATTTCATTCACTCGTCTCATTATTATTATCTGCACATTTTTCTCACACATCCACACTTCCAATTATTTTCTTTTCTATAATTATTATTATTATTTGTTTTTATTTATTTATTTTCTATTATTATTTTATTTATTTATTTATTATTATTATTATTATTATTATTTTTTTTTTGTTAAATTTTTTGTGAAGCTGCTTTGAGACAATGACCATTGTTAAAAGCGCTATATAAATAAAATTGAATTGAATTGAATGTATGCAAAAGTATTCACCCCCTCACAAACTTTTCTGCAGGCATGAATCATGAAGTTCATTTTAAATATGTCTGAAATAGGGCTGCTGGAGTAAGGCCATGAGGTGTGTGTGTGTGTGTGTGTGTGTGTGAGCTCTTTTATCATCACTTCCTCCCTGATCAATAAAGAATATGAACCTCCTGCCGTCTCTGCTTTCAAGCACTTCTAAGTGCACTTGAAAGAGGGAACGACGTATTTTTACCTCAGTACACTTTTTTTTTTTTTTTGTACAGTGGAAACTTATTAAGGAGTCTGAAAAACCCGTCTGGACAAGGAGAATCCCTTTTTGATTGATTTTCAGAAGTCGGTATAAGAGACGTCAGAGAGGTTTGATCCAGACTCAGATTGTCTGCGTGAGGGTGCGAGGGTGACCGCGGATACGGAACAGACCTGCGAGCGAGATCGACACTTTCACCTGGCGGGATTTAGGCGGAGGATGAGCGAGCGAACGGGTATAACGACATAGCAGCGTTTTTATTACACCCTACTGAAAGAAAGACGTCTCCTTAACGCATGGACATGGACATTTGTTTCTTGGATGATCTACTTTAACGCTAGCAAGAAGATCGTGATCGTTCTGCTAGCGCGTAACATAAATGTAATCATTTCACGGTTGTTGTTTTTTTTTTTCCTGATCTGCACTCAGCAGTGAAATCCCTCGTTCATGTTCCATCAGTCCATCAGAAACACAAGGGATTCTTTTTTCCTCAGTCACCTTTTGACACGAGGGAAATGCCACTGAGTGCAGAGAGCGATTTAGCGAAAGAACAGACTGATGAGTGGAAAAAGGGCCAATCTGAGCAATATTAACCCCACTGATATTCTCTCTCTCTCTCTCTCTCTCTCTCTCTCTCTCTCTGATTTCTTTTATCTCACACATACTCCTACATGCTCTCTCTCACTTGTTTTTGTTATATCTCTCCCTGTCTCCATCTTTATTTATAACTTTCTCTATTTCCTTTTTACTCTCTTTCTCTCTTTTCTCTCACACACTCTTCCACTTTTTCATTGTTGCACATCCTTCTTTATCTCTCTCTCTATTTACCTTTCTTTCTATCATTCTCTCGCTCTTTCTTTTTCTTTCCTTTTCTCTCTATCTCTGCTTCCCCTTTTTCACTTGAGATTCATCCCCCTTTTCTCTCTCTCTCTCTCTCTCTCTCGGCAGGTGAAGGATGAGTATGAGCGCCTGTGGGAGGCTCTGTGTGCAGTGACTCTGGAGAGAGATTGTGCTCTGTGGGAGAGGACTCAGCTCCAAGGCAAGCTGGAGAACCTAGAGCAGGTGCTGAAGGTGAGACCCAGCGTGATAACCCAGATAGCAGAACAACATTGAATCATCGTTGAATCAACATTAAAGCATCAACCAACTTGTCATTGAATCAATGTTGAAATTTCAATGTTAAACGTTGATTTTTCATCAGGTTTGCACCTTGAAATAATGTTATTTCAATGATGAAAAATAGATCAAGATGGGCATAAAATCAATGTTTGTTCAACGTAAATTCAATCACTTATTTTACATTGAATCAACATTGAATCAACATTGAAACAATTATAGTTTAGTCTTGCTTTATGAACAGCAAGATTCTATGACAGTAAATCATGTCCGTTTTGATTTATTTCTTTAAATCAGAGACCATGTAGGGCTGAAAAGCTTTTTTTTTTTTTTTTTTTTTAAACAAAAAGTCAGTAACTCAACATCCTTCAGTATACATGTAAACATATTTATTTATTTATGCTCCATACCCATTTAAACAGGAAGTAACATCACAATTACAATAAAACGACTATATAATAAAACACACTACAACTTACATACAAATTATTATAAACTGGATGACAATATGACTTTTTAGAAGAGAACTATTAGAAGAGATTGTTAATTCTGAATTCATAAAACAGAATCTAACTGCCAAGAGAAGAGACTGGAAAACCATAATATAAAAATGGCAACCTGCCTCAGCAAAATTCAGTCAAATGCAAATAGAAACAACCAAGTCAGAAACACAACAGATGACTGAAACATTATTCGTAAGTTGAAATGTATTTACTCAGCAAAACAGATAATGAGACATGAGTCTGAACTCATGGTTTTCCACCACGAGCAATTCCCCCAGCCGTTCTGGGGCATAACGAAGCCATTTCTGAACTGTTGAAGCAAAGAAACTCTGTGGCCTCCTTTTCTTCAGCTTTCAGCTGTTGTTGTAGTGCATCTAAAGAATGAAAAACAAACAAAAGGTTAGAACTATACAATGCTCTAAAAACTTGGAGTGGTAGTTGTTTATGAATGACAGAAGGTGGGTCCTACATTTTTGGAAATGTGACTTTTACAAATGTACAGATATGCAACATATGTTTTGAAATGTCCTACAATCATCCATAGATACAGTGCACACATTAGATTTTTTTTTAATATACAGGTCCTTCTCAAAAAATTAGCATATTGTGATAAAGTTCATTATTTTCTGTAATGTACTGATAAACATTAGACTTTCATATATTTTAGATTCATTACACACAACTGAAGTAGTTCAAGCCTTTTATTGTTTTAATGTTGATGATTGTGGCATACAGCTCATGAAAACCCAAAATCCCTATCTCAAAAAATTTGCATATTTCATCCGACCAATAAAAGAAAAGTGTTTTTAATACAAAAATAGTCAACCTTCATATAATTATGTTCAGTTCTGCACTCAATACTTGGTCGGGAATCCTTTTGCAGATTCTTGTGTCTTGTATCTCAACTTTCTCTTCACAATATCCCACAGATTCTCTATGGGGTTCAGGTCAGGAGAGTTGGCAGGCCAATTGAGCACAGTAATACCATGGTCAGTAAACCATTTACCAGTGGTTTTGGCACTGTGAGCAGGTGCCAGGTCGTGCTGAAAAATGAAATCTTCATCTCCATAAAGCTTTTCAGCAGATGGAAGCATGAAGTGCTCCAAAATCTCCTGATAGCTAGCTGCATTGACCCTGCCCTTGATAAAACACAGTGGACCAACACCAGCAGCTGACATGGTACCCCAGACCATCACTGACTGTGGGTACTTGACACTGGACTTCAGGCATTTTGGCATTTCCCTCTCCCCAGTCTTCCTCCAGACTCTGGCACCTTGATTTCCGAATGACATGCAAAATTTGCGACCTGTAGCCCATTTCCTGCACACGCCTGTACACGGTGGCTCTGGATGTTTCTACTCCAGACTCAGTCCACTGCTTCCGCAGGTCCCCCAAGGTCTGGAATCGGTCCTTCTCCACAATCTTCCTCAGGACCCGGTCACCTCTTCTCGTTGTGCAGCGTTTTCTGCCACACTTTTTACTTCACACAGACTTCCCACTGAGGTGCCTTGATACAGCACTCTGGGAACAGCCTATTCGTTCAGAAACGTCTTTCTGTGTCTTACCCTCTTGCTTGAGGGTGTCAATGATGGCCTTCTGGACAGCAGTCAGGTCGGCAGTCTTACCCATGATTGCGGTTTTGAGTAATGAACCAGGCTGGGAGTTTTTAAAAGCCTCAGGAATCTTTTGTAGGTGTTTATAGATAATTAGTTGATTCAGATGATTAGGTTAATAGCTCGTTTAGAGAACCTTTTCATGATATGCTAATTTTTTGAGATAGGGATTTTGGGTTTTCATGAGCTGTATGCCACAATCATCAATATTAAAACAATAAAAGGCTTGAACTACTTCAGTTGTGTGTAATGAATCTAAAATATATGAAATTCTAATGTTTATCAGTACATTACAGAAAATAATGAACTTTATCACAATATGCTAATTTTTTGAGAAGGACCTGTATGTGTTATTTCACAATCTGCAAATGTTGTCCTACAATGTACATATTCAATGCTATGAAAACAAATATACTTAATGTAACAATGTAGTCTTTTATGTGCAAAAAAAAAAAAAAAAACCTGTAGAACCAAAAAAATAAATAAATAAAAAAAAAAATCAATCCGTGGCGACGGTTTTGCAATTTGTCCCCCGCACTCACAAATACTTAAACTGTTCCCTCAGTTTAACAAATCGTGGCCACGGATTAACAAACTGTATGCACAAATTTCCAATCTGTACGCTCAGATACCGTACTGTTTGCATATTTATTCTTAACATGAAGACTTATTTTGGTGATTTTATTATAAGCTTTTTACCCAGAGTTAGATGCATGCTGCACTGTTAATGTTATTATTAAATAACGCCTATTATTACATTGCATTTAGTTTGAGAGCAAAGTAATGACAACATAAACTGTACATTATTTGTTTTGTATTGCTTTTTACCTTCTCCTCAAACTCACACTGCATGATTTTCAAAGTCATCGGATCACCATTGTTTTCACACTGTACTATCTGTGGTAGCATTTAGTTGCTGCTGTGTTCACACTGCACAATGAATTGGCGACAGGAGATTACACACTGCATGACTTTACAATAGGATGAATCGCCAACAACTCTGTCTGGTGTGCAAGCTACAGCCAAACGCACACAAGAAGTGATAAGGAAACAAGGCAAGATCATGCTGACATTGTGGTCTATAATTCCTCCCCGAACAAACAATAATTAAAAAAAGATGACGTCCTTGTTTAAGATCCCATATGGTCAAAACTGAAATTTCATGGCTTTTTCATGGTAACTGAGGTCTAGGGACTATGTAACTACCATATAAGTTTCAAAACAGTCAATCCACAGTAGAATGCACACAGCTTGCATAAAGTAGCTCTGCCTTTTCACGAGCTGCTGTGACGTCCAATCTACTCAGTCACCGCTTTCAGTCACCATCAACCACCATCCCACCTTTCTTTTGCCAAAACATCACGTCCATGCCATTGCTGAACAACAATAACATGGAAACAAATCGAAAAAACGCTGTTCAGTCAATAGATGTCGAAACTACATCATTACACAGGCTTCCGAACAACATTAATATAAAAGACCATTGGCACGTCAGCTTCAGCATCTTTCACACAGCCATTCCATTAAACTTTAAAAATTTACATTAAAAATTTTATTTAATTAATAGAAATTAATTGATAAAGAAAATCTATTTATGACATTATTTTTGACAGCATTATGATTATTTATTAAAACTTCAGACAACAACAATTAGTGCCACGAGGTTATTTGCAACACTATATGTTCTACAAAATAGAGGACTACACACCTTACAGCGCAATATAATGTGGCTTTAGAAGAGGAAAGGTAGGATTAAGAAGTGAGCAAGTGATGAATTAGTATTATAGGTCCCAAGCAGATACAGTAACAATAATGGGTGCTCTACCTTATGCAGTCTCCATTGATGGCTAATAAACATTGATACAAGTAGGTTATGGTTAAAGTTGTGAACTTATAAAGTCTTAAATGTTTTGTTTTCCCTTCTCAACGCATTATGCATTTACTCACCAATAATGGCTACCTTTTTAATTTGGTCAAGTCTCCAAGTCGAAGGTGCCCAGCAGCAGATTCCGTACCATGACAGTAGCAGAGGTGGCAAGGCGGGCTGCTCTCCACGCTTCTGCCTGGCAAAACACCCCAGAGCCCTTTATAACTTCAATCTGAAAAATTATTTCACATCACAATATTAATTTATTGGCAACTTTTAGAAACTTTTCATGTTTCATACTGATTCTTATGTTTAGCTTCCCAATAGTTAATAGGATTGTATGTATAAATGCAGATTAATGATAATCTGGACATTCTGGACATTTGTTTACATGCAGGGTAAAACTGCAACATGAACAGTACAAAATAAAAACGGAAAAAAGACGGACATTCAGAGTAAAACAGTGCAAGATAAAAAAAAAAACTGTACAAAACATACATGCAGGGTAAGCATTGGTGGGAGCAATGTCCAAGCAGTGTAGAGAAATATTTCTGTACGACTTCATTGTTTTGTGCTGTGTAGTATAGTATTGTAATAGCTGATCAGAGTGATCAACTCCCCATGTGCTGGTTGTACGCAGTCACAGGACATGGAAATGTCTTTGTAGTCCATGTACCTTGTAATTTCACCCTCATCTTCACCGCGTCTACTGTAAAGCAGAATGGATGGTAGAACAGGTAGATACTTCTCGTGTGTCCATCCACTTCACAAATGCAAGAGGTCCATCTGAACGGAGCTTGCGTGTCCTGATGTGAGGGGCTGGTGAAGGCAAGGGTGATGCAGACACATTCCTAAAAACAAATAATAAAAAAAAATGTTAACCTATACTGTTCAGAGTAAATGGATGTGCAATTAATATGGATGCACAATATATACAGTACAGAGATGACCAAAAATGTATCCACACTTCAACATGAAAAATATACACCTCTCTTCTGTAGGTCACATGACAGCATCAATGATGGTGATAGATAATACTACACACTGCTGCCATAATTCAATTTGAGTTTTAAAAAACACCATCCACTGGACATTACACACATATTGAACACATTCTAAACAATTACATCTTATCAGGTATTTCTAAATACACGCTAAACAAAAGGGATTATATACATTTACACCAAAGAAATATTCATAAGCATCACTTAGCTACATAAGGCAGTATTTTAGCCACCTGCAACTTGCTTGTTTGTGCTAAATAACATTACCGATAGCAGTGTTATAAGCTAACCAAAATGGAGCCAAATACACATTAGCAACCATAATCTAAAGCTATCCAAAACAAGGTGAATATAAACATCTGTAAACTCCATAAGGCATTAGCTTAGCCACCGGGAAATATCATGTTTGTGCTACATGAGGCAGCATGCTAGCATGATTTACCTAAACTATATAAATGGCATTGAAAGCCAATGTGTCACACAAGCTGACAAGAGCTAGCTGTAGTGAGGAAAATATTTACTAATATTAGTTTAATATTATCAGAATAAGAGTTATATAAGACTTAATAACTTACCCAGTGTAGCATGGGTCTATTCTCTGTTCAAAATGCTCCCGTTCGTCGTCGGAGTCACACAGTCTTCTTCTGAGGTAAATGTAAACTTTCCAGAACATTCTGAAGAGTTTCCTCGGATGTGTAAGCGCGTGCCATCTTCCAAAACGTGCTGAAAACTCACTGAATCTGAGTATTTTCAAGCCTGTGTGTGTGTGTGTATGTATGGGTGTGTGTGTATGTATGGGGTGTGTGTGTTTGTGTATGGGGGTGTGTGTGTGTATGTATGGGGGGTGTGTGTGTATGTATGGGGGGGTGGGTGTGTGTATGGGGTGTGTGTGTGTATGTATGTGGTGTGTGTGTGTATGTATGGGGGTGTGTACATGCATACACATTTTTATAGAAATGCACTTAGTTAATTTAATTTGCCTTACATTGTTGAATGGAATGGGTTCCACAACCAAAAATCAACATTGATTCAATGTTTGTCTTTTCAACACTGAAAAGCATTGAATTATCAACATTGATTCAACATTATTTAGCATTGAAAAATCAACCTCAACCAAAATGATGATTCTGATGAAATTTCAACATTGAATCAATGTCACCTTGCTATCTGGGAAGTAAGAAATGTTCAGTTCTTGATTCTTGATTGGTCAGATGGTGATGATTAGTCTCATATACCAGCAGCTCAGACAGGAGCTTTTGGCAGGAGACCGGACCTAACTAACTAAAAGATTTCACAGGCTGAGCAAACATGATGCACCCCTACTGTAACTACAGGACACCTTGGATTTGTGATGAACTTTCTGGTGAATGAAGGTGTAAAACCGATTGCCATTGATGGAAGACTCTTGGATGTAAAACATCCAAATGGCACAAACGAATGTTATTCCAGCTGTGGCTCAGAGTTATTCCTGTGAACATTTAGCGAGTGGAACGCCTGATCCTTGAAAATAGACAGATAACTAGTCGCCAAGTTGTCCGTGTGAACTGTACACACAATCATTTACCGACACCACTTGCACATTACAGGAATTTGGCTGGAAGTTATTGCTGCATGCCCCGAAAGCCATTTCCACATATTTAGGGGATTATAGGAGTTCCTGGGAGGCTAGTGTTTCAGATGTGAAGCAGGGAGTCGAATAGAAAACATTCTACCTTGATGGTGTCCAAGCGTTAGTTTTTCCTTTTGTACTGTAATCTGTTATATTCTGCACAATCAAAAGTCCTGGTTTGACTTAAACGCCTCTTGCAGTATTATTTAATATATTTTGTTGTTCATCTGTGTATTATTTTTTGTTTTCATTCTTGTAAGTTGTTTTTAATTACTTTTAATTAAGTTTTAACAAGTATATGTAGCACATAGTGTAAATACAGATACATCATATACATCATAAATTTTTTAAACAGGAAATATGTCGATTCCAAAATGACATTAATTACCTTAACTTATATGAAACAACTAAGTTGTATGTTGTTGATCTGGATATACAGTATACAGTATGTATTAGTCTTGCCGGCCTGTTCCTCCTGGATGTGCCCTAGGGTTCAGTGAATCGAGCCCTGAGTGTGTAAGTCTCTTTTTTTATGCTTGAATTAGAGTCTAATTTGACTCAGTAGGTAGCAATAAACATGAGACAATTACAACCGCGCTTCTGATTCAGATAGAGAGCTTAGAAGATAGAGAGCTTCTTCAGCTCCACTCCTGCGGGATGCCGCGAGACGGATGAGTGTGCGAAGCGAACAGGTTTAAGTGGCAGATGTAGATGGGATGACGGAGATACAGTCACAGGCGTTTGGAGATGATTCTGCTGGCATTTCAGGAGGGCTGGAAATGCTCTTAGTGTGTGGGTTAAGAATCACTTTATCATCATTGACTCACTAAGAGAGAGAGAGAGAGAGAGAGAGTGAGAGAAAGCGATTTGTCTTCTGCGTCACCTGCCCCCATCTCCGATTTTATACCCATCGTTCTTTCGGTTTGTTCATCTTTTTCACATTGTTCCTCAAATCCGTGACTCTTACCCTCCTGCTAACATCTCTCTCTCTCTCTCTGTCTCTCTCTCTCTCTCTGTCTCTGTCTCTAGCATATGCGCGAGGCTGCTGAGAGGCGGCAGCAGTTAGAGTTGGAACATGAACAGGCCCTGGCCGTCCTCAGTGCCAAGCAGCAGGAGATTGACCTTCTGCAGAAGGTGAGAGGTCGGGGGTCGCTGCACCTGGGAGTCTGTGCTGCTTTGGGTTAAACAGTTAAGTGGTTTTGGGACACGGCCCATGCTGAGGACATGGGTCTACGACGTGAGAGCTGATATATTTCTGACAAACTGATGTATAATGTATATCACTTAGCGAGGGAAAAACAAGTGGAAACAATGTGATCGCGTAAAAGCGTCTGACCCATTGGTGACCCCGGTGCACTATGAATCCAACTGGTTCCTGATGTTTTGAGACACATCGTGTCTTTTTGATTATTTTCGTGTCTGTCCTGGTCCTGTCACTGGTCCGTTACCCAGTTGTGTTACCCTGTTTTATGTTCAGTTGTCTCCTCATACCCCGTTGTGTGTCAGTGTAAAGTCTTACCAAGTGTTTCTGTATCGAATATATTCAAAGCCTTGTTTTGTTCTCTTTCTCTCCCTCCCCTTTCTCTTTCTCCTTTTTTTCCTCTTCATCTCTCTCTCTTTCTCTTTTTCACACATTCTCACTTATTATTTCACTCCATCATGTCTCTTAAACACACTCTCTTGTGTTCTCTTTCCTCTTTTTATCTCTCACGATCTCAGTCTCCCGTTCTTTATCTCTCTCGTTCTGTATCTCTGTTTGTCTTAATATCTCTCTATATCTCTTCATCTCTCTTCTTCCCTTTCTTTTCCTGTCATTCCATCTCTATTCTCCCTCTCCGTCTTTGTTTCTCTTCCTGCTTTTCTTTCTTTTTATTTCTTCTTTGTCTTTCGGCTGTTCCCTTTCAGGGGTCGCCACAGCGAATCATCTGCCTCCATCTAACCCTATCCTCTGCATCCTCTTCTCTCACACCAACTAACTTCATGTCCTCTCTCACTGCATCCATAAATCTCCTCTTTGGTCTTCCTCTAGACCTCCTGCCTGGCAGTTCCAACCTCAGCATCCTTCTACCGATATATTCACCATCTCTCCTCTGAACATGTCCAAACCACCTCAATCTGGCCTCTCTGACTTTATCTCCAAAACATCTCACATGAGTTGTCCCTCTGATGAACTCATTCTTGATCCTATCCATTCTTGTCACTCCCAAAGAGAACCTCAACATCTTCAGCTCTGCTACCTCCAACTCTGCCTCTATTTCCTTTCTCTAAAACAGACTGTTTTTCTCTCTATTTTGCTTTCTCTCTTTCTCTCTCTCTCTCTTTCTGTCTTCTCCCTCAAACATACTCTTTGTCTCCCCCTTTCTCTATCTTTCTCCCATTGCCTCTCGATTCCATCCCCATTTTTCTTTATCTCTCTCTCTCTCTATCTCTTTTCTTCCACGCGCTCTTTTGCGTTCCTGATTTGAATCCTCGTGCCTGTGTTTGTAATTGATTATGAATCATCCATGTCTAACTTCCCCTGTCTGTGTTTCAACGCCTGCTATGGATTGGAATTATGCTTCTTGGATTCACCAAACAAACCACCTGACGGCTTTCGCACTCGCATCCCGATAAGCAGCTCTATCCGATAGAACATTCATCCCTGTCAGATTACTAGGTATTTGGTAAGATGTCCAAATCTGAAGGAAGAAATGACGGAAGAAATGACCCAAGCGATGAAAACCGAGACCTTGGCTGGAGAGTGGAGCGGTGTTTCGCTGTTCCCAGGGTGTGTAGGAATGCAATCTGTTCGCCCAGCCGTTTCAGCATGAAGGAAAAAAAGCATCCTCACGTGCACCAATCACCTGCCACACGTCCTTTCAGCACCAGATGTTTCTTCAGCTTCTCCACTTATTCTATCGAAGCATTATTGCTACAGTACACTGCCACTGGGATCTGAAGGTGCTACAAGAAGCAGAAGAAGAAGAAATATTTTATTTTTGACTCTGTGATCACAATCGAAGTCCAAGTTTCCTGAACCTGCAACCAGGATGTGCTTTTTTTTTTGTGCATAGATTTATTTTATTTATTTATTTATTTATTTGGTACAGAAGTCATGACCTTATTCATATCATCCAGGTCTCATTTGGATTCAGGACGAATATCAGAGAACAAATATGCAGTAGTCACATGCATCTCAGGATCGCCTCAGCTCAGTCCAGGGTGTGTGAGATACTGTAGGGTTCAACCTCTGCGAACACACAGCCGTGGGGTAAGGAACATGGACATAAAGTCGTTACTGAAAGAGTCTGGAAGGCTACTTTCTGCAGTTCTATGTAGAGTTGAATCCTTCCTTCCTGTAGTGTAGATAATTTAGTCAGTAGCGATTGTTACAGTAGGCGATGAGTCTTTAAACCACAGCGCTGGTGAATTCTCAATACCGATTGGTCAGAAGGGATTTTCTAAACCAGCACCTCGAACAATCGTGCTAATCATGTGTTTATATCGAGGCACGCTAATATAATCATCATTTAACGCAGGGACGTGTATGAGACGGATTATTTAACAGACCGAAGGACAATGTTTAAGCATTAAGTCTTATTTCGAAGTCTCACCAGGTGAGAGTAATTAACTACCATGGAAACAGGTTAACGAGAACAGGAAACGCCGACCATATAAGGAAAGCATACGTTTCCATACTGTATGTTCAGAGGAATTTTTAATGTTGTCTTTATCTCTGTTTCTTAATCTCTCCCTCTCTTTTTGTCTGTATCTGTCTTTATATCGCTCATGTTTCTGTCTCTCTCTCTTTTATTTCGCACACTCTGTTTTTTTCCTCTTCCCATCTCTTTTCTCACTTTTTTCTCTCCTCTTTGTTTTTGTCTCTCCACTCCTCTCTTTCTCTCTCCTGTCTTTCTAAGGACTTATTGCGTTATCTCTTTCTCTTTCTTTCTCTTTCTCCTCTCTATCTTTTCTCTTTGTCTTTTTACTCCCACTTCTCTCCCTCATGTTTCTCTTTATCACTCTCTCTCTCTCTCTCTCTCCATCTTTCCCTTTCTACATTTACATTTACTGCATTTGAATGACATTATTGGATCTCATCTTATTTCATAATGTAAATCTGATCAGTTGAGGGTTAAGCGCCTTCCTCAAGGGCTCAGCAATGGAAGCGTGGTGGGGTTCGAACCCGGGACCTTCTGGTCAGCAGTCCTAAACCACTGAGCTAACCCCCCCGTCCCCGCCCCTTCTCTTTCTCCTTCCATTGTTTTCTACCTCTTTTCGACCATACAGACTCGTCTGTGTTCATGATTCTAGGAAAGCGTACAGTATGTGCATTGCCTCCATGTTCTGGCTAACGAGGCAGGCATTTTGTTGTTATGAAGAATGCAGTCAGAGTGTAATATCTTGACTATTGATTGACCGTTTTAGATTTAGCAACCTGTAGGGAATCACAATTTCTCATTATTGCTCAAATGAGTCATTTTAAACTCGCTCCGTCGGCCATTGAGTTGTAACCCGCCCCCTGCCCGGGAGCGTTATAAGAGATCTGCACTTTCTCATTTATTTCCACCCCATTTAAAAGTCGAGAGACGCAGTGTGTCAGTACGCAGAGTAAATTACTCAGAGATGAACTGTGGCGACGTGTGAAGTGTGCGATGGAACGTTTGACACACTGTCTGTCAGCTTCACGAAAGCAGTCTGAAAGCAGTCGACTCTTACGATCACCAAGGAATAGGGAGACACTAGGAACCAGGCGGCGCACTCACAAACGCAAGACCTGGGACATACAATAATTACAGTATGAGACCAATAGCATGTTAATGAAATGGACAGATTTTTTCATTCGGTCTTCGGCTTAAATACTGTACAGTATGTTTGGTTTTTTATGTTTGCTTCTTTAGTTTTGAGAAGAATTATAGAAGATAAGATAAGAGACTTTATTGTCATTGTAGTGATACAACGGAATTTGTTTGGTAGCTCTCAGAGACCAGCAGCAATAGGAAATGTCAGAATAAACACAATAAACGACCTGTTTGCAATTCATCATTATTACTGTATATTCAATGAAAAAGGTAATATATTGATACATTCTTGACTTTATTGCTCGTTACAGTACATCATATATACGGCATGAGATTATACGGGATGTCCGGCTGAATCTGAACGCTTACAGTATATTCGAGGGGTGTTCACGTCAAAGAACACGGTCGTGAGAGTTAAAACTCCCTCTATTCCTCTATCTAATGCCCTGCTACCCCAATGCACTTATCCCAGGGTTGCACTAGTGCTTGAATACCAACATATCACGGTAAAAAGAATCTCAATACGCCATAGCCATTATCGTTCTAGCTGCTTCACGTCTGAAACTCTGGCCTTCCAGGAACTCCTCTTATCCCAGCGTTTCCTGGGAGGCCAGCATTTCAGCAGTGGTGATAACGTGAAGCAGGAAGTCCGATCACGTTGCTCTGGCATACTAAGAAAACGTGCTACCTTGATGGTATCCAAGCACTAGTGACATCAAGGAAGAGTTTAGACTTACAACTACAAACGTATTCTGCACAACGAAATGTCCCACTTTGACTTGAACGCCCCTCACGTGAGCGCGTGTACTGTACGTACAGTATACTGTATATACATACAGTACACACGTATACATACTGTATAAACCCTTCAGCAAACCACACCCTCTTTTCTACTTCTTAATAAACAGGATCGGACCAATTTAGTTTTTTTTTTTTTTTTTTTTTTCCCCCTCCGAGTTTTTCTTTTTAGACCTGACACGCTTTAATCTCATGGCTAATCTTCAATTTTCATGACTCCAGGCTCAGGTTGAGGCAAAGAAGGAACATGAAGGTGCTGTACATTTGTTAGAGGTGAGTGAGTGAGTGTGTGTGTATCAGTGTTTGTGTGTGTCTGTACTGTATGTGTGTGTGTGTGTGTGTGTGTGTGTGTGTTTAATGCATGCAAGCTTTTATCCCTTTTCAGCTTGTACTTGGACAGACCATGTATCATTTTCATTTCATATGCATGACGACTCAGTGGCCCTTCCTACCTTTGCTACCTGATTTGAGTTTAACGTTTTCGTTATGAAAGTAAATTATATTTTTTTTAAAAGCTTGTCTTTTTGTGCAGCCTGACATTTCTTTAGATACAACATTGCTTCTTCTGGAAAACCCCCGGAATTATTATTTTTTTTTACGCTTTCGACGCTCATGACGTTAACCGGCGGCTTTAATTTCCCTGCCTTAATTTCCACAGCACACGTACTCATGATTCGAAAGACTGCACAACTTCTGCTTTTGTGTAATAATTCAGACTGTTTGCAAGAGTGATTTGGTTTTTCTCACATCTCTTGTCACTGTGTTATTGGTCTTTTTGTTTTGCATATACAGAATCACTTGGACAGCATGCAGGTATTGGCCAGTTATTTTTCCTCAACGTGTATTCCCATTTTAACCCCCCCCTCCCCCCTCCCCCTTCCCCCACACCCAGTTTTCGTCTCGGGAATGTGTTCCTGTAGCGTACGTACTGTAGCCTGTAGTGATCTTTCTTTGTGCTCGAGCCCAAGATGAAGAGCAGCTTGAAACGAGCTACGTTCATCTGTGGGATGTTCTGTGCTCAGTGTAATTTGGTTATGTTTGGTTATGTAAGAAAGGAGTTCGTTCAGCCTAACACTGATGACTGTAACTTTCCATGATGAATAGAGCACTAACCATCTTTCACGAGCGAGCATGTCATAAAGAGCCAATCAGAAACGACTGCAAAGTGGACCATCTTAAACAGAAATTTACAATTCAGTCAGTAAACAACTAGTTTTTTCCCTATTTAGCTAGCTTGGATTTTCAGATAATTTATCTTGCAAATTGCGCATTATTATAAGCTGCCTTCATTGTCCCAAATGTATCCAGTCAGCCAAGACATTGTTTATTGTTCAGTGTTTTATGATCGTTTTATCTTTCTTCACTTTTCCATTCAAGCTTCTAGCTAAGTTCGGCTCATCCGAAAATCGAGTCAAAGTTTGAAGGAATTCTGTTTTATTGCTAACAATATAGTGTTATTTATAACTCCGCCCCCATTGCCCCACCTCTTGAAGTTCAGTGACGGAATTGTAGTAGAAATGATTAAGATGCTAATAAGGTTGGATTCAAAGTCTGAGAGGTCAAGCAAAATCGCTACCAAAATGATAAAATTTTAATAATGTTAGCAGTGGTGGCTTTAAAAAAAAATTCCTAGAATTCATAGTTTACTATTTAATATGAATTTCAGAATTTCGTCTAACTTTTGTTTGCTCCACAATTTGGTGTAAAACTTGTACATTTATTGACTTTTCAAGATATTAAAAAAGATTTTTTTCAACACCCCTGTAGAAGTAAACCCTTTATAGGGCACTCATAAATACTTGGAAATTCCAAAAATTTTTTATTTCTACAGGTTGGGCCATTTATATGGATACACCTTAATAAAATGGGAATGGTTGGTGATATTAACTTCCTGTTTGTGGCACATTAGTATAAAACTTTTCAAGATGGGTGGCGACCATGGTGGCCATTTTGAAGTCGGCCATTTTGGATACAACTTTTGTTTTTTTTTTCAATCGGAAGAGGGTCATGTGACACATCAAACTTATTGGGAATTTCACAAGAAAAACAATGGTGTGCTTGGTTTTAACATAACTTTATTATTTCATGAGTTATTATAACTTATTATTAATTATTATTATTACCGTATTATTAACTTAGTATTATTATTAGTTATTGTTAGTTAACTGTAGCATGGGAGATGGGTGGTCTCGTATTGAAATGTTCTGCAATGACCCGGTTACTGTGTTCACCAGACATCAACACAATTTCTATCCGCTCCTCACGTGTTAACCTCTGCGACATGTCAATGGCTGTAAACAAAGAGAAACTTGTAAATATCTCATGAAAGAATGAAGTTACGTTAAAACCAACGTATTGTTTTTCTTGTGAAATTCCCAATAAGTTTGATGTTTCACATGACCCTCTTCCTATTGAAAAAACAAAAGTTCGATCCAAAATAGCCGACTTCAAAATGGCCACCATGGTCGCCACCCATCTTGAAAAGTTTTCCCCCTCACATGTACTAATGTGCCACAAACAGGAAGTTAATATCACCAACCATTCCCATTTTATTAAGGTGTATCCATATAAATGGCCCAACCTGTAGAAATTTTACAATGTTTTTTATACTTTTGTGATTTTTTTATAAAATTTTTTCATTGTTCATTGTTGTAATTTTTATGTTGCAACTCAAGGTCAGTGAAGTTCCCATATATGGTTCCTCGTCTGTTTAGGGTAATACTTTTTACGAAAATTGGAACTATACTGTAAGAGCAAAAATATAAGCAAAAAAAAAAAAAAAAGCACAGATTCATCTATAAACGTTGAAATGGTCTTATTTTCTACGAATGTGTTTTTTCTCAGGGTAGTTAATACTACCACTTGCAACTTACCAAATGTGGTTCTTTGCCCAAGAAAGGGGTAACATTGAACATAAATATAGACATACAAATTTTTTTTGGATATTTTACAAAAAACTGTATTTAAGAAAGGGGGGATGGGGGGGGGGAGGTTAGCTAACAATATAACCTTGTTTAACGCAGGCCTGTAAGGGTTTTGACGTGTACAGGCTACTAAGGCAAATGTCTTGGCTGAGAAACTAGATATGGAATGAAGGAAAATTGTATAATGTTGATTTTCTCCTCAAACACTGTTAATGTGTAGTTTATCTAAGTCTAATTAAGGTAGGAGAAATTAGACTTTGTAAATTAAACTACTCAAAAGTTCACAGATACTTTTAATGTTTGTTATTGTGTTACAGTATATCAGTGATTTCTGATTGGATTCATGACACTGCATCACAGTGAAAGGACTTAGATGTGAAGTCCATGAACTTTGTCCAACCTTCATTTGAGATTAATTCTGCTGATTGTTTACCCTTTTCTGTTTTAGCTATCTGATGTTATTAGCTTATTAAATACTGTCTTGTATAAGGAAACAACTGAAGATAACAAGGATGGTCTAAAGAGGGCCATGCATTATGTATTTCCTTTAATAAGGGGTCAGAAACACTGACTTTGTTGACCTTGATGCTTAATAAGCACCTTGTGGGCGATTTACAAGCAATTAAAGTGCTTTAAAACAATGTTTATGCTTAAAACGTTCTCAGTTCTGTTGAAGGATTTACCAATGATTGTGTGCTGCAATGTTTTGGGGAAACTCCATCTAAGGTTAAAGATCTGTAGTTTAATTTTCTTAATTGACCAAAAGTGATGAACCAGTGAAAATATGCTCCTTAATAAATGACGAGTTGCTCGCCAACGTCTTACTGAACGTCTTGCTTGTTCAATGCTCACCACCTGACCCTCTACTCATTTACGGGCTGTTGCATGGCCTTCCTCCTTGTGCTCGGCTTCTCAGCCATACCACAAACAACCGAAACCCTCAAGCGACTCAGATAAGAGAATCGTGTTGGGATAAAACCCTCACCGCACACTCCTCTACTTTATAGCTGTGTCAAGAATCACATACTCATTATTCATTTATTATCCAGTTCAAAACTATCAAACCATCATGTCCAGTCCAGTGGTGTTGCTTTGATTCTAGTTCTTGTTAGAATAAAAAACAAAAAACAAAACGAGTACTTAACGAGACTGAAGTATTAGTAAAGTAACAGTATGTGACTTGAGACACGGCGTATGAATTTCCACAGATGTTCTCTTTCCGTAGACATGCTCGATGTTCATACATCACTCATGCCGCATGTCGTAGCTGTAAATGTGATTTTTAAAAAAGGGCATGTTTCTCCATGTATTCTCCATTCTGATTGGGCAGAAGGTGTTGATTCATTATAATTATTACTATAACAGCAGCTCTCACAGTTGCTGTAAACCCTATACTAATAAATATTATGAAGCTTTCTTAGATATAGAGATAACGTAGTGTTCGGTTACATTCAAAAGCATGATATCAGATCTTAACATGTTTTCGTGGTTCTTTAGGAAAAAACATGGGTGTTTGTCTCACATTTGTCTTGTGGGAATTGAAAAAAAAATTATACACACTTCAGGAAACGAAAAATGGTATGATGTATATTATATTATTATAATATTACTAATATGATCAGATTTCTCATTCACTCACTCATCTTCTATCCCGCTTAATCATGTACAGAGGGTCACGGTACAGGTATTATCATATTATTGTCATATAATATATAGCAATACATTTAATCTTACAATATTAAGATAAGATAAGATAACATATACCTTTATTCGTCCTACAGCTGGGAAATTTCTTGTTACAACAGCGAAGAAAAAAAAAAAATAATAATTGCGCTTTTAGACAACTTATATAAAAAAATATACAACAAAGTTTTTTCTTTTCCTGAAGTGTGTATACCGTACATTTTTTGTCTGACTATGTATATTGCATATATATAGTATTACCAATTCTGTTTGTCGAAATTTTAAATCTTTCAACATAGCACAATTTGCGATTCAGTTTAGAGCTAATTTTGTAGTTATGTTAGCGTTAGCACTGGTTAGCGCCAGTGGTGCATTGTCTTGTCTTTGGGCTAATTCTGTTCAATTTCCCACAACTGTTTTCTTTTTTTTTTTTGTAAACATTTAGGATTTTTTTGTCCTAAAATAAGATATTCCAGCCTTAATCCTAAGTACTAAGTATTTCTTCCTGAAATAAATAAGAACAAACAGCTCAACTGTGAAATGTGAATCAAACAGTTGACGCGCCATCACACACTGAGCATAATGTAATTAACAGACTTAATAGAATGTCTAACAAAACTAATTAAATACTCGCTAAATGTATCGCCATCATTGAGACGAGAAATTAGCCGATAAAAGAAGAAAAAAAACGACAAACACGGATAAATCCGAAGCGTCCGCGCGCTCTGTCGTTTTGACCGTGATGTTCAGGTGTCCTTTGTGTCAACTGTGTATAATTTAGCGATGTGAATTTCACTGCAATTAACACTCTTTTCCTGTTTCTGTCATTCCCTTTTTCTTCCCTATTTTTCTATCACTCTCTCTGGATCACTCACTCTCCTTATTTGTTTCTGTCCCTTGTTCTATTTCTTCCTTTGGCTTTTTTATGTTTCCCGCGCAGGCGAAGGTGAGGGAGCTGGAGGAGCGATGTCGGTCGCAGAGCGAGCAGTTCAACATGCTGTCGAAGGAGCTGGAGCGTTTCAGGCTCCAGGCTGGGAAGTTGGATTTGCTCGGCTCCGGGCAGCTGACGGGAGGAGACTCGCCCGAGTCGCCCAGCAAAACATCTTCGCTAAGCTCGCTCCTCAATGGCCTGGGCAAGGGTGTGCAACATTGTTTTTGTTTTTCATGTACAACAAAATCATAAAAAGTGATGTACCAAAGTTTGTCTGTTCAGGGACTCTGAGACATGAGGACACACATGGCAGCAGGTGTGTAGTGCAGCACGGGGCAAGAAATGGAAATGGAGTCTGTATGAAAGTAATGAAGCTATCCGTCAGACAATCCCCGCTCTCCCATGTCAGAATCCTGTGGTTATTACGTCCCAGTGCATGCTGGGAGCATACGCGGTGCTCGAGCTGACCTTTAGCTGGAGATGGATCAGATGTATGGATGATTAGCTGCGAAGATGGATGGAGCTGTGGATAGACTGGTGGATCTTCCCGGGTAGAAGAAAAGGGCGTGTAATTTTGCCACTCTCGAACGTCCGAACGGCTGTTAAAATGATTTATACCACCGCGCTGTTGAAGGCGTTCGATTGGCCAGAAGGCGCTGGGCCAGTTTCTATAGCTGCAACTCTGACAGATGTTGTATTTGCACTCGGTGGATTCGCCATATAAAGGGACTTAAAAAGTACGTATCCAGTAAGGAGATGTTTAGTTGGCGGTTTTTGGAAGGAGTCTCCAGTGTCAGTGTTTTCACTTGCTAAACAGGTGCATTTACATTTATGGCATGTGGGACATCCTTATTCAGAGCGACTTATATTTATCTCATTACACATATGAGCAGTTGAGGGTTAAAGGTCTTGTTTGAGGGGTCCACATCTGCAACTTGGTGGCGTTGGGTGTGGGTGTGGGTGTTGGCACCTTCTACATTTACATTTACATTTAGGCATTTGGCAGATGCTCTTATCCAGAGCGACTTACATTTTTATCTCATTACCTGACCCCTGACCTTCTAATTAGTAGTCCAAGGGTTTTAAGACCCATTTGGGTCAAATCTTCATTAAACATTTTTCATATTTCTGTCCACATTTGCAAAGTAAAAACAGGTATTTAGAATGACCTGAACCCAAGGAAGAATCTCTGGAGAGACCTGAAAGTGGCTGTGCACTGACCCTGGTGGAGCTTGAATGGTTCTGCCAAGAAGACAGAATGGTGTGCCAAGCTTGTAGAATCATTCACAAGCAGACTCGAGGCGAAAGGTGCTTTGATTGAGTACTAAGTGATGGGTCTGAATGGCCTATTCCAGTCTTTCTTTCTTTCTTTTTTAGGATTTTTCCAGATTCTCTCCTTAATTCGGTCGTAACCAATTCCCACCCGCATTCCCATATCAAGGCTGCAACCACCAAACCAAAAAGGGTGAAGGCTTGCATGTGTTTCCTCTGAGCCATGTGGGGCCACCAACCACATCTTTTTAAGCTGCGAACTTGCGTAACACACTCGGAGGACAGCGCTATCCGCTCCTTCCGCTTGCGTGAGCTCACAGACGCCCGTGATTGGCTGTAGAGCCGTGGTGATTAATGTGAAAGCGCCAAGTGTCTCCCGTCGCTCCCCTCTGAGAGAACTCAGCCAATCAGCGCGCTCTGGGACCTCAGCTGCGGGAGGCTACAGCATCACCCGGGATTCAAACTTGCGATCTCAGGATGATGGGGTGATTCGACTCATGGTGTATATTCCAACTTCAGTATAGTAACACTATGAAGCCACATTGCAGCATGTGATCTTGTTTTTTTTTTTTTTCAAAACAGCATTTTCCTATCAGAGGATGTGTGTGATTTTTGTCTTGCAGGAACCGAAGGCTCCTTGAGCAAGTCTGTGATCTCGGAGTTCATTCGACCTCTGCAGATGAGCGCCGGAGAGAAGGCGGAGCTGCTGTCCATCAAACCCAGCTTCCTGTCGCGGAGCACGCCCTCCAGTCCCCGCCGAACCTGTCTCTCCGAGGTCCGACCCATTTTCACTGCTGCTGTGAGTCAATCTGTCGATGTGTCGGTCAATCAACAGCTGGCACACACACACACACACGCGCGGTGTAAAACCGACTGAGGCCAATCGGGTTGAAATTTCCATCTTGTCAAAAGATGTTCATTTCCGCTATCATGTCAGTTCTATGGATTTTGTGTGAAGTGGGTTTTGTTTTGCTCTTAATATGTTTATCTGCTGCAGTCCCACACAGTCCTACCCAGTCCCACCTGTTGTTCTAGGTCATGATAATGCCACTTAATCGCATTATTTATTTTTTTAATCTCAGTGTGGTCACTGTTGCCGAGTTTTAATGTAAATAACAGTTAATGGCTGGAGTGCGCTGAGGTCGTCTATTAAAACCGGCCCACTGATAATGATCACAGCCCCAGTATGAGCTCAGTTAATAACACGGTTTCGTCTTCTCATAAGCCACGAGTCGTATGTGTGTGAGTGTGTGTGTGTGTGCGGGGAATAAGACTTGAGGGTGTGAATTGTCCAATCTGTCTGTTCAGAGTGTGTCCTGCTGGCGATATTGGCCTCCTCACACACACACACACACCATGCTTCATCCTCCATGCAGCACACTGCACACACACACACACACACACACACACACACACACACTGCATATTAATGACATTAAATGCACATGGAATACCGAACAAAAAATGACTCTTAACATTTAAATTTGTATATAAATGTCTGACATTAGATTGTTATACCCACCTTCCGTGTTCAGATGGAGAGAGAGCTGAACCTGTCTCCTCGTGCCAAGCCCAGGTACACCGGAAAGGTCCGGCTGTGTGTCGCCCGCTATAAGTGAGTACATTCTCATCGTCAAGACGTTCAGTCTTCAGTGCACCCCAACGTCTAATCAATGACTTTTGTCGGCAGTTATAATCCGTACGACGGCCCTAATGAGCATCCTGAGGCTGAGCTCCCCCTGGTGGCAGGGAAGTATCTTTACGTTTACGGGACCATGGATGAAGACGGCTTCTATGAAGGTGTGTGTGTATGTATGTGAATCAAACGAAGGAAGAACAACTAGCGTTTTTACTTGTATTATATATTTTTTTATACAATGTGATAGCACTTTTGCTAATCCTTTATGCCAACTGCAATTTACTGTAACTTAGACGTGACAATATAAGGTGTGTAATTGATTATTTTGAATTTAGATCATTCTTTTTAACCACAACCTTTTTATGTTCTCTAACATCCAAAATGATAACAAAGTTTTCATTATTATTATTATTATTATTATTATATTAATTATTATTATATGTTTGTTATCTGCTTTTGTCAGGGGAGCTGCTGGACGGCCAGCAGGGCCTCGTCCCTTCCAACTTTGTTGAATTCGCCCATGACGACAACTTCGGCTCGACCTCGAAAGAACCGTCCTACCTCAACTTCACCTTCAACCACAGCGGCAGCCCGGCGTCTGTACCGAGCAGCGCGGTGAGCACGCTCAGCACGCTGCTCTCGGAGAAACTGGAGGCCCTGAGCTCCTGCACGGGCACGGGGACGAGCAGCAGCAGCGGCGTGAGCAGCATGGGCATCGACCTGGGCGTCATGGGTCCCGGCTTGGCCGGCGAGCCCCTGGCGCCGTGTGCCACGAGCTCAGGCACGGCCATGCTGGATGTGAGCGTGGATGAGGTCGGAGAAGACGTAGTGCCTTACCCACGGCGCCTGACACTCATCAAACAGCTTGCGAAGAGCGTGATCTTGAGCTGGGAGTCTCCTCTGGTGCCACCCGCCTGGGGATGCATCGGCGGCTACAGCGTGCTGGTGGACCAGGAATTGCGCGTCAGCGTGCCATGCACAGCTCGCACCAAGTTTCTAGTGGAGAAGCTGAACCTGACGTCGCGCGCACACCGGATTTCTGTGCAGAGCATAACGGAGCGCGGCGTCTCGGACCCGCTGCGGTGCACCCTGATGGTCGGGAAGGACGTGACGGTGGCGCCGTGCCAGCTCCGCGTCGACAAGGTGGCTCAGAACTCGGCCGAGCTCTCCTGGATGCCCAGCGACAGCAACTACAGCCACACCGTCTTCCTGGACGGAGCCGAGTACGACGTGGTCAAACCGGGAGGGTACAAGTACCGCTTCTACAACCTCAAACCAATGACTGTGTACAAGGTGCGCGTGGTGGCAAGGCCGCATCAGATGCCCTGGCACTTATCTTTGGAGCAGAGAGAGAAGATAGAGATCATGGGGGAGTTCTGCACGCAGACTGCTGGTGAGTCCTCCATTTTCTCATCCAGGCATCGCTTGTGTATAATCGTTAGGTTTATATTAGGTTAGGTTGTACAGTATGTTAATGATGCAAGACTACAGTCTAAAAATAGCACCCTGGGCAGATTTTAATATTTTTTCTGTACTGTAACTTGATAATATGCTGTACAGTTTTCACTATAAAGTGGGGTGGGAGGGAAAAAAAAAAACAGGACATAGTATGTACTTCTTCTTCCTTAATTTTTTTTAGCGGTTGGCAGCCAACTTTTAGGTTCAATACTGACACTCACTGGACTCGATCGGTAACACCCTTCCTGGTAAAGGATCAATTTTGGAACAAAATAAATATAACACTGAAGAATAAAGTTTTGCGAGATCTCGCAAAATGTTTGCGAGATCTCGCAAAATGTTTGCGAGATCTCGCAAAATGTTCAGGTCCCATGTAAATGGTTTTTCTTCCTCTCCTGTTTTTTTTGTGTCTCATGTCCCTTTTTTTTTTACCCCTCGTCATATTTTTCTTTTCTATTTCTTTTTTCCACCCATGTCCCTTATACTTTGAACAATGAAGTCTGATTCGTTTTGTACTGACTCAATAATACAGACAAAATTAAAACAAAACAAAACTCTATGAAGTTTGTACTGAAAAACACAGGTTGCCTACAGTTTTTGCAGAGTACTCTATACTGTATATATACTATATGTATATACTGTATATATACTATATGTATATACTGTACTCGTGCATGGATCCGGGCGTCGTTCCTGAAACGTGATGCGTGTAGACACCTCGAACAGCTTGGAGGTTATTTTCAAACTGGAAAAGAACTCCGTGTCTGCATCGGCAGCAGCATCGGCCAGTCAGTTTATTTCTCTCGGCGAGCGGGGCCTTGTGGGTGTTTTTACTTTTGAAGTGTTCTTGCATCATGAATGCGCTGCCAGGACCGGCGTCTACATTTTATTGCATCACGCCTGCACTTTTCCGAGTGCTGTCTTTGACTGCAAACCGTTCCGTTTGGGGGCGAGACGATGTTCCTTTTATGGCGTGAGACACCATCAGACGCTATTGGAATCAGGATCTAGATTCGGTTTTAGATCGTCGTCGTCGTCGTCGCCGCCGTTGTTTTTAAGAAGAGTCTAGTTAATCGTTGTAGCCTTGATGGAGGGTCTTGTAAGGTTAATTTATTGTTGTCTGACATCCTATCGATTGTGTTATAATGTGTGTATGTGCAGTCAGTGAGTGTGTTTCAGAGATCATGGGCATGTGGTGTGATAATCAGTGCTGGGAGGTTTATTTTTTTTATTTGGTTTTTAAGATAAGCTGTTAACCTCAGTATGGGGTGTTCTTGCTTCTTCCTCTTTAAAATGCAGCTTCAGTCTAGCCCTGCAGCTCTCTCTCATTCTCTCTCTCTCCTCCCCTGTCTCTCTCTCTCTCTCTCTCTCTCTCTCTCTTTTTTTTTTTTCCTCAAGCTCAGAATTCACATTAACCATGGCAGGCAGCTCTTTAGCTCTGAGAGATTGCCAGCTGTTAACTGCAGAAAAAAATATCACCCTATCCTTCATAAAGACCTCCTAATGTTTATCCACTGAAGGGTATTTCTTTGGCGTTCTCTCACTCTCACACACTCGCACATATATACACATATAGTATACACATACACGGAGACAAACGTCTCATGTAACAGAGACACCAGCCAGCCGAGACAGGTTTAGCTTTATTTATTTATTTTTTCATCTTTTGATTGTAGCTGTTGTCTCCCAAGGGGGTCGTGTTTGCCGGCTTTGGAGTACAAAGAGGAAGAGAGAGAGAGGGAGAGAGAGAGAGAGAGAGAGAGAGAAAGAGAAGGAAATGAATGAATGCGTATGGAATGGAAGTGGGCCAAGCGTTTGCCGCAGTAGAGGAGGTGAAGCGACGGAAGATGAGAAGAGCGAGAGAATCACAGGAGACGAGGGAGGGGGCGGGAAATCCAGGGTTCTGTGAGTTATCCTCACATCTCAGGGACTCCTCTGTCTTTCTTGCCTCGCCCACGCAGCATAGACACACACACACACACACACACACACACAGACAAATTGGAACGCTAAATGCAGCGAAGGAAGCAGACATACTTGTGTGTGTGTGTGTGTGTGTGTGTGTCTGCCAGGTTTCCCCAGCTCCTGAATGCAGAATCGAGTCAGCAGAAATGTCCTCGGCAACAGCAGCGGTGGTGCTTTAGGTCTCCACACAGCATTAACACACATTTACAGCAGACTGGGAGACTCGGTTTAAAATGCAGGAAATTTGAAGCAAATCAAGATTCTTACACTCAGAATCTTCATTTTTTTCATTGTCCAATGCTTGATGGGGATAAACATTGGACACTAGAAGCTAACCAACTGGTTAAAGTCAGGCGCAGGAATTAATGCGAAAAAATGATCACAGGACAGGACTAGAACAACGATTCAGAACCTGAGCACATGGTGTTCGTCCCCATGGAGTTAGTTGCAATCTGATTGGATGAGAGGCATTCCATATATAATTACCAAATTTAGATTATTAAATCATATATAATATAAAAATCATATTTTCAAACGAGTTCCCTTCTGGGAGCACACTCGTAAGTCGGATTTGTTCTTAAGTCAGACAAAGTGAGTCTCATACGCCTTTGACACAAATATACTGTACAATGTAAAGCATACCAATCCACCAAATTGACCAAATCCCTCTCCCCTTTCCCAACACTGCCATCATGTGGCCAAAAACCGTAAGAAAATTGATCTTACAAAGCTAAATGTTGTCTCTGTGCCATTAAATCGCGAGGGGAATCCCAGATGCCATTTTGACTCAAGAGCTGTTTTCCACTGTATTGGACTGTTAAAATGAGGATTATTCACCCTACAGCTTTACAGGACAGACATTTTCTATCATCGTGCTCCCGGACTGATTCATTGAAACCGGTGAGACCGACTCATTTCTCACGCACCCCATACTTTAAATATTTTTATACACTTACACTGAAAGTATTGTATATAATAGTAAATATTGGTATCTGGCGCACTGCGCTGTCTATGTTTTGTACAATAAACATGAGCTACTCACGCAATTTGTTTGCATCTACGAATGTTTGTGGCACCGCAGTCCATTCGCATTTGCGGAAATTCGTAACTCGGATATGTTCGTAAGTCGGGGACTCCCTGTAAATGTTCTTGGTGCTAGTCTCAGTTCTGAATAAATGTCCATACATGTTTGGAAACTGCATTGAGGAGGCACACCGCGTCCTTTAGTACGCAAGGTCGAATTGTTGCACGGTAATGACCAAGTCATCAACACTTGTTTACAGTATGCCATATGCATGAGTATTCATTTATGTCTTCGAGTATACTATCCAGTTGAAGTCAATCTGATTAGAGATTCTAACTTTCTTTAATCTTTTACATAGATGCAGATTTCAGTTTCAGTGAGCCTCAGATTCCTTGTCTGTCCCTAAGGTTCGGCACCTCGCAAGCTCTGAGATCCTTTTCCGCTCACCATGGTCGTAAAGAGTTGTTACACCATCTATCCAAGTACAGTCAAAGTTGCTGGTCTTTAAGCTCTAGTTATGCTGCTACTGTATGTACTGTACTCATTCTCTTGAGGAACACCATGCCAGTGGCACACACTTAAACACTTAACCCTAAACTACTTAAATCGTTTTCTGACCATAAATAAATAAATAAGCAATCATTTGCGTGCGAAAGAAGAAATTTTCCCCTGCAGCAGCACGTTTGCATAATTGCCTACATTGATATTTATAGATTTACATTATACTTATTTCTCTATATAATAAAGTACGATTTGAGTCAATAAATTTGTATTAGAAATACAGATTTTATTCCCAACCTTTAATGCCTAGGTACTTTTCACCCACCCTGTAGAGGAGCAGCTGTGTGTGGATAAGAGTGTGCGGGGGAGTGCCGCTGCGGGATGCGTACAGTAGGTAGTGATTACACGCCGTCCGAGCCTCACGCTGCCTTCGAACTCGTTTCAATTACGAGAGCTTTGATTCAGAGCGTCAGGGTCGGCTTTATTAATGACACCATCTATGTTTGGCTCCCCTGCACTTACAGTACATACACACACAATTATTCACTGTGTCTTGTCCACTTATCATGGTCTCTCCTTGCTTACATTTATCTTCCATCACCCTCATTCACGTTTGTTCATCTGTTCTCTTCTTTCCCCTCTCACCCTTTCATTCATTCATCTTCTATATCGCTTTATCCTTCTATTCTGGGTCGCGGGGGCCTGGAGCCTATCCCAGGAGGCTTAGGGCACAAGGCGGGGTACACCCTGGACAGGGTGCCAATCCATCACAGGGCACACACTCATATTCCCCTCTCATCTTCTATCTAATATTTCCTCCCCTCTCGTTGTCACTCTCACCTCACCTTTGGCTTTGTATTTCCTTTTTTTCTTTTTTTCTTGAGTTTTCCTGTCAATTCCTTTTTTTTCTTTTCATTTCCTCCATTTGCCTTCTTCGTTCTAGTCCCTGCAGCACCTCGTCTCTCGGTTATTAAAAAGATGAACGAGAATCAGACATATTCGATCAGTCAGTATGGAAAGCTTTGATCCGTCTTTAGATCCTCGGAATCGTCCGTCGATGCTCTGGTTTGACTCTGATGTCCGGATCAATCAGAATCATGATCGGGTCGCTGTCAGACGGAATTTTGATTCATTTGCCCGCAGGTGTACAAAAATCACCCAGATATCTTGTAATTCAAGTATACTTCCTGTAGCACCGTAATGATACACAAGAATGTTCACTTCACCTTGGATTTAAAGGAATGTTCCAGCTCATGATCCTAGCTTGACAGTTTCCTTAAAAATCTCCTTAATGATCATCATTATTATAACCCGCTAAATTGGGGAATCCCAGTTGCCATTTTGACTAAGAGCTGTTTTCCACTGTATTGGACTGTTAAAATGAGGATTATTCACCCTACAGCTTTACAGGACAGACATTTTCTATCATCGTGCTCCCGGACTGATTCATTGAAACCGGTGAGGCCGACTCATTTCTTACGCACCCCACACTTTAAATATTTTTATACACTTACAAACACACTGAAAGTATTGTATATAATAGTAAATATTGGTATCTGGCACACTGCGCTGTCTATGTTTTGTACAATAAACATGAGCTACTCACGCAATTTGTTTGCATCTACGCATTTGTGGCACCGCAGTCCATTCGTATTTGCGGAAATTCGTAACTCGGATATGTTCGTAAGTCAGAGACTACCTGTAAATGTTTTTGGTGCTAGTCTCAGTTCTGAATAAATGTGCATACATGTTTGGAAACTGCATTGAGGAGGCACACCGCGTCCTTTAGTACGCAAGGTTGAATTGTTGCACGGTAATGATTGTTAATGATCATCATTATTATAACCCGCTAAATTCTGCGTCATATTTCCAAAGTGTAGCTCAACAAACATTATACGATACCTGCTATCTGGTGCGTTCTGTCTCAGTGAAGTAATAGATGCATGTGATTGAGCAAACGTTTGAGGAAAAACCCTGAACTGCTCCGGACGAATAATGAACGTTACTGTAAAATTCGCCTTGTCGTATTGCAGTTTCCTCCTCCTCCTCCTCCTCCTCCTCGTCTCGCTCGCTCCCTGTTTCCTCGTTCACTCTGGTAGCAGTACATAGCGTATGTTCCAGGGCCTGGGGCGAGATCGCTGCTCATATAGAGCGCGGTTCTGATGGATGGGTGCTCACACGGGCAGAGCGCTGACACAAGCTGAACACATACGCAGGGTCTGTATTCACATTCTGGCCCAGATTATAGCTGTAGACCACGCGCGCACATACTGGCGCATGGCTATCGTCTTCTTGTGGTCAATTCAGGACTTGGACGCTGCTCATAACTGTCAGAGATCAATAGAAAGCATGAATTATGCATTCAGGAAAATCATTTGGACGTTTATAGACATTTATAGTATTTATTTTTTCCAGTCATAATCTCTATATGGATCGAGTGGGCTTTACATGAAGTGTCTGACAACATCACACCCTCACATCTTGTGCCTACTGTAAACCGATCATGCAAATATACATGCGCTTCCACCGTATTTATACAACCAGATCTCTGCTAGTGTAGTCAAAACATATCAAGCTGACACCATACTGTAGAAATAACTCCGAGTAATACAATACATATCCGTTCAATAGAAACATGTTCACCCTGTCACGTGGAGGTCCCCGGGTTCCCAGGTGATGCTGCAACCATCTGTAGCCAGGAGTCTCGAGAGCAGACTTGACAGTCGGATACACATATGTTATTTTTTTTATTATTAGTTTTTAAAATAAATTTAGTCTTGTCCAATTCTTTTTCCCCGATTTTCTCCCCAATCTAGTCGTGTCCAATTCCCTCCCGTCACTAGGGGGCTCCCACATTAAGGCTACTTACTACCGTTCAGCCAGGAGGGCCGGGGGCTGTCACGCGCTTCCTCCGAACCACATGACACCAGTCGACCTCTTCTTTTCGAACTGCTCGCTCACGCACCGTTGGGGGCGTCGTAACGCACTCGAGGCCAGCGCTATCCGCTCCCTCCGCATACGCGAGCTCGCAGACGCCCCGAATGCCGTAGAGCCGTGTGATTAATGTGGGAGCAATAAATACCTCTCATCCCTCCCCACTGAAAAAGCTCGGCCAATTTAGCTCTCCCGAGGCCTCCGGCTGTGAGAGGTTACAGCATCACCCGGGGATCGAACCAGCGATCTCCGGATGATAGGGCGAGCGCTTTACCACTGCGCCACTATAGCATCACTAGCCAATGGGGGGCGTCTGTGAGCTCATGCATGAGGAAAGGGTGGATTGTGCTTTCCTTCGAGTGGGTCACGTCATTCCTGTGGCATGGGAAACGCTTCGAATGCTGTGATCAGTGGGTTCACATGCGCTATGTATTAGCCTACGCCATTCCAGGGTGTCCTAGCGAAATGGATGGGTAAATAGGACCCTTAAATAAAAGTAGGGATAAAATCAGGGAAATTTAAATAAACAAAGAAAGAAATTAATTTCTGTGCATAGTGTGCATTTTGTTTCACTGGAAAAACGTTAATGTAGAAGAAAACTTGTTATATTCATTCATTCATTCAACTTCTATACCGCTTTATCCTGTGATCAGTGTCGCGGGGAACCTGGAGCCTATCCCAGGAGACTTTCGGGCACAAGGCAACGGTACACAATCTGGACAGGGTGCCAATCCATCGCAGGGCACACACACATACACACACTCACACACCCAATCACACACTACGGGCAATTTAGGAACGCCAATTAGCCTAACCTGCATATCTTTGGACTGTGGGAGGAAACCGGAGAACCCGGAGGAAACCCACCAAGCACGGGGAGAACATGCAAACTCCATGCACACAGAGAATCGAGCCTGGCTGGGGAATCGAACCCAGACGCTGGAGGTGCAAGGCGACAGTGCTAACCACTACACCACCGCGCCGCCACATGTTAAATTATATGAATTAAATGATCTATTACGTGAACTACGTTTGCATTACATTTTACAGCATTTGCCAGATGTTCTAATCCGGATGGACGTTTATCTCATTATACTGTACAGCTGAGAATTTGAGGTTGAAGGGCCTCGCTAAAGGGCCCGACAGTGGCAGCTTAGGGTGCTGGTGTTGTGGAAGCTTTGAGCTTAGTTTGGATTCTAAAAGCCTATCAACATGAAGGTGCATATTAGTGCATTACAACAGATCTAGGACATCTAGGTAAAAATTGCTCTGCAAATACAATTTAAGCTCGTTCCATGCAAAAATGCATCGCAAAGGTCATCCGAGACTCACATGAAGCTTCTGCAATCCCACTGAGCTAACCCGAGTGGGCATCTTTTCAAATTACAGCCTATTTAGCACAGATGTAACTCTGTTATTCCATACTGTACATCTTCTTCTAGTGAAAGAAATACAGTATGTTACGTTTTGATTTAAGACAGACTGCGCTAGTTATTATGCTAGTTCTGCTACGTAGGTTTTGCTTTTTGCTAGCTCTCCCAGTTTTATTGCTTTCAAGCTGTTGTTTTTTCTTCTTATGAACTCAATGACAATGTAGTGACAAGTTAATTTTCTCTAAGTATCAGCTGTCGTGTGGAAAATGTCCTGAACAATGATGTCCTTAAAAGAACAACAACAGTGTGTGTTGATTTGAGTGGTGGCGTTGTTGTTTTTTTCTCCCACCAGGCTGAATACTGTAACACTCCAGCTCACAACCTTTTGTTCATTTCTCATTTGAACTGTTTTACTCTTGCTTTGCCTTTTTTTTTTTTCTGAAACAGCTCGAAAAGCGAGCGAGCTTTTTTTTTCGCCAGAGCGCAGCCCGTACCGCACAATAAGCTCTAAAAATACTTGACCTGACTGAGAATTAAAGCATGATTACCCTTCTGCAATATTTTCCATGATTGTAATGTAACACAATGACCAGGAAATAACATATAATAAACACGGGATTTTTCACTCTGTGCTTCTGAATATCAATCAGTCTGCCAGGCTTTTTTTAAGTAAGCTACAGAGCAGGATTCTATGCATTCTGAATCCTTCTGCTCCGTTAGGTTACAGCGCAGCCAATCAGAGTGTGCCTCCTCTTGCTGTACTCTCCTCCAGGTCCACCGTTCCCTCCTCAAGATGTCCAGGTGCATTGTGGGACATCGCCGGGGGTGCTGCAGGTGCGCTGGAAACCCCCTCTTCTCACACCAAGCGGCACCTCCAACGGTGCCACCGTCATGGGCTATGCGGTCTGCACCAAAGGTCAAAAGGTCGGTATATCAATAGTATCAGTGCGGTATTGGCATCAGTAACGAGTCTACACCGTATTCCGTATGTCATCTATAAGCTGATATTAATTACATATACTGTATAAGTGTATCGTCTCGTATTATCTGATGTTGCTCTCTGTCCCCACCTGCTGAGTGAGACGTAGCATAGCACATACTGTATGCATGTACACAGTATAGATACAGCAAAAGAATAGAGAAAAGCAGCAACCTAATGCTCTACAGGGACTGCAGTCTTTCAGTGAACAATCTTCTTTGTGTGTTGTGCGCGATAGATCGCGGAAGTGATGTTCCCTACGGCAGAATACGTGACAGTCGAGCTGAATCGTATCCAGGGTCTGGAAGCACGCGAAGTCATCGTGCGCACCATCTCAGCTCAAGGCGAGTCGCAAGACTCCAACGCTGCCTCTATCCCACACAACCTACTGCCACCTCCGTCTCAACCTCGCCCTCACCCGCCGCCCTTTCCCCCGCCCTATCCACAGAGCTTCCCACAGCCACCACCGGCACCCCACACACAGCCACCCCCTCCGCACCCTCAACCGCATATCGCGCCTCCACCCACCGTTCAGCCGTTCCCCAAACCCAAACTCCTCCCAAGTGCCCAAGATGCTCATGCCAAAGAGCCAGACGCAGGCAGGAGGCCGTGCCAGCCATGGGAGCCTCACCAGCGAGCCCCGTCGCCCCTGCCGCCCCCGACCGCCGGGGGTCACGGCGGCCTGGAACCACCAATACCGCCGCCGCACGTGACCCAGAGGATCCTGCCGCAGCCTCAGGGAGCGCCGATCTCCAACACGATGGCGCGCGCCATGGCGAGGCAGGCGGCCCAGAGACACGGCGCCAACCACAAGGTGAACGAACGTGAGGATACTCCGAATCGGGCTGCTGTAACAAATAGAATTTACTTGTGTTATCACAGTAGTAACTAAGATCGTAAATAGCTGAATAAAATGTTTGCTTACTGACCTGACGCGGACAGATGCTACGATATATACAGGATATACTGTATGAAGTACACGTAACACATAAAGGAAGAGAGTTTAAAACAACCAGCGAGTCATTAAACGAGTCATAAAGCAGGAGATATTTATTCAGCCCTAACTTTCTGTCAGAGAGATAAAATTATATATTAAATGAGGTAAAAATTGTGCAGAGATATCGGGCAAACTCCTGAGCACAAGTCAATACTGAATCACTGAACAGGAAGTTCGCCTTGCAGCCTGGGGCATGCTTCCTCTACAAATTTACTTGAGATGAAATTCCGCTTTGAAATGAGAGGAATAAAAGATTCGGTCCTATTATTTCAGAGATGAAATGGTTGACTAGCGACCCGCTGGTCGCCCGTGTTTACGTTTTTTTGTTCCTTCCTCCGCGTAAGCTTGTAAAAGGAATAAAGATGTTTTGTCCGTTTTATTGTCACGTATAAGGTTTGGTTTTCGTTCCCCATCTTTGTCAGGCACTATTTCATGTGACAGATGTTTCATAATCGTTTAACTTTGACAAGTTGCAACACACACTTTTATTCAGAAGAATTCTCTAATCTGAACATCACAGTGCACCAAAGCTCCCCCTGAAACCCAGTGCTGGGAAATTCAGGGCTTGATATCATCAGCACCAGCGCTAAAGTTTTAATCTTGGTCTTGAAAGGAAAAGGGATGAGTTAAGAATAGCGCCAAGGCCTGTCTTCTCTGTCACGTTTCAATACGGTTGACCGCCGCACTGACTGTGTGTTTCAGCCGGAGAGAAGGAACGTCTTCAGCGAGAGGAATAATACTCCTCACTCGGACGAGGAGGACGATGTTTACGACTCGGCCCACGCCAGGCGAAGAGGAGCCTCGGTGGACGACTTTCTCAGGGGCTCTGAAATGAGCAGACATGTAAGATCGCGCTTTGGATTTGAAAGCTGTAACCTTATGCAGGCGGCCATCTTGGTCAACCGGGTGCAAGACACAGTATGGGAAGGGATTTAACCTAAGCTTAATTAAAAAAACATCAGCTAGTCTTTTCGCTTATGTTATAGCAGCTTCATTTCTGATAACCAAAATGAATATTAACTAATATACACTGATCAGCCATAACATTACGATTTGGACCTAATAATAAGTAGGTCCCCACTTTTGCCATCATGACAGTGATGCCCTATTCAATCACAACCTTTTTATCAATGTGATCTACACAGCAGCGCTTCACTCCCCATGTGCATCAATGAGCCTTGGCCACCCATGACCCTGGTGCCAGTTCACCGTTTTTTTCTTCCTTGGATCACTTTTGGTACGTCCTGACCATTGCAGACCAGGAACAACCCACAAGAGCGTCTGCAAGGCTCTTCTCACAGTACTTCAATACCTCGTTACAATCAGGGCTGGAAGTGGGTGGGATATATTAGGCAACAGGTGAACCTTTTTTTTTTCCCCTAAAGTTGATGTCTTGGAAGCAGAAAAAATGGGCAAGCAAAAGGATTTGAGTGACAAGGGCCAGATTGCAACTGCAAAACTGAAGCTCTTGTGGGATGTTCCTGGTCTGCAGTGGACGGGACCTACCAAAAGTGATCCAAGGAAGAAAAAACAGTGAACTGGCAACATGGGTGACCAAGGCTCACTGATGCAATCCAATAGAGGTGCTAGTGTAGATCAAATCGATGATAATGTTGATGCTGGTTGTGATCAGAAAGATGTCAGAACACACAGTACATCACTGTTATGGTGGTGAAAAATGGTGAGACTCACTCAATATTATTCAGATAGTAATAAATGTTAGGACTGATCGGTTTACTAGAATTTGTTTTGATAATACAGGGTGATTCACTCGAAAGAGGCCCCGAATATTCAGTAATAACTCAGATAAGCCAAATACTGTCACTGGTTGCGGTACGTTTAGGAGCATGTGTCGGGAAGAAAAGGAGATCACTTCCTGCATACTATGTAATGCAATCGATTACACATACGTCTAGGTATGCAGCATCTTTCTTTTTTTAGGTTCAGAATATTAGGGGCCTCGTTCGAGTGAATCAGCCTGTAAAATGTAATTTATTATATTTGTTATCTTGTGGTCTTTTCCTCCAGAGGTTTTTTTTGTCTCTTTTAATTCAGTAAAAAAAATTTAATTTTCTTTTTCTGATGCAACCTGGGGTCACATTAAATCCTCCCTCGTTTATTCTTTCTCATACTTCTTCTTTCACCTCCGTCTTCTCTTCATCCCTCTCTCTCTCTCCCACTCTTTCTCTCCGTCACTCCCTGTAGCCCCACCACTACTCCCACAGCGAGGAGTACTACACGGAGAGCAGCCGAGGTTCGGATCTGTCCGACATCATGGAGGAGGACGAGGAGGAGCTCTACTGCGAGATGCAGCTGGAGGAAGGCCGCCGGCGGAGCATCAGTTCACACAACAGCCTCAAGGTACAAGAGCATCCACTCGAGCACCGGGCGCACGTGCTGGTGGGGTGGGGGACGGTGCTCTGGATTAGACACAGAGGAACGGAGCGTGCAGTAGTGTACAGTGGCGCCTCCTAGAGGAAGGAAGGATTCAGCCAGTGCTAAGTACTGATGTACTGCTTTAGCAGTTTAGATGGGCATGGTTTAAACACCAGAGCCGCAGTGATTAAATGGGATTGGATGAGACTTTGAGGTTTCAAAGGGTTTCTGGTTAGAGTACAAGCTTAAGGCTTAGAGAGAGTAATGAGAACGTAACACTCTGCTCTTTACCGGGATACAGTGGCTTTGCACTAAACCCACTGTACTGATGAGTGTTTTTGTTTCTTTTCTTTTTCTTCCAAATATAATGACCTGCACATTATTTCTGTAATATAATTATATACAAATATAGCTATATCAACCAGTTAAAGTAATTAGTTTTTCGGTGCATATGAAACACAAAACTGGGTAAGGTTTAAATTGAGCCAACCGGAAGAGAGAGTGGGGAGAGTTTGCCAGAACGTTGCTATTAAGAAGATAAGCTTCATCATGGGGAGAGGTAGAAGTAGTTTTAGGAGCTCAGAGTTTCAGAAAAAACTGGTATACTGGAGCATGTTGTACTGAGGGTGTTACACACTGCGGTCCGTAGAGCTGCCTGGATTTAATCGCATAGTTTGGCCAAAAAAAAGATGCATGCATTCCACTCTTAAATAAATTAACATAATTAATGGAAATAAACCAGAATATTGAAATGTATATCTTGCTGTATTTTGGCCCAGCTATCGCTTTAACATCACACACTCATGTTTCATAAAAAGCTTTACGAGCAGCCGAATGGCTTCAGCAATTCTCCATACCAGCCTGAGAGAACATACACACATACGCACATTGCGTTTTTTTCCGCTTTAACACCGGATTCAGTCACAAGTATGTTGGGAAAAACATGTACTTCTTGGGTTCTCTCCAGACCTGAGATTGAGAACTGCTGAGAATTGAGAACTCACACACACTCACACACACACACACTGCACGTATTAATGCATGATGTTTCATTAGACATTTCAGTACACAATGGTATGTCTAAAGTAGTTTAAAATTGAAGGTGTGAAACAAAATTGGATTCGGTGCTTAAGCCACATGATCATTTCTAAGTTTTGAAGAAGTCAAGCGGTACATTGTATTATGAGATATCTACATGGACATACAGTGAAACCTCGGATTGCGAGTAACACTTGCGGTGATCCGCAAGACGAACAAAGATGTTTAATAAATTTTGACTTGGAAAACGAACAAGTCTTGGTTTGCAAGTACCGAGTATCATGTATCACGCATGCGCTTCTTTTTTTTGACTGCAAAATTGTGGGTAATCGTCTCCCCTGGTGGGTCTTAGTGCTCGTCTCTCACTGATATAATCAACATCCGGGCACGCGTGTACTGTTTACAATAACACTGTGACCATGTGTGTGTGCATAAAACATATTTTCTTTTGTGTCTGTATGCGTGTGTGTACAGCGCGCCTGTAAAGCAAAAGCAAGTCTTATTAGAGAGGTTAAAGGTCCATTTTCTCTCTCTCTATCAGCTTGCTCTTTGTGTCTGTGTGTATGCGCAGACGCACACAGCCACACACTCTTTCTCTATGCTCTACACAGAAACACTGCTCTGTCGCGATTCTTTTCAAAGGTAAAGTGCAGGTTGATTTGTTTTATTTTTACTTTACAGCAGTGATTCCGTTAGTGTGTCGCTCAATGGAGTGTCATTAGAGAGATTTCTTGTTTATTTTTCCCATACAGCAGTGTTTCCGTTGTGTGCGCACGTGTGTGTTAAAAGAGTGGAGGGATGGTAACTGTGTAAGACGAGAAGGGGAGCTTACTTTAGACACACAAACGCAATCACTTATCTGTCTGGATTTATTGTCGGGAACAAATACTTTGAGTTTCTATTATTTCTTATGGGGAAATTCGATTTGGTTTACGAGTGTTTTGAAATACGACCCCGCTTCCGCAATGACTTATGCTCGTAATCCAAGGTTCCACTGTATTTGAAATTCTGTGTTTAAATTAGGGGTGGTATGGTATTGTGTACATATATAACGTTAGCGCATGCAGCTACTGTATATTAGAGCATTAGTTGTACATCCAGTGAGTTTCCAGATTAATAGAAACTCGAATCCTGACAAAATGATATGTCCAAAACAGTGTACTGGTGCTGATTTTATAATTGTTTTATGTTATGCAGTACATATAATTCAGAAAATGTGTGGCCAAAAAAGCTACTTTGGAAGTTGCTAACGTTAGCCGAGAGCTGATTTTTATGTGAGCCCCATTTCTCAGCATTACTCATAAAATGCTAATTATTCATATTTTTGAAATGGGTGTTGATACAAAAATTGGTGTAAAGCTTCTAGAAGCATACAGTATGACTTGTTAAAATTGTTGCTTAAATTGTTTTTGATAAAAGTTTATAAAGCAAAAAATCTGTAGTGTCCGTAACCTTGTCCAATTCATGTTGCAATATCTTAACAATTTTGCATTTTAGATTAATACCTTGTGTCAGGTTTACTGTATATATTCTCATGTGAAATCTAACATGGCCAAGTTTCATCTGAATGACCCTTAAGATCGTTGAAAGATTTGAACCCAAAAAAATAACAGACATAAAAGGGCATGAAATTGTATTTAGCAAATGTGTTTCCTTTTATCTGATTAAAAAACAAATGTGTACGCAAATTCACAAAAAAAACAAAGCATGGATCGGAAGATAAAAAGCATGAAGTATTAAATACGTAGTAAAATGGTTTTATAGGATTATATGGTCCTATCTAAAAATTCACTTTTTCACTTAGGTGAGACACTTTTTAGCACCAATACTATGTTTTAGATCCGGAGGAAAAAAAAAAAAGTTCTGGATCTGGAGATAAAAAAGTATTATAAAAAAAATTATGTTATATGATCCTATCTGAAAATTCACTTTTTCAGTTTTTAGCACAGATCCCGTGTTTTGGCCGATAAAAAATGTATACTGTAAATGTGTCACTTTTACTAGGGGAGTGAATACTTATGCAATCACAAGCTCTGTGTTAATATTTTTGCATTTCTAATAAATGTTTGTCTGCACTTTAATATCGTAAAAATTCTTGATATTTTCATAAGTTCGTAAAATTTACCTGTAATGCAAACTGCATGTGGAAAAGTTCAAACTTACTTATGTATTTAGCTTAAGTACCTGATATATATATTGTACGTTGCTACTGATATATTGTCGCACCCCTGGTTTAAACTAGTCCAGTATGTCAACTGTATACGTTGTTTGGTTTAACCTTAAGAGACATTGTGTAGCAGGTTTCCAGCTAAAGTGCTTGAGCTTTTGAGGCTGTTTGGGAATCTCATTTAAGTGAGCATCTCTCATTTAAATGAAACGATTATCCACTTTTTTTTAAATTTATTATTATTTCTGTCCGTCTCATGCTCCTACTTCGCTTTACTCAGTGTTTGAAAGGTAATCTTGTATTCACATAACGGCGTCTCCTTTCAGCTTACTGAACACGCTGAACAATTGAAACCTATAATAAGCCGCTTGAATGGCTGAAAAACACCAAGCGAACAAATCCAGCGCAACAAACTGGTGTTTTATGTTTTTCATCATTATTTGGCATCATGTCATTTTTGACGACGGTGTAGAGTTGATATGAAAATATGAAAATCTTTGTTACTGCATTCTTGTTCACATGAAGTATTACCTTTGATACTGAAATAAGTGTTTTCTTCTTCTTCTTTTTTTTACTTATTTTTTTTACATGGTTTTTGTCATCGCTGCTGTAGTCAGTGTGTAAAACTTCCATCTTCAAATGAGAATTGGCTATGAGACGAACGAAATCATTATTATGACATTATGATATAAACTGATTGGTCTTGCCTGTGGATTTATGATTTTTGAGGTGTGTGATTGTAGAATCTAATACTTTCAGGATTCCGTCCCTCATTGGTTCCGCTTTTGTTTTCTGATCTCATAATGATATAAAAATAAATAGTCAATAATCAATATCATAATTCACAGTTTTCAAATAAACAAATGAAAGTAACCTCGTCAGGTCTGATGCGATAACCATGGCACGACCGGATTCGGGAAACTTCTCTGATTCATCTCAAACTCTGTCATGTTTGATGGATGATCTTGTTATGGACACTGGCCCGACATTTACGACGGGACTTAACCTCAAGCCGCTCTTCAATTTTCTTGGATGGGTTTCTTGGATGTGTTGATGCATCTTTTTTTATTTTTTTTCCTTCATCCTGACAAACCTCCCTGAGATGTTGAGGTCACGTCCTCCACCATGCCTTTTTTATAACATGCTCCTCCATGTTGAACACTTAGTATTTGTGCTATCAGGTCATAGAGTCTTATGTCTCAGATGGACTGAAAATCATTTAGATGCCATTTGGCAAACTGTATTTAACTTCCCAGGTGATTTTATTTGGGTTTTAAGACCTCTGTGGAACTCTTGGTCTGGTGTGGTGGTTGCAGAGCTTCACCATGGAAAATGCTCTCCAGAACCTTCAATTGGCTCTGACTCTATTCTTCATGGCACACTCAAGAACAGCAGGCAGACGTACCATACAGTAAAGAGGCTTCTGTGAACGATGCACAGTATTTAGACCTTTATTACTTGCTTGTTATCCCGGAAACACCTTTCCACATGCTGCATGTTGCTTAGCGACGAATCCATAGGTGTTTTTAAGTGACTGTTCCTGTTCTTTACTACAGTGGTTACAAAATCGGAATAACCATCCCGCCGCGCATACCGCCGTTTAAAGGCAACAGCGGCCAAAATAAATCAGTTGCATTTCAAAGTCATTCGTAAAATGGCCGCCAGGTGTGATCAAGGGGCAAAAAAAAGCAGTAACGCATGACAAGCTCAATGTATGACGAAACTCAAAGTAGTCTTAAAGGTTTCAGTTGGGTTGGGAATTCTGCAGGCTAGTACTTGTGCACGAGACGGATTAATAGGACTACAAGAGGCTCAAATTGACAGAAATATTCTGTTCTTTATGAGCGGCTGGTGATCCATGTTTTAGGCGTACACTACACTACCATCCAGTTTCGAGAGATGTACCGGCGTGTCTGTGGAGGAAACTGTTTGGCAGTCCAGCAACGAGGAAATGAAGTGAGAATAGAATCATTACTGCATCAATTAAACCAATCTTCTCTTTGAAGATGGAAGTAGGTTCAAAGCGACTCACTCGAATCAAAGACACGGAAACTGTTTCAGAGTAAATTGGTGCTGGCTTTTTAATTAGATCCTGACATTAACGGTCTCCTTTCCCATAATATACCTGACACGCACTTTTTTTTTTGTCGTTATGTTACGTTTAATATTTCCTTCTGCATTTTTAAAAAATGTATATATATATTTTTTATTTATCATTTCTCAGCTCATTCATATCTTTTGTACGGATTTATCTTTTAAGGATTTTCTTGTCAGGTTATAGCCCTCAGTTTGAGTAGGTCCTGCATCATGCGATCCTCCTTCAAACCCATCTTTGGTATGGTCCGTGTGTTCCTGACCGATTCCTTCCACAGATTCCCGTCCGCAGCATGCCACGCCTGTCGCGGAATGAGACTGCATGCTTTGCACTCCAGCCGCAGCCTCTTTGGAACTAACCCTGTCTTTATTTTGTCTTTTCTTTTTTTTTTTTTTTTTGTTCTTTTTTTTCCCCCACTTTTGGTTCTCATTCGCGCACGGTTGTGTCTTCTCTGCCTGCTCTAACAACTACAAACTAAACGGAAAAAATAATAAAAAATTTATTAATACATGGAAAAAAAAAACCAAAATCCTTCCTGGATTTTGCCTCTTCTGCTGATATTTCATTAAAGGCGTACTACAGACGCCAGGACATGATGGAGGAGCAGGATAGCTGTAACTGGGACCTGCAGCGCGAGGTGGTCCGCCAGCGCTCCATGCGCTCCCCCAAACGCCTCCACAGCATCCCTGAGGTGGCCGAGGAGGAGCAGGAGGCTGGGGCGGAGCAGAAAACATGGAAAGAGGAGAAAGCGAGGGAGGCCGAACGGCTGTCCGCCAACACGCGCGTCCTCAAGCAGTTCCAGCGGCGGCGCTGCTTTTCTGCAGACGACAGAATCTTACACTGGAGCAGCAGGCAGAGCACCAAAAGCCCAGACAGCGGCCTGGACTGCGGGAGCGAAGATGAGAGCTTTCTGGCTCCCCGCGGTGGCTGGAACTGGCACTGCAGCGGCAGCATCCACAGCGAGGGTCCGGCAGAGCGCCGGGCGCTGGCGACGGGCAGGAAGAGGACGCTGACGCGCCAGTGTGGCGTGGAGGAGGACTTCCTGGACACAGCAGGTGACCTGAGGGAGTCGTACCACCACTACTACCGTCCACATATTTATCACCATCTTCACCATCTCCATCGGCCACGACACAGGTTCCGGAGCGAGAGCAGGCTGAGCGAGGTTGGCAGGAGCTATAGCAGGGACATTAGGGCTCACTCTGTGGCCAGACTCAACAGAGCTGTGGATGAACCTCTGGTGTGTGTCTACATCCCCACCCCTCCTTTTCTTCCTTCTCCTCCTCTTCCTCTTCTAGTCTCCATCGCTCTCTCTCTCTCTCTCACACACACTCTGCACCCACCATCAACTGCTTTGCCCCTTCATCAGAAAGCAGTTGAACCATTCCTCTTCTCTCAGTGTTCTGCCTCCTCATTTAATGGATCCATTCCCCTGTATTTCTTTTTCTTTCTTTCTTTCAGATGTCGGAAGTTTCAGAAAATTTGCCTCATGCTCATTTATTGGTTGGTTCAGCTGTTGTTGTTTTTCTTTCGTTCTTGTTTGCTGCTTTTTTTTTTTTTTTTTTTGTGTATCATGTGACTTCCTTATTAGAACGTGACATGTTTTTTCTTTAATGAACGTCTAGATTTCTTTTGCAGTTACCTAAAGGCCATTTCTGAGTGTTTCTTGTTCCTACTGATTAGGAGCCGCCTCTCATATCACAGTGACACGCCAGCATGAAGATATCAGGTTTTGACAGTTGTTCATGTAGCACACACACACACACACACACTCAAATACATACATATAGTATATATACACACACACACACACAATGCCATTCTCCCATGCTTCTTCAGGACACAGACTTAATGATGGATCAGTAGATTCCTTCCTCTTTATTCCTTTATTGTTCCTTTACACAGAGAAATTGCTGAACAAAAACCTAAATGGTCTTTAGCTAAACATCTGGTTTGAAGCCCTGCCCATGTCGTTGTTGGGGTTTGTTTTGACCGTTTCTGTTCAATGTTTTTCCGACGAGTTCATCCTCCTTGTTTTCCCGAATCACTGATAATAATAAGCATTTAGCTACAGTATTGTGTGCATAACATAACTGCTTATCTTTTGGGTTTAGTCATGAACGTGGTGTCATTATTTTTTTGTCATTTTATAATCGCTGCGTCTTACAATCCAAGCTGAATGCTTTCATGTGTACATTTGAAGATTTTAGGGAACTCCTCCTCCATGGGACGTGCGGATCGACCGGATCAGTCCAGCCGCCGGATGGGTCACGGATGCCCCCCGCCTCAGAGACGGCCCATGATGGTTCCTTCCATTGGTTAGTGAGGTGACATCCTGTATACGATCAGCACTACTTAAGAATTCCATTGTAGTGTATTTATTTTCCACCTAACTGTACTGTATGTGTAAACCGGCATGTCTATCCTGTCATGTACTCTATGAACTGCTTGATTTTCTGATGTTTACCTGCACCGTCTGCTCACATCAGGAATGCTGTTCGACCCATACAGTATGTAGCGCTCGATGTCGGATCCGAGATCTGTTTTCTTTCTCGCGGATCATGATGCTAAAGGCTAGCGTTCATGCGCGGGAAAAAAAAAAAAAAACGATCGCACCAATCCCACCACTGCATGCTTCTTCATGATCAGACAGGTGTACGGATAGAGGAGGGCGTGGCTGTAACACTCTGATTGGTGTTTCCTTAGAGATCACAATGGAGAATAACAGTGAGGAGAGTGAGGGGAACCTCTCACCTGTCAAGGATGATGATGTTTACTATGGCAGTGTAGCGCGCCGCAGGAAATGGCTACCAGAGGAACGATATGGTACGTGCAGTGGAAACGAGAGACAGATAGAGAAGAAGAGCAGACCTTTAGACCAGATAGAAGACAGTTATACAAGTAGGTGGCTGTAGGTTTTATTATTAGCTGCTGAATAAAGAGCTGATGAGGACCACTGCTCGGACGACTGATAACTCAGAGTCTGTAGTCTGTACAGTAAATACGCTTCAGCCCTCCAAACTTTTCCTTTTTTTTTCTGTTCAGTGAAAATAGTGTGCTGAAAAATCCTGACTGTCATTCCTTGCCTTTCCTGTGTGCTCCTATGTGGTCTTTAAAGCCCAAACAGTATTTCCCTTTCTGATTCTCTTTCTCTCTCACCTTCCATCTCTACCTTTTGAACCCTGTCTTGGCACTTTTTTTTTTTTTTTTGCTTATGTTGCATGAACATCCTCCTGTGCATTAAGTGTTACTTCATTCTTAAATGAAGTAATCTAAATCTCAGAGAGATCAATCTCAGAAATTATTCTTTAGAGCAATAATAACAGGATGGAGGAGTGCTTACAGTAGCATTGTGGCCTCGCACCTCCTGGGTCAAGGGTTCGGGTCCCTCGTTCGGGTCTGAGTGATGTGTTTTTTGCACATTGCCCTCTCTGATTGCCCCTAGTGTGTGATTTGTACCCAAATCTCCTGGGATTGTCTTTCACAGTTCCTGTGACCATGTACATGATGAGCACTATAGAGAGTGAGTGAGTGTTTTGTTGACCACAGGAACAAAAAGGTTCCTAACACCGGTCCAAGTGTCTTACCAAAGTCTACTAATTGGCTTTCAGTTTAATCAGCAGGGATCAGCAGGACTAAAATATGAAAGATGGGTGGTAACTCCAGATATTGTCAATAATTTAAGTATTTATTACTATTTTTTTTTTATAATTTTGAGGTGATAAATAAATACAGGCAAACATCCCCCTTAATGAGCTCTTGTGTGGGATCGTTTGCAGTTCACCTGGATACCTGAATACAAAACGGTGTGTTTAATAGTTACAATCAGTTTAAATTGCAATATGTGTCAAAAAATATTATATGTGATGATTATTTTGTTTGGTTTTGCCAAATCTTGCAGTCCTACTATCTGGACTCGAAGAGTGTCAGACCAAAATTTGGAAGAAATTTGAGAATAATATATGGTTAAAACATTTAAAAAAACACAAATCAAGTTGCTCTAAAGAATGACTTCCTGCAGCTTTATGGTTAAGAAGGTACAGTATCAAAGCTGTAGGATTTAAAGGCAGGTCAGTTACTGTAGTGATGCCTACTGTAGGTACAGAAGACCATGATGGATCCTTGCCTGGTCTCATGAGTCTCTAACTCTTAAACTTTAGACACTAAGCATGTTCTTGTCGGAATGAGGAGAGTAAATTCATTATCAGGGTTTTTTTTTAACTGTGTTACATCGTGTTATGTTTTTATTTTGCACTCCTTATGCATCGACTGGCTAATAAATGTTGACTCACATGTCACTGGTAAAAGACAGGGATGGTGGTCTCCGTTCAGGTTCCAAGAGTAGCAGTAGCTATAAGTCTTGTTGTTTTTCAGGTAGTTACAGAGGACGGGACAGACGATCACCTGACTACTTCGACGAATCGGGGCCGGACACCTTAGCCAGGATTTTTGTAGCTCTGTTTGACTACGACCCCCACTCCATGTCCCCGAACCCTGACGCCGCAGTAGAGGAGCTTCCCTTTAAAGAGGGCCAGATCATAAAGGTGGGCCATGAATATCATTAGGATTAATGTAGATCCCATATGAACACTAGTTTTCACTTTTATTCTGTTGCCACGTTTTAATGATACATTGATAGTTTTGGACGTGGAATGTTTTCCTTACCAGCATCCAGGTCTTTTGTTATTAAAAATCAAGCCAGTTACACATTTTACTCATTTTATTATATTATGTTTAGGTTGTCCATTTTTTTAAATTATTTCTAATTCTGTCACCTTTTACCAGAAGTGGACAAAGTAAATAAATCCTGTCCCTGAGTAAAAGTAGAGATTCCCTAGGGCATGTACTGTATCACTCAAGTAGAAGTAAAATCCCCACATTTACTTGTGTACTTGAGCAAAAGTACAAGAGTACTCTAACTTGACTTAAGTATTTAATGTACAAGGCTTGTATTCGCTCATAGGAACATTTATCATTATACTTCAAATACTACACACCACTACATACCACGCGCAAAAATGTAGTTTAGTAAAAGTACAGTTATTCGATGTACTATTGAGTGGGGTAAAAGTAAAAGGTGTCCTCTAATAAAACTACTCAAGTAAAGTATAGATACGTGAAATATGTATGTAAGTGCAGTAATGAAGTACATGCACTCAGTTGCCCCCCACCTCTGAAGGACTTTTCTTCAACATAGTGAAACTGTCCACATCCTCTGTTTTCCCTTTCTCCACACTCTGTCCTGTCGCGATCTGCTGAGCGTGCTGATTTGTCTCCTCTTTACTGCTTGCGGTGTAGGTGTTTGGAGAAAAGGACACAGACGGCTTCTACAGAGCGGAAGTCTGTGGCAGGAGAGGTCTCGTCCCCTGCAACATGATATCCGAGATCGAGACGGAGGACGGTGAGATGATGAACCAGCTTCTTCAACAGGGCTTCCTACCACTGAACACCCCAGTCGAAAAGATCGGTACATTCACTTTCATTCCACTTTATCAGCGATTCCTCTAGGACAGCCACCTCTTCCCTGCTTCTTTGTCTCCTAATTTGATTGTTGTTCTATCCGCAGAGCCTGAATCAGACCTTTTCCTGGTATAAAAATAGTCTGCTGTCCAATCCTATGCTTGCTTGCACTTTACCACCCTCCTCTCGTTTTCTCTTCCTTTTCTGTTTTCAAGTGAACTGTGATCAGTTTAAAGACGGACGCTCACTAAATCGCAGATTTCGAAAATCCAAGCGAGGTTTGTTTTTCCCTTCTGGTTTCCTCCACCCACTATCACGTCATTCCTTGATTTTCTCAATGAGAAGGTGGCAGGAAAAAAAAAACCATTCTGCATCCAATCCGTTGCATTTTTATCTTATTTAATATTTAAATATTTATTTAGTTATTATTAAAACAGTTTGCTTATCATTTTCCTCACCTTTATTTTTCAGTTCTTTTATTTAGTGCATGTGATATTTATTTTATATTGTCCTTATTTTTATACTCTTTAAGTTTAAACTATGAGCTGATATTTGTACAAGTATATATTTTACATACAAACTTTTTTTTATAGTGTCCATGACATGTAACACAAAGTCCATGTTAGTCAATATTTCTGAGCACATGTACTCGATGAAAAAATCTCTAATACTAAATTATTCATTCATTCATTCATTCATTTTCTATACCGCTTAATCCTGTGTTCAGGGTCGCGGGGGACCTGGAGCCTATCCCAGGAGACTTCGGGCACTAGGCGGGGTACACCCTGGACAGGGTGCAAATCCATCGCAGGGCACACACACATACACACACTCACACACCCAATCACACACTACGGGCAATTTAGGAACGCCAATTAGCCTAACCTGCATATCTTTGGACTGTGGGTGGAAACCGGAGTACCCGGAGGAAACCCACCAAGCACGGGGAGAACATGCAAACTCCATGCACACAGAGACGGGAATCGAGCCTGGCCGGGGAATCGAACCCAGACCCTGGAGGTGCAAGGCGACAGTGCTAACCACTACACCACCGCGCCGCCCATGTGTATGCATGTTCACAAAAAAAAGAAAAAACGAAGCATGGATCGGAAGATGAAAAAGCATTAAGTATTAAATACATAATAAAATGGTGTTATATGATCCTATCTGAAAATTCACTTTTTCACTTAGGTGAGACAATTCTAGCACCAATACCATATTTTGGTCGATGAAAAAACCGGTGCCACCAGAGTCCATTAATACGCCTGCTTGGCTAAGACAAATAATCCTATAAACTATGAACTAATAAACTGAAAAATAATTTCTCTTACTTGTATCCTTTCCTGGGATTTAAACTCACAACCTAAATGTAGACACGTGTTACTGCCATAAGTGGTGCGTTCTTATACTGTACACGTGTCATTCATGTTGTTTCTCATGTATTATTATTATTATTTTATTTTTTTTTTTTTACATTTGCATATTGTACAAAGTAATAATTTTTTTAATGCATTATAAATGACTCTATCTTTGTCTTTCTCTTCCTCCTTGTTTTGTCCACGTTGTCGCCATTTTCACCTGGTCTCAGAGAGGAACAGGAGGAGCGGACGGCACCCGATGTCCACGCGCCGGATGGTGGCTCTGTATGACTACGACCCCAGAGAGAGCTCGCCGAATGTAGATGTAGAGGTGAAAAAAAAAAATAATAATCAGTTTTGGCCAAATCAGTTATTTATGCTCTAAGAGAGAATAACTTAAGGAAAGGAAGGCACTACTTCCTGTCGAGCCTGACGGCCACCGTGTTAATATTCAGTATTTAGCTACAGGAAGTAAAATGGTCCACATTTTGGCACATTTATACTGTATGTAAGTCCGTACATGTCTAGCCTGTGAGCTTGATGCTTTAATATATAAACCCTTGAGATGGTTGTGAGTAAAAATCCCAGTAGATCAGCAGTTTGGGGAATACTCAGACCAGCCCGTCTGGGTCCGACATCCGTGCCGCAGTTAAATCACCTTCCTCCTCCACTCTGATGCTCAGTTTAAACAGGTGTACTTAATATCACTATGATAATAAGGACATAGGAAAGGAACATGATGTGAGCCACTAGAGGGTGCTAGTCTCACTCCCTTAGTAAATTCAAGGTATCATCAACGAGACCTTCGTCATATCGAGCTGCGTTCCATTCCGAAGTGTACTTCACAGGGTGCTCCGTTTGCAGGGAACGCCGGGGAAGGGAACTTCCCTGACCATACGGAACCCCCTGCGTAGTCACCAGCGCAGGCGTCACCTCCTCCTCCTTTGCGTTACCATGGCAACGAGAGGATACCTGTCGCACACTACGGAATTTAAATATTGAATATTTATTGAAACCAAAAAATACCATTATAAATTATACTGTATATTACTAATACGTAGCATATATAACTTATAACATGAACTATTGATTATTAATAATAAACTAAAAAATAGATTATTAGCCTATATAACACGACGAATATCTTGATTAAATTACAATTTTAATATTAATATGACGTCATCCCCGATAATGATGATAAATATATCAATCCTTTTCCGAGCTCCATTTTTTTCACGCTACAGCGAGACGCAATGGCTTGTGGGAAAATTTTAGTTCCTCACCGTTACAGTTACAGTTCGTAACGCTAACATTACATTTTTAAAGTCCAACATATAGTATAGTAACGTCGTACTTATTTAAAACCCGGACTGTGTGTGTGTGTGTGTGTGTGTGTGTGTGTGTGTGTGTGAGAAGGCTTCATTGTAAATTGAATCAGTGTTTATTGATATAATAGATTTTCTTTTTTTAATGACTTTTTATGTCTTTTAATGTCTTTCTCAGGCCGAGCTGACCTTCTGCGCCGGAGACGTGATAACAGTATTCGGGGAAATCGACGAAGACGGGTTTCATTATGTGAGTACAACTACAGTGCGATGGATTGAAGGGGTTCGATAAGTTTACGACACACAAAAAAGAAGGTTTTTCGAGATATGGATGTAAATTTTAAAGGGAAAGTTACATGTATTCAGAGAGAGAGAGAGAGAGAGAGGTTAGGGTAGATAGTTTTTTCTGAAAGTAAAATCTAGTGCAATGTTTACAATCGGATCTATAAAGAGGAGAATTTGGGCTGGTTAAAAAAAAAAACAAGCTTCGGGACAGTTTTTTTTTTTGGTCACAGCTTTATTTAGCTTCACAACATTGAAGCTAGTGCAAAAAAAAACTAATACAATTTTTTTTTTTTTTTTTTTTAAAGTTTTCCTTTGCTAATGGAGTCTTTGAGTAGCTTAATGATATCTTCACTCATCATTCGGTCATTCATTATCTTCACTGCTTATCCATATATGCAGAGGGAATGAAGACTATCCAAGGGCACAAAGCACCCTGAATGGCACGAGCACACACACACACACACACTCGGTCACTCACACACTATGGGCCATTTGGAAACAGCACCACTCAAGGGTCCGTGTCTTTGGGCTGTAGGAGGAAACCCACCAAGCACAGGGACAACATGCTAAAATGATTTGCATTCTATAGCCATAGACTATAAATCATAATAATCATAATAATAATAATAATAATGCTGGCTATTTTATACTAAACAATCCTACCTAGTTAGTTAGCTACAGTAGTAGTAGGTATTATGGTGTCAGTTATTATAAAACACCAGACGTTATTCTCCCCTTGTTACCTTTTACATTATGCAACACGTCCCCCTAGTGCCCACGTTCACATTATTTGCATCTACGTGAACACAGATCTTCAGCACACATTTCCATTGTGTTTATTTGATGAGTATGTGTCCCGTGTTCCCGTGTTGTCACTCTCAGGGCGAGCTGAACGGGCACAGAGGTCTGGTGCCCTCCAACTTTCTGGAAGAAGTGCCTGACGACGTGGAGGTTTTCCTCACCGAGCCACAGGATCACCCAGGCAGGACCAAGAGCAAAAGGGTACACCCCGTTTCACAGCACTAGCCCTCTCTCAATCTTTTTCATCCATCCACAATTTCCCCTTTTTCTCTGTCTCCTTTTTTTTTTTTTTGTTGTTTTTTCCTTTTGTATTGCGCTCGACTCTTTTCCTCCTCTCCGTCTGTTGTTCCGTGTCGTGTGGGGCGGCTGATGATTTATTCATTAATTTATTTATTATAATTTTATTTATTTATTTATTTATTTATTGACATTTTGTTCGATGGTTAAAGAACATATTTTAAAAGGCTACGGAGATGTACCAATTTTATATTGATGTTCAAATCTGTTCAAAAGACTCAATGGAAGGGAACACGTGTGTGTTATAAAAAGATGAAAGATGATCCAGTATTCATAAAGCATTGTTTAAAGAAAAAGGCTATTATTTTGTAAATGGCGCGGGGAGGGCGGGAGGCGGTTACACCACAGACTCTTCATGCTATTTATTCAGGATTGTAAGAGATTCGTTATGAATGTGAGTTTGTTTCATTGATCTGAAAATAACTTTCTAATAGAGGCAATAGTTTTGATGTACAGAGAGATGAAACCATGTAGAACTGCATGTCCTCCCCCCCCCTTTTTTTTTTCCTTCCAAAATGCTTGATTTCCTGGATTTCATGATTTTTCTTTTTTTTTTATATATATATATATTATGCAAAAATGATTGAGACCAGTAAAAACGGAGGGGAAAATACACTTTTGTATATGTTTCCAAAATAACTTGTCTTTTGTATATTGCTGATATTTAAAGACTGAGCTGGAACTGATTGTAAGTAGATAAAGAGATTATACTGTAAATTGGGGAGTGATTTTAAAAAAATATATAGATTTATGACTAATATACTGTAGATTATGACTAACGTGTGCTGGGTTATGAGAGAGGAAAAAAAATATGAAATGATGGCTGTTTTGGCTCAGAGGTTGTTCTTGTACTTTTCTTTTTCTGACTCTCTCATGTTCATTGTGCACACTGTAGAGATGCATTGCATCATGCCGGTTGTTGTTGTTGTTGTTGTTATTTTTTTTTACTTTCTTTCTCCTTCACCCGCTTGGCAAACCAGAAGAAGAGCGTTCATTTTACTCCGTAACGCCTCTGTGCGCCTCACGTACAGTAAGTGAGCGACTGATGATACCGAGACTAACGCTGCCCTCGTCTAATGCAGGTGACATGGGTAGCCTTTAACGTTAACCCCGCTGACAAAGGGGTACACACACACACACACACACACACACACACACACACCAGTTAGTTGCAATATAGACACGCTTTACAATTACTCAGCTCTGAAGACACAAAAATGTTTCAAAGTTATAAGCAGTCATGTGCAAAAGTTAGTACCCCCCCCTTAAAAAAATTTTGGTGTAAAAACGGCTCTTGGGATTTTGTAAATACAACCCCATTACAAACAACAACAAAAGGTTTTTCACCGTGAAATGACTTATTTAACAAGAACGGAAAGAAAAAAGAAAAAGTCTGTGCAATACTAAGTACCCCCCTGATTCAATAGCTTCCTGTATCACTTCATCAGTCTCTCACATCATTTTGGTTCTTCTTTACAACATTGCATCAGTTCATTGAGGTTTTTGGGCATTCTCTCATGCTCTCATGCTCTCATGCAAGCTCTGTTAAGGTCCCACCACAGCATTAGATTGGGTTGAGGTCTGGACGTTGACTCGGCCATTCCACAACCTTCATTTCTGTTATTTTTCAGCCATTCTGATGTAGATTCAGATCACTGACCTGTTGCACGATCCAGTTATGACCAAGTTTTATCTGTCGGACGATTCAGTCTCACATGTGCCTCTAGAATACCGTGCTCTGGTATACTGTACAGAGGAGTTCATGTTCAGCAGAATGACTGCAAGGTGGCCCAAAGAAATAACCCCTTCACCACCATGCTTGACAGTGGGGATATATAGTGTTTCTGATAAGAGACTGTGGTTGGTTTTCGCACAGGGCATTAAGGCTAAACAACTCCAATTTGGAACCAACTGTTCATAGGACATTGTTCTAGAAGTCTTGTGGTTTGTTCAGGTGCGGTTTTGCGAACCTCAGTAGTGCTTCCATGTTGTTGTTTTTTTTTTATACTGTATGGAGGCTTTCTCCTGGCAACGCTTCCAAACAAACTGTACTTATTCAGTCGTCTTCTAATTATGCTGTCATGGACTTTAACATGTAACACGCTCAGTGAGGCCTGTAGAGTCTGAGATCTTTTGTATTTTTGTATTTCTCTGAGCGTCGCACGGTCTGACATTGGGGTGAATGTGCCGGGACTCGATGTACTCCTGAGAAGATCTTGAATGCTTTCCAATTGTGAATCTTGCTCAATGTAAAACGTTGAACTCCAAATTGTTTGGAAATGGTTTAATAGCCCTTTCCACATTGACGTGCTTCTCTAAGGCTATTGCTTATGTCTTTCTTTCTCCTGGCAGTGTGTTAACACACACCTGAATGATCCAGATCAGCCAAATCTACTTTTATAGAGATCTGCACACCTGCAGATAAACAGTTAATCAATGGCTGAAATGATGTTGAAGAAGTAACGGGGTACTTAATATCGCCAGCGTTTTTTTGTTGTTGTTGTTGTTTAATTTTTATTAAATATATAATGGCACAGTGAAAAAAGTTATACTGTATGTTGGTCGTCTAAGGTTGTATTTGCCTAAAACTGAGACCTGCAATGATGAGATGAGTTTTATTATGTTTTTGCACAAAGAGACAAACATTAAAAGAGGGGGCACTAATTTTCATACATGACTGTCGTTACTCAGGTCACATGATCTCAGTAAGAAAATACTTTATAATGATGCCATGATGACATTAATAGTGATTAATGGTTGGGTACCTAACTGTACTCTCCCAGCCAAGGAGTTAGTTCTTGCCCTTTAGGTTTACATTGAAACTACAAGCTGGTGGTTCATTTAAAACATTAACACTATACTAAAGCAGCAGTGGGTCAGAGGTTACATTTTTCTGTAACAAGATGGTCGTAGGTTTGGATCCCATCACTGCCAGACGTTCACTTACTGTAAATGCATAAAACACATAATAATAATAATGCGCACATCTCGTCAGACATGAATACATCCTCACTTACCTGTACTTTTTCTAGCCACACTCTTGCTACCTCACATTTATCGTCTCCTTGCCTGTGATTGGGCGAAAGCGAAACGCCGAGAACGAGAAACTCCCCCCCGAGCTCTGCATTAGACGGGCTGAGCTGGTATCTTCAGTCGGTTCTCTGGGTGTTTGTACATGACAGTGTCCGTCTCATTGACTCCTGCTGTAACTCATGGCTCAAGCTACATGGGCGCTACAGAGGTCCGAGGTGTTTGAGCTGCCTCTTTCCCTCTCTCCCTCCCTCTTCGAACAACCCCCCTCTCCCCACCTCCCCGTAGCGTGGACGCCCCTGTAGAGACGATCCCTTCTCCCTTCCTGTCGAGAAGCCGCGCACCAGACAAGACCTGACTCATCCAAAAACGAGCCAAGTCACGAGGAATTGGGACACGGGGTGACGTCTGGGGTGCAGGGTTTCTCTAAGGGACGGCCAACGAACACCAATAAAACCATTTCTATACCCTTTTAGAAAGTAGATTTCCACCATCAGCATTAGTTTGTCACATCTCTATATATTTTTTTTCTTCTTCTTCTCATTTTAATAGTTTATTAGACGGTTAAAATTTTTCAAATGTGTGTTTTAAATCAGTTTTAATTTGGCTTCAGGTCCCTTGGCGAAGTTACCGAGCTGAAAGGTGATAGATTACATCAGAGACTGGTAAATTAAAATCTCGTCTTTGTTCCTCTTTATTATTGTAAGAATATTTTAATACTACACAACCCCACATGACCCTGAAGGAGGTGTGAAGGAGTTAGGGATATAGAAGGGATTGTGGAACGCTTCCTGGCCTTTATTACAGCAGAGTCATATTTAGAGAGGCGTGTGATCGAGACATTCGTCTTTTTTTAAATTTTTTTTTAAATTTTGTTTCCTACAGAATGTGTGTAGAAGACAACGATTACGGGATATCTAATTATAGATATACATATTAGACCAATAGATAGTGAAATGCATTTCCTTTATGACCTCAATATGATCAAGACGTTGACAAGCAAACATCGACGACTCTTAAGTTTCACATTTAACTTGAGGTGATGTTGCTGAAAAAAGTGACCGAATCAGCTTTTTTAAGTCCAGCTATCTCTGTGTCTAATATGTATATCTACAGTACGATCCAAATTTACACTGTACCCCATCAAGACAGACAAGAAAACTGTGTATTATTATTATTATTATTATTAATATTATTATTATTTAAAGAAGCAAGAATATTCAAAGCACCTTTTTATGCATTTTTAATCCCTCTCAATCGTAGCACCTCAAATAATATATATTTTTAATAAAGAGACCTGAGAACACTTATTTCATCCATTTGGAACAAATCCAGACAGTGTGAAGATAATTACTCAGTCGTTATGTGTCATGATTTTCTCCCTGTGTGCTGTACGGTGGCCCTGCTGAGACAGAAAAGACTTGTTGGAGATGGAGGGTTGGATGTGCAGTGGGATGCTGTGAGAGAAAATCAAAAACCATAGCGCTGTCTTATAATTATTTATTTTTTTGTATATATTTTTTTCCCCCTGAACTGTCCCTTACGGGTCTCTCATTAGGTTCCTGTGGACAAAGCGGGGGGCTCTCTGAGACGAAGCGCCACCCCTACGGTGCGCCCCCATCTCCAGGGCTCTGTCCCCGCCTCCGAGGGGTCAGGGATCCCCGGCGACCTACGAAACAAGGATTACTCTCCAGAGGGGACAAAACTGTTGAAAAGACTTGGTGCTGTGAAATACATGTAGGGGTGGAGTCACTTTTCCATCTTTTCCTCCATTTCTGTTCAGCGATTAGGGCGGAGATGGGAAACAAGAAACGGGAAAAGCGGGAACTGGGGTTTTCATGACCACAAAACCAAACTAGTCGAGCTATTTTTTTATACTTCTGAATGAGCCCAGCTTCTTTCTCTACCCCAAAATCTACAGTATGAATACAGCGTGAGTGGATGTGTAGTGAGAAACGTCACAGATCAGAGCTCTGTGTTTAAAGACGGATGCAATAAGAACGATAAAACCATGCGTACATAATTTATATTTATTTATAGTATACTGCTTACTAATAATATTTTCCGACATTAGTATTAAAGTGGTAAATTAGCCAAAAAAACGACCTTCTAACCTCAAAAATAATAGATTTACCAAGATCTGTTTGCTTGTTGCTAAAAGGCTAATAATGCTCAGGAAGCTGATAGTCTGCATTTTAGACTCATAGTGTTTAAACTCATCTCAAGTTGAACAAATTACACTACTTTGCGAATATATTATGATTTGAGTGACGTTGTCAAACTCTGGAACATTGACTCCTAATAGCGTGATGCTAAAGCGCTAACTTTCTAAGCTAAGCTTCGCTCAATTGTTATCTCCTCTTTATCACTGACTCTAAATTCAATCAGTCTTCAGCTGATGGTTTAAAGGGAAATTGTGTGAGGGAATTGTTGAGTGAAATGTTGCTTTAACTTGTATCTAGTTAAACTAACATCGAGCTAGCATCTAAAGTGTATGCTAGGTTAACGACCATCGCGAAACCGCTAGTGTTTCCGCTCAGTTCCGAGTCAAACTGGGACTTGTGATGAAATTCCTGGCGAGTGACGTTGTGTAAAAGCGATTGACAGTTACAGAAGACTTCAAGCGCAGTACGGTGATGAGACTCTTAGGCGCAGTCAAATATTTAAACGCCGCAAATTTTCTTCGAGAAGCCTGTATGTCCGTGAATGACGATCCCGGCCGGGGCGGCTCGGTGTCGTTCCGGTGAAAACTCACACGTGAAATGTCTGATCAGATAACTTGCTGAAGAGATGCATCTGTCTGTGGGAACTGTACACACAATCATTCAGCAACACCACTTGCAAATTACAGGAACTCGGCTAGGAATTATTGTTCACGTCCCCTCGTACAGTCCTGACATCGCTGCCACATCAAGGAGTTCCTGGGAGGCCAGCGTTTCAGACATAAAGCAATCATGATCCAAGCATTTAATAGTATCCATGATCTAGTCAAATGCAAAGATGAGTGGATTAGTGTAGCCGGGGATTATATAGAGAAATAAGGGGAGTTTTTAACTCTGTTCTGTTTTCATATTCCACACTATCAGAAGTCCCAGTTTGACTTGAACGGCCCTTGTGGAATTCCCAAAGCCCTGTCAGAGAATGACAGCTAATGAAAATTAGCACAAAGTAATAATAGATAAGAAGACATAGCACAAATTTTAGATGTAGATTTGTCAAATTAGAATACAATATATGTATATATACAGTATATATATATATATATATATATATATATATATATATATATATATAGAGAGAGAGAGAGAGAGAGAGAGAGAGAGAGAGAGAGAGAGAGAGAGAGTTTATATTTATGCGTAGTATGGTATGAAATAACACTGATGCACCCTGCCACTTTTGACTAGTTTCCCAGATTTTGGGTGGTCATGAAACTCCTAGTGGGCGTCAGCCTTCTTATTATTGCCTTATCAATTGTGCACAAAGGTTCGTGTTGTGTCTGAGAGATGGGAGGGGGGGGGGGGGGATTTGACATATAACCTTGTCACTGTAAATTAGTTTGTCTTTTTTTTTTTTTTTTTTTGAACCATTGTTTGTTTTTTGTTAATTCCATTACTGCATCATTTTCTCCATCCAACATTATTGTCATGAATGTAAGCTGAGGAGTGATGGAATGGTCTCGAGCCCGTACTGTACTGTACTGTATTTTCTCTACAAATAATATTTTCTTCCTCTTGTTCGCTTCATCTTCCTTTTGCACATTATTTCCAGCGCAGACATGAGTTTGGACTGAGACTGCCAAAAAACGTTTAAGAAAAAAAAAAGAAAAAAGAAGAAAAAAAAAAAAAAGGAATGTATAAAACATTTCTGTATATGTTGTACAATTGTCAGCCAAATACCAGACATTTTATGTCATCAGAATAATTGTATATAAATATATATAAAAATATATATCTATATATAAAATATAAATCCTTGTTTTTTTTTTTTTTTTACCGAGTCAGGAGATCATACGTCGTCGAGCATCGCTTCTACATGTCGTCCGAGTGACTTGCTGCTCTTTTTGTACCTCGTCCATTTGTACGTTCTTTTTAAATGTTTATACTTGCTTTTCAGACTGCCTTTTTTGTACATTCGACTTTTTAATCTTGACAGAGCAAGCTTTTTTCCTCATGCTGTCTTCAGAACCATAACGTTTAAAGAGTCTGCAAAATGTGTGCTAGCTTTATGGAAAAGAAAAGAAAAGAAAAAAAACAAGCCTGTGGTGACGGATATCTAACATCGTGTGGGTGTGCATGTGCATTTTTTTTTATTGAAATAAATTTGATATTTTGTACACATCGATTGTGTGCTGGTGTTTGATCTTGGAAAGATGAACGTATCCTTTGAGGATCTGTGTTATTTTATGCAGTTTCTACGTTATGTTTGAATTCTGTTTAGGGTTTTTGTGTGTGTGTGTGTGTGACTTTATTAGCTGTCAGTTTTAGAATTTTTTATTATGTTTTTTATTTAAGTAATAAAATTTAATTTGTGTTTGATCTCCAGAGAATGTTTGATAAATACAGACGTGATTGGTGTAGGATTTTGTTTATTGTTATTTATTTATTTATTTATTTATGTATTCATTTTTGCATAAAATGGTTTCAGTTTAGAGAATAATTTTTATTGTTTTAGTTATTTACTTGTTTTATAACCCTGTACCGATGAATGCACACAGTGAATGGAGACTGGGTGAAGGAAACGGGCTGGGTTTTGCTTTACCACTAGATGGCCATAACACCTCTATTATTGCGAAACTGCGACCCGGCAAAATGTATATAAAGATAATGGTTTAGTGAAAGATGTACTAAATCAAAGAAGCACTATTATTCTCAAATTAGCATGATGTAGCTGTTTAAACTGAATTACTTTTTTTTTTGTCCGTTTTCATTCCTTTTTTTTTTGTTTTGGCAGAATGAGGTTAACAAAACGAACAGGTAAGTTCATAAAATCATGCAAACTTCTTGTATGATCACACTTTTACCTGGAAATCCAATGGCCGTTCAAGTCAAACCGGGACTTGTGGTGACATTCCTGTCGAATGAAGGCGTCCAAAAAAAAAAAAAGATTAAAGACTTTACAGTAAAGACTGCAAGCAGAGTCGGTGATGAGACATTTAAAAGGGGTGAAAGTTTTAAAGGAAGCTGTACGTCCGTGAACGCCAATGCCGATCCCGGCCCAAGGTGGCTCGGAGCACCCCGCAGTCTGTCCCGTGAATGGTCAGCGAGTAGAACGCCTGATCCTTGAAAAATCGCCATATAGCTCCTCACCAACTTGCAAAAGAGACACATCTGTCTGTGTGAACTGTACACATAATCATTCACCAACACTACTTGCACATTAAAAGGAGTTACTGTCACGTCCCTCAGTACGGTGCTGACTTCGCTCCAAGTCATTTCCACATGTTTGGCCCATTAAAGGAGTTCCTGGGAGGCCAGGGTTTCAGACATGAATCAAGCAGCCCGAAAGAAAACGTTCTACCTTGATGGTGTCCAAGCACTAGTGAAACACTGAGATAAGGGGAGTAGTGTTGCAGGGGATTTTATAGAGGAATAAAATGAGGTTTTTGCTTTTATGACTGTGTTCTGTTATTCTGCACAATCAAAAGTCCCGTTTTTGACTTTACAAAATCGAGTTTCTTTACTTCACAACTGGATGGATAACGCGCTACTCTTTCGAAGGCTTCAACAAGCATAAGGATCCAGGTCACCCATCTGCCTCAACTCATTTAACATCATTAACATGGACGGCATATACTGTAAGAGGTACTACTGATGTTTATAAAAGATAAGAAATGAAGGTCCAGATGTGACACAAGCCGAGGTCTAGGATGCTATTTATTAGTATTAGTATTAGTATTTATTAGTATTAGTATTCTTAGTATTTAAGCGGAGTTACTGAACACATACGCATCTACAGGTATGGACAGTGTAACAGCAAGATTTATCTAAAGAATTAGTAGACTGTGAAGATTTCCTCATGGGTACTAAAGTCTGGATTGAGTCTGGCTTCTCTCATGGTTTCTTGCTTATGTTCGTCTCAAGGAGTTTTTCCTCGAGACTGGCATTTAAAAAAAAAAAGGTAAAACACTACGCAAATTAAACTCTTGAATCCAATGAAATTACTGAAGCTACAGTAGATTTTGTATAAAGTAAAAGAAACCAAAAAGCAATAGGGGTCTAACTATAAACCTGAATACACTACGTATATTACATCATGTGTGACTTTTTAAAACCGTGACGTTTATTATTGTCACGGCTCACACAAAAAGCAACAGGACAAAAAAAAAAAAAAAAAACATTTTTTCATCAACACATTCCATCAACCCCTAATCCTTGTAATTGAGGACGTAACCTCTCCCAGATGCTAACAGACCTCGAAATGAGGCTTTATTAAAAGCAGATGCACTATGAGGATAAAACAGTAAAGAAAAGACAATCTTAGCATCAATTACTGGACCGATATCCTGTTGTGTGTTACAAGTGTCTAATTAGTCTGACAAAGATCTCCGGCATTTGCAATTCAATAAAAAAGCCGCAAGCTTGTTTTAATTCATTTAAACATCTTCCTGCTTTGGTACTTCTCATGTCATGATAATGGCAGATGACACCAGAACATTAGATACAAACATATATGGTTTTAATTAGTATTATTCATTCATTCATTCATCTTCTATACCGCTTAATCCTGTGTTCAGGGTCGCGGGGGACCTGGAGCCTATCCCAGGAGACTTCGGGCACTAGGCGGGGTACACCCTGGACAGGGTGCCAATCCATCGCAGGGCACACACACATACACACACTCACACACCCAATCACACACTACGGGCAATTTGGGAACGCCAATTAGCCTAACCTGCATATCTTTGGACTGTGGGAGGAAACCGGAGTACCCGGAGGAAACCCACCAAGCACAGGGAGAACATGCAAACTCCATGCACACAGAGACGGGAATCGAGCCTGGCCGGGAATCGAACCCGGACCCTGGAGGTGCAAGGCGACAGTGCTAACCACTACACCACCGTGCCGCCTAATTAGTATTAATTAGTTCAATAATTTGCAGTAGAAATTGTCTTTGTCTAATCATGGGTTTTCTCTGGGTTCTTCACACCAGATCCATCAGGACACCAAACACGCTGACAGAAGAAGAAAAAATGAAAGAACGATGTGTGGCTGCTATACTTCCTCTAGCTTAGCATGCATCTTCATTCTCTGGAACATTCTTTGTTACACTGCAGTTTGTACTAATGATTGTTGAAATCTTGGCAGCGTTGATGAATTTTCTCTAACCGCAGCTTGGGCAGTGGTAGCTCTAACTCATAGGATCGGTTGAGTTCATTCTGGAAAGGAACTACCTGGAAAGGAAGTTAATTCATTGCAGGACACACACACACACACACACGCACTATGGGCAATTTGGGAAGAGAAATTAGACTAACCTTCATGGCTTTGAACTGCAGGACGAGACCGGAGTACCTGGAGCAAACCCACCAAGCACGAGGAGAACATGCAAACACCAGGCACACGGACCATTGAAAATTCAAACCCATAAACCTCAAGGTGTGAGGCCACAGTGCAAACCACAAACTACACCACTTAAGTAAAATAGATCTGCGCAACAAGGAACGGTGACAGTTCTTACTCCCTTCCTTCCTGTAGCAGCCCTGATCAAATTCAACACTCTAAAAGTATCCAGAGCACCCATTTACCTCTCAGCTCTAATCACACCTCGCACCGCACCACGGTCCCTTCCGGTCCTCCAGGACTGCGCCATCTCTCAGGGATCGAGAAAGACATGCATCTAGACTGTTTCTGTCCTGGCTCATATGTGTTAGAATGAACTTTCTCTACATGTACAGTACATACAGCCAAGTCACTGGCACTCTTTACTCCCCTCCAACCCTCCCCAATAAATAAATAAATGAATTCTTTTAAATAAATACAATCTATAAATGACTGATGGTACTCTTAACGTGTGCTATTCTGACCACGTGCGTAACCACGTCTGCTATTTCATCTCAAACAGCAAGTTAAAACGAAAAATGAACGTTAAATTCTGTGTGAAACTGGGCAAGTCTGGCACAGAAACATGATTCTTGCAAGTTTACTGCGATGAGGCAACGCGCAGAAGAACATCACTGGAAGACGAGGAGAGATCAGCAAGATCCTCCATGGGCTCAACCCCCGAAAATATCGAAACCATTCGGCAACTTCTGCATAATGATTGTCGGAGAACAAACCAAAACCTTGCTGCAGTTGTTGGTGTGTCATACAGAACAGTCCAAGAGATCTTCACGTGCTCAAAGAACATCTTGTTGAAGTCTGCCAAGAACTCCTTCAGCATCAGATGTCCTTCATGTCGCGGATCATTACCGCTAACAAAACTTGGGTGTTTGGGTACGACCCTGAGACGCAGTGGAAGAGTCTTTCATCTCCACGACCGAAAGAGGCGAGGCAGGTCCACAGCTCTACCTGCTCATGATTTTTTTTTGACATTTGCAACACCGTGCACCGAGAATTTGTCCCCAGGAGCCAGACCATCAATAACGAATTCTACCGCCAGGTTTTAAAGCGACAGGATCTGTGACATGCTAATCTCAAAACTTTTTAACAAGAGCTCTACTGTACATCACAGTGCTTCATCACACCGCCTTGTCGTTGATTAATTTTCTACAACATCACGTTCTGCAGTGTTTTATTCCCCTGCAAAAAAAAAAAAAAAAACATAGCTCAGACTATATAAGAAAAAGTACTCTGTAATAATAACTACAGGTAACATAAAGTGCTCCTATGTGTGTTACAGTTTTAACTGTAGTTTTCTCTCTCTCTCTCTCTCTCTCTCTCTCTCCTCCGCCCCGCCTCGCGCGTCAATTATAATGACGTCATTACTGGGGTTCGTTTTGCCTGTGGTGCGACCTGCTCGCTCGTGCACCCCCCCCTCCGCCCCCCCCCTCTCTCTCTCTCTCTCAGTCGTTGTTGGGCTGCGCGCGCGTGCACGTGCACCACGCCAGAAGTTCTCATGCGGCGGCTTGCGCGAGCGCTCCGTCAGTGCGCCTCACTCGCGAGCGGATGATGGTGTTTGACAGAATGGATTAGGAGTTTTCTTTTAATTTAAGAGAAAAATAATAATAAGAAAAAACACGGGGGACAAATGATTCGGATAATTAATTCTGACTTCGCGTAACCGTTTGCGCCTGCTGTATAACACGTTTATTTTTAGTTTTTTTTTAAATCGTACTTCACACCAGTTGTATTAACAGTTTTAACCGTAATTTGTTGTTGTTTTCCGTCAAAACGCGCACGAGCGCGCCGTAGACTGAAGCTAGCTTAGCTAGCATAGAAGTTTAATATCTTTTATTTTTGGTCGTTAAAGATTAGATTTTCACTTGTTTTCTTTTTATAACGATGGGCTTTCTATATAAAGTTTTAAACTTTTCTACTTTTGTCAGTATCCTCCAGGTAAGGTGTTTTTAAATTGCTTTTCTCTCAGGTCACTTTAATATTAGTCATTTATAATTGGTGTATTTTGTGTACTTTTACTTAGCTTGCCTCGTAGGTAAGCTAAGGTGATTTTTTTTTTTAGATTTTTTTTTCTTTCTCAAATTTTCACAGGTACATGGTGACAAGGCTGCACCATCCAAGCATTCAGGTAAACACAAATATATATAAATATATAGGGAGAGTTTATACATATGAGGCATGGTAGCAGTCTAAAGCGTTATGTTTAACCCTGGAGAACCCATGGGGTCATATTTGACCCAGACTTTTATTTCATCGTCATATTCAACCCACACACCAAAGTAAAGATTTCTTTTTGCATTACAACCCAGTGTGCCCTATGTGAACCCATAACACTGACATTTAGTGGTAACTGACTGAACTAACCTGACTTTTTTCCACATCAAACATGGCTGCTCCTGTGCTTTTTATTTGGTGATATAAAAGCTGATACCAGTGTTTTTAGTTCCTGCCTTAGAACAAAATTTTATGTGCATAGTCATTGATGAAAAGTTAAAATCAATAAATATATTTTGAAATGAGAACCTGGTCTTTCCTTACTAAGAAAGAACTCCTGCCTTTATGTCATGAGTGAAAGTTACCAGTTGGTAAAACATACTGGATATCCCAAGGGGTCATATATGACCCATGTCATTACATGTAGTAGGAAAGGGTTAATTTAAAAAAAACACCTGTTTTAGGGTTCACTGGGTCTGTATCATCATTTCAGCCAAAGGAGATAGATTTCCTATTAGGATAAGGTGGTCTGGGTTTTCCAGGGTTAAAACAAATGAGGCCAATAGTGATTACTATTGTATTTATTCACATTTTACGACCATGGTAGGATAACGTTCACACATTATGAGCAATTGAAGAACAACAATCAACTCAATCTCAATGTCTTTGGACTGTGTGAGAAAACCGGAGTACCCGGACGAAAACCCACCAAGCACGGGGAGAACACACAAACTAGCATGCACTCAGGCGGTGGGAATCGAACCCTCGATCCCTCTAACCACCGTATACCACCTTGCCACCTGGGCAGAAATCCCATTTAAGTCAAATAGATATGGGCAGTGAGAAATGGTGACAGATGTTACCACTGTCACCTCACACCTTGATGCCGCTATATACAGTATGAGAGAGAGAGAGATGTATCTATCTGTCAATCTATCTCTGTATACTGTAGATACCAAACTAAAGACCTAAGTTTAAATTAAATCAGTTTGTATGTCTGCCTGATTAACAAACTTGTTTTTTCCTTTAACAGTACCATTTGTTATCTTCTTCCAGAGAAAGACCAACTTCAATATATCAAGTTATCTATCATTAAGATATCAAAAGACATCCGAGCCATTTATCTATTTCACATACCGCACCTAACTTAAGTTAGCATCATGAACTAACAGCGATGAAACTCATCCAGATCTGGTTCCTAATACCCCAAGTCCAGTATGATGAGACAGAATCACACAGGCTTTGGCAAGCGCCTTGTTTTCCTGGACGCATGTGTGTCCAGGATGTAGTTTTGGCTCTGTTTCCAAATGCCACGAAAATGGTAAATGGAGCTGATTGTAGTTGGATTATTTTAGGCTCACAATCCCTTCGCCATGACCACAGCTGGCTCTTTGTGCCAGCGCATAACCGAGTGTTGGTCCCAGAATTGTCATCTGGGTGCTGACTCACCGAAACTAGTTTAGAATCTTTCTCAACTAAAATAAAATAAAAACCAAAATATAGCACAGGGGTAAATGTCACTGTTATAGCTTGATATAATTTGGTTGTATAGCAGTTTGTGAATAATTAGTTTAGTAAGTACAGGAATCACCAGGGAACAGGATATTATCACAATACCAAGATGCTAATTCAATCTGTGTTGTGATTTTGCAAGTATCACTTTTCTCAGATTTTGTTACAATTCTGAACAAACTGTAATAATCGTTTGTTTCTACCACACACTGTGTGAATAGTTTAGAGTGCGCCACCTCCAGGAATGGCAACATTTTACCACCTCAAATGCAAACATTCAGTACCAGTCAAAAGAATGCACACACTATCAAGTTCAATGTTTTTTGCTTAATTATTTATTGTCTACATTCTAGAGCAATACAGTCGACCCCCACAAAATCGCGGTGTAGAGTTTACCTTTAAATTTATCCTACTTGTACCAAAGCAAACGCACTTGTATGAATTACAGTACATATATAGGGGTAACATCTGTATTTTACATTCTAGCGCTGGGGGAGACAATGCGATACAGTACTGTACTGTATACGGGTTTCTTTTATCTTCTTTAATGTATTAAGCTGAGTTAGAAATGAAATTAAAGTGTTTAGGAGCATATTTAGGGTTTAAACTGTGTGTTGTTGTTTTTTTATTTTGTGGTTGTTTTTTACCATATCCAAAATTCATGTTTTTCAAAAATTTGCGGGTGCTCTAATAACGTAACCCACATGAATTTCAGGGGTCAACTGTACTGGGGATTTCAAAACTATGAAATAACACATACGGAATTATGGAATTACATAACAACAAACAATAGTCATTTGGTTTTGTTCTTACTTAATTACCTTATTCCATATGTGTTTTTTCATAGTTTTGAAATCTCTCCCATTGTTCTAGTATTGTCAAGTGCATTTTAAAACCCATCAAGCTCCATGATGAAACTGTCTCTCCTGAAGACCTTCCCAGGAAAGCAAGACCAAAACTGACCTCTACTGCAGAGGAGAAGTTCATTTAGAGTCACCAGCCTCAGAAATCACAGATTAACAAACCGCACCTCAGATTAGAGCAGTTATAAAGGATTTACAGGGCAAAAGTAGCAGATATACATCTCAATATCAACTGTTCAAAGGAGATTATTTTTACAGTGTAGAAAGAAATCCAGGAAAGACCATAGAATTAGATGACGTTTGACTGGTAGTTTATATCAATTAAAAATTTAATGATGATAAAAGAATCAACACTGAATAACTAATTGAACTGAATAACAATGCTTTTCCCATCTCTATCATTTAGTTACTATATACCCTGCTTTAAGATGACTATCGAAACCTGAAAGTGAATTAGGATCACTTATTAATGATACTGCATAAAAAAATGAAGACAGAAGGCTGTCGATGGGATGTCTTTGTGTCTGTTTTGAAAGTTATCTTGTGGTGCATAATTTATCGAGTTTGTCATTAATTCAAGTATTTGTTAATTTTTTTAAATGCCTTTTGAGGTACTAAATAAATATTGGCGACCATTCTTTTAACTGTATTTAATTTTTTCATTATTTGCCCTTAACCTACAGTAGATAAATGTGATTGAACAGTAACAGGTAGATTTAATAGCTGTGTATCAGAATTTAAGTCCCAGTTACAGTATGTGTCTAACATTGCATGGCATTGGCATTTTTTTATTATATCAAATTGTGCAGCCCTTTTCTTGTTACTAAATAAAATAAAATAAAAACCCTAAGAAACACTAGTTTGCCCGGTGGCTAATTGGTTAGCACTGTCGCCTTGCACCTCCAGGGTCTGGGTTCGATTCCTGGCCTGTCTCTGTGTGCATGGAGTTTGCATGTTCTTCCCTGTGCTGGGTGGATTTCCTCTGAATACTCTGGTTTTCTCCCAAAGACCTGTAAATTAGACTAATTGGTGTTTCCAAATTGCCTGTAGTGTGTGAATTTGTGTGTGTACCCTGCCTCATACCCAAAGTCTCCTGGGATAGGCTCTGGGGCGGGATAGGCTCCAGGCCCCCCGCGACCCTGAATACAGAATAAAGCAGTATAGATGATGAGTGAGTGAACTGACAAACACGTGTTAAAATTTCTGACTAAATTGTATGGAAATATTGGTTGGAAACAAATCCTGAGTCCCAAAGTTATCTTAAATAACTGAAATCAAAGAAACCTTTATAAGTGTGAGCTTTTGCTTTCAATAGACCATGTTAAAGAATATTTGTAGATTTGATTTTCCTATCTATCTATCTTTCTATCTATCTACTATCTTATTTATAATTTATTGTTGTTGTTATTTTTTATATTTTTATTCTGAAACTTTACTACTACCAAAAGCAGCGTGGTACCATGCACCCATGTCCAAATCATCTGGAAGTTTTGAGCCAATTCGCATGTTTGTTTACTTCAGTAAGCAGTGAAGTCCCTCGCGGGGACCTTGGTGTTTAATGCGTAACTAAAATGATTTCACTAGAGATAAACAGTCAGTCTGGTCAGGAAAAGGGTTAATTAGGATGTGTTTTCTGAAGCGGAGAGAATGTCCCAAGTTGTCCTGGGGGAACACTGTTAACGTGAAAGTGATTAGGATCAGCCCGACGTCCCAATTGCAATTTTTCGGCAAAACACACACACACACATGCACAGTTTTCCCATGACGAGATAAAACAAACAAACAAACAAATATGTGTTTTCTGTTTGGTTACTTATCTGTTATAATCGTGTGCAATGAATATAAGATCTGTAAGTAAGACATCAAACGTCATTTAATGTAAAACTAATTTAAAGGTTTGTCCGTGATATAATCTACAAAACGTATCCTTTTACAGCATGGAATAACGGCTGCCACGCAAGAGCAAAAACCTTCATTAGACATTATCAGTACGTATTTGGATCAACGTTTTTAGCTCATGAGAGCTCAGGGAATGTGAGCTGCGTGGTGTAAAGGGAATGAACAAGGAGCGTTATTTTCTATACAGTACCTAATTAATAAACTGGGATTTATTATTATTATTATTATTTATTTATTTATTTTTAATCAAAGGGGGCATATACTTGTCAGAGCGTACCGAGGCACCCGACTGCTGTCATTTCCCAAGTAAGATTTGCGAAAGCTCTTATTAATGCCAGCTGATAAATCTCTAGGTGCCTGATAAAGTTTTTTCAACATTAAGCAAATCTTCAGGCCACGATCCAAAAACAGATTAATCTGATCTCAAAGAGAGGTCTCGTCATGGTACGTGAAGGCACCAAGACACACACACGAGAAATCCTAAAAAAGTTTTCGTTTTTGTTTTTTGTTATACTGCAGTTTTTATCTACATATAACCAAATCATATATCTATAAAAAAAGAAGGTAATCTTTTTGTGCAATGAAACATCTTTTCATATTCACTTCAAATAATCAGAATCAATAACGCTATCATTGTAATGTGTGTAGAAAAGCGTATCGTGATGTGATTGATCGCATCGTCACAATGGTTTAGTCAAACTAATTAGTAATGTACAGTTATAGTGTATAATTAAAAAAACATAACAAAACAAGCCATACTGTATTTGTACTGTACATATGAACACTCATTTTATATATATATATATATATATGTATGTATGTATGTATGTATGTATGTGTGTGTGTGTGTGTGTGTGTATGTGTGTGTGTGTGTGTGTGTGTGTGTGTGTGTGTCTAGGCCTGGACGTGCTGGCCACAGCATCACACTACTGGTCACTGGATGACGTAGACAGGATCCACAACCTGAGGGAGCAGATTATGAATAGAACAGGTTATATTAATCGGACTGATATAAGTATGTGCACCAGTTTTGGCTGTGTCTCTGCTTCAGACTTCTGGTCTTGTTCTCTCTCTCTCTCTCTCTCTCTCTCTCTCTCTCTCTCTCTCTCTCTCTCTGTCGCTCCCTCTCTCATTCTTCATCTATTTCTCCCCATTTGTGGCTCTCGCTTGCTTACTGTGTATCTTTTTTTGTATTTCTGTCTTTATACTTTTCTGTCTGTCTTCTCTTTTTTCCCCTCTCTCTATTTATTTCTTATTCTTTCTATCAATCTCTTTTTTGTAATTTTGTCTTTACATCGTATCCTTTCTGTGTCTTTCTCTCTGTTCTCTGTCTGTTTTTTTTTTTTTTTTTGTATTTCTGTCTTTACACTTTTCTCTCATGCTGTCCATCACACCTCTCTATCTTTTCACCCACTTGCACCTTGTTCCTCTCTTCCTCTCTCATTTCTCTCTCCTGCTTTTGTTCTCTTTTCTGTATTTCATTTTCCTCTTTCTTCATTTTCTCTCTTTGTCACCTTTTATTTTTCTATCCTGTCCTGTCTCTCTTCTTCTTTTCTATTATTTCTTTTTATCTTTCTTCTGTTCTATTCTATTACTTTTCCTCACTGTCTCTTACTGTATCTCTCTCTCTCTCTCTCTCTCTCTCTCTCTCTGTTACACGTTCGACATCTTTCTTTTGCATTCTTTTCTTTTGCATTTCTTTACAGTAATTCTCTTCTGGCGCTCCCTTACTTGTTTTCTGTCATTCACTCATTTCCTGAGTCTTTTCTGTCTCTTTATTTTCCTCTGTTTCTCTCTCTCTCTCTCTCTCTCTCTCTCTCTCTCTCTCTCACGCACACACACACACACACACACACATCCATGTCTTTTCTCTCTCTGCGCTCTGGTCTCTCTGGCTTTCTCTCCCCAGCTGTCAAGCATTCCTCTGCAGTCACGTCTTGCCGTGCTCCAGAGATCTCTGTTCAGTTTGTGCAGCTGTCCTCAGTGCTTAAGTGACCGAATGGCACAACATTCGGGGCAACATTCGAAAGCGATGAACAACAATCAATCATTCACGGATGGTTACTCCAGTCCTCCTCGAGGCACCGTGTAACTAAGAGAGAATCAAACATGGTTATGTCAGTCATTTTCCTCCCAACGCAGATGCATGTGTCTCAGATGAAGTCGCATTCGTATCTGTAAAGCTTCGACAAGCGCGAGACGCGTATTTAAACGAGAGACGGGCTCATTTTTCTTTTCTTTTCTCACCAAGTCTCACTCCAGTCCACAGATTGTTCGGTTTATATGAGAGAGAGCCGGGCGTCGAATTTTATTCCCCTAACGTGTACGTCGTTACATTCGTCCTAATTCAGAACAGAGGGAACAGAACTCCTATCCACGTCTCAGAGTATCAGTTTGCGCATCTGTAGCCATAGCCATGCTTTCCCACACGCGCCAGCTGGGACGAGACCCGTCGATTTTACCGTTTAAGACCCTCTTTTTTTTGTTGTTGATGTTGTTCAAGCTCACCCTGTGCATGCTAGTGCTGTTCACCTCTGTCTCTTGTAAATATCTCTTGTAAATGTCTCTCTACTGTGTGTGTGTCTGTCTCTTATCACATCTCCGTGTTTGTCTAATGTGCACATGTGCTTGTATTGGAAGTCACTTGTTTTGTTCTTTGTGTCCTTTTGTGTTTGTGTGTATTTTTTTATTATTATTATTATTATTATTTCTCCCACCTTTCTCTCCACCGCAGCACTCAGAATCCACAACCACACTGTCCTGCCTACCCATAACTCTTCCTCTGTGTACGCCAATGACTCTACCTACACTAATATTTCCGTCTCTGTAGGTGAGGTTCCTGCACTGATACAACACCTCTACATGGACTAACAACTTAGTAACGACTGAAAAAAAGGAATGGTTTCGCAAAAAAAAAAAAAAGGGTTTTAAAGCTATACAGTACATTAAAGTTATAAAGTTATATTTAACTTTATGGTACACTTTTATGGGGAAAAAAGGTAGCAAACTGTACCTATCGCTGTTTCCGTTTCTGTCTTTTATATCTTTAATATGCCTTCAAAAAGAACTGGGCTATACAAGTAGACAATCTTTTAAAGCTTCTAAGGAACGCCATACTGTGTGTAAGGTTCTAGATACAAAGATATTAAAACTTAAGATGCAATAGGTGGACCAGCCCAGTGCCAGTTCAGTACTCTGTTCCTCAGATGGTGCACAAACGTCAGGAGCTGAACAGTAGAAGCTACACGTTTACTAGGTTTTCTCATAGGTCCAGCATCATACTCAGTCATGTCCATATGGCCATGTATTTAAAAAAAAAAATGTAAGGTGTTAATTCTGGGTGTTAACGGATTTTGCTCGCTCACTTTAAGATTTCATTCGATCAGCTTTAGCTTTGATTACATCATACAATGTGAAAATGATTCCTCGTGCTCCCAGAACCACATCTTCATCGCTTCATGCGCTTTCCTTCTTACACTGACACACCATAACTCTTTAATAGACTCAATCTGGAGTCAGCAAGTCACATGACCTTTTTTCTGTTCATATTTCTAAGTTCAATCTTTGGCCATTTTTCTGATGATCCTCAGGTTTTCTTATGGACACACATTTGTGTGTGTGAAATGTTCTTAATGTATGTTTTTTTTTTTTCCACAATAAATGACTGTTCAGCACCGTCCTTCCATTTTTTATAATTTTTTTTATTTTTATTTTTTTTTTACAATGTGTTGAACACAGTTCCAGTAATTTCAGATCTCCTCAAATCTAATTTCTTTTGGCGGGGTTATGTATATCCTTATACTTAATGGCTTCGATATATCTGAAAAGTGAAGAGCAAAACCAAATCATTTTACTCTGAGTTATTGAGAGGTCAAATTTGGGAGTTTTTTGTTTGTTTTTTTATCTTTCTGTGATGCTGGAATTATGGGAAACCCATACATGAGTAAAGACAAGCTTAGAGATTATATATATTTTTTATCTTTTACTGTAGATAGCAAAAGAGTTGGAGTTGCAGTTTTTAGACTTTTTGGGTTTGTAAAAAGTAATATATTTGTTTTTCTTTACTGAACCATTCCTTGAAGACTGATTAAGACAATCACTGGATTACAGATGTTAAGAAATCTCGAACAGACTATTCAGTTTCATAGTAACAAACCTTAGACAACTTAGATACAGTATGTATATTTCTCTCCCTCTCTCATCTCTACAGCAATGCTCACGTTTTGACCTCTTACTCTTAACTCACGCTTGCATCAAGCCATTTAGTTTTATTCTCTCGTCTGCTTCATTGCCCTTTTTTCCCCCCTCCCTCGTGTTTGTTTTTCTTTTCTCCCCCCTTCCTCCGAAAACACATCCATTCATGAGCTGAAGTGAATAAACTCCCAGGGTCATTTGTAACTCCCAGCACTGTTAGTGAATGAAGATGTGTAGTTGAGTGAATCATCCCTTTTTCTTTTTTTTCCTTTTGCGCCCACACTGTGAGATGAATGAGAAGGTGGAACACTATAACGCTGTATGACCAGTTTAAGGTCTCGCTGATTCACTGTAAAAGGTCGGGTTATGATCTCCCTCGCTGCAGGTTGTTGTTGAAGCAAAATCGTCATGGAAAAAAAAATCAGATGATAATCAAATAAAATGTCAAATTATATATAGTATGTTGTGGGAAAAAAAACAATACAAAACTATTTAAAACATGGACGTAGTCATATTTTTTTCTACCAAGTAGCTAATACATAAAACGGTCATGACACGAACAAGAAAAGTTCCACCTGAGCCCACGCGCGCCACACATTCATCCGCCAGTGTGAGGTGAATTGCTCGAAAATGCTCAAAGCCGGATGATGTCATATTGGCCCCGATCTGGCGAAGGCAAACAGTCTTATTTATTAATTTCATAATCTCATAAAGTCAGAGCACCAGTCGTAAATCCAAGGCCCGGACCGGCCGGCATGCCAAGCGGCACGTTTTCAGCAAAGCCTAGGGCTGATTAACTTAAAAAAAAACAACAACAAGATGTTCAATGAAAATGAGTAGAGAAATGTTTGCCTGCTTTTCCTGAGACTACAGTGAGCTGTTTTTTTTTTTTGTTATTTAGTTGTACAGCCTGGTTAGCCATGTTTCCAGGTGGTTTAACGGGTTGTGGCTGTTGTTACTGTAGACATCGTAGAAGGAGTGCTGAACAAAGGCATCTACCTGAACAGGCCGAAAGGAGACACCTTCCTCCATTTCGGCACCTCCAAGAACTCATGCATCAGTGACCCGAGCCTCTGTGGACCTCAAGGTTTAACACTCCGTCCCTGTTTTCATTCAACTTTATGTTTTCTCTCAATTTATTTGTTCATACAACTTTATCCATGCTGATCATCTTCCCCTCTATCCATTTCACATACATGTTGTCTTCCTTTTTTTTTTTTTTTTTTACTTTCCTCATTTCTGTCTTTTCTTATTTTCTCTATTTTCTTTCTGTGTCTGTCTCTATTCGTGTCTCTCTCATGTCCTTTCTCCCATTTCTTGTTTTTTCCTCTCTTCCTCTCTCATTTATCTCTTCAGCATTCCTTCTCTTTTCTGTTCTTCATTTTCTCTCATTGTCCATCTTGTTTATCTTTTTTCTCTTACTTTCTTTCTATTCATTTTCTTTCTCAATTAGCTTTCACTTCTCTGTCGCCCTTTTGTTTCTCAGTCTCTCTCTCTCTCTCTCTCTCTCTCTCTCTCTCTCTCTCTCTCTCGCTCTCATTCCTGATTCTGTCTCGTTCCCTACTCTATTATTTGTCTCTCTGTTTGTTCTTTCTTTTCTTTTAAATACAGATGTTCTCTGCATCCCATCCGCTCTCCCTCCAGCCTTTGCACTTTCTGTTTCTCTCTCTCTCTCTCTATTCTTCCTCTATTTTCTCCCACTCTCGCATCTCTTGCTTGTTACTGGCCTTCTATATTTTCCCTTTTCTTTCATCTTTCTCTCTTTTTCTTGTCTTAATTTTCCTCACTTGCTTATTAAATTTCCTCTGTCTTTTTTGTTATGTTTTGTTTATTGTTTTTTATTTTTTCCCATATTTTCCCTTTCTTCTCTATTTTTCATTCTCCCTCTCTCTGTCTTTAACTCCAGCATCCCTCCTACCTCTTTCCCTCTCACCCCCGTCCCCCTTTCTTCTTTTTGATCTCCCATCAGTTTTATTTTATCCATATAATGACTTATTTCCTGTTTACCCATACCTCACTAGGGTGTTTCCTACGAAAGATCTGATAGAGCGCGCAAACCAGCTTCATACTAAAACAGCGCAGTATTGCGGCTTCACGTATCGTAAGCGTTTTTAGATGAATCACTTTAACCTCCATTAGGCCAGAATGACACAACAATTGCTAATAATTAGAAACCTACATTTACGACATATCAAGACTTTTCAGCTCCAGATGTCAGTTGAATTATGTCACCACACGTTAGGAATAAAAAGGCAACATTTTCATGCAGAGACTGACATCATCTGGCATCTCTCCCATATTATATCAACTTGAATTTCTTTTTCTTTTCTATTTTTTTTTTTTTTTGTTCCAAAAAAAGTACAAATATTACTGTATATTCATATTCATAGGGACTTGGACAGGAGTAGCATGAGCTAAAATGGTCTCGTACGATTATTCATCCTCGAACGTGCGTTTGTTTCTCAGGTCCTTGGCAGTTCCACAGAATTACCAAAACATAAATTATGCTTGTGTTACATAAAAATCGGTGCACGAAACAGTGTTTTTGTAGTTTGTCATTTATACCCTGAGTGTTAACAAATCCGAACACGCTATTACTCTTAGGCGCTCGCAGTAAGCCATTGCGTTCAATCATCTATCCAAGTTTCCATAGTGTTTTTTTTAATTATTATTACTATTATTATTTTCACTCACGACAACTCGTGTTCCTTCACAATTAATTGCAGCGTACCTCTAGAGAGACTCATTAATCACATCCCGCTCGGTGTCATTGCTCACTGCTGTTTATCATCACAGTATGCTGTAACTTGTTTTTAATGTATTTCTGTCTGGTAATTGCGATTTATAAAACTGCAAAAATACAAAGTGTGTTCTGGAGAAAGATTTTATAATTTTTTTAAATGTTTTTTTTTTTACATAAAAAAAACTCTAACCCTCCACCCGAAACCAAGGTAAAAGCGTTGTTTTGTGTGTTTTTTCTCCGGCAGGTATCACATTCTCCTTCTTTTGGAAGAACCAGAAGTCCCATTCCAACTTCACTATAATGAAAGGGAAAATCGTCTCCAACGGCTTCTCCGTCTACACCGACTCTCGTGGAGGATACGTGGAGTTCTTCACCAAGGGAAACACTCGCCGCTGGAAAGCAAAAATCAACCTGCCAGGTCTTTTAATGAGGTTCAATCAGAGACTCCGGAAATGACTGCATGTGTATGTTGTGTGTGTGTGTTAATTATTTGAGGTGATGTTGGGAAAGAGTGTGTGGATGGTTTTTATCATGAAGCCTTTATAACCTGAATTATTATTATTATTATTAAGTATTTTCAAACCTAACTGCAGTACTATACACATTTTATATACTGTATAGTGTACAGTCGAACCCTGAGAAGTCACGATTCAGAGTTCGGTGCCTCAGTCGTTCACAGATTTTTCCTTCAGAACCTAAAACCTAGGACTAATAATTGTCTACGGAAACCCACCCAATTTCGTGGTAACTGCAAATATCCTACGCAAATTTTTCATGCGTTTTAACACTAAACTATTAAATACAATATGATTTACAGTACTAATTTCGTATCATAAATATTAGTGTACATTAAGCCAAATTTCTGTATAAAATAATACTGTATGAAATTTTTTCTATAAACTCTTTAAACTCTAAAATTAGCCACATCCAAAATTCGTGACCACCATGAATGTTGGTGGTCGACTGTATTCTCAAAGATAATTCTGACAAACCATAGCTTACATTTTTTTATTTTATTTTTTTTATGGGCATGGGCAATGCTGTTAGTGAGCATTGCCCATGACTCATGTTTGTATTGTGTGATAAATGGAAGGTAAATGTTTGTGTTTTGCGATTTTGAAGAACTTCTGACGTGAGCTGGCGTAATGCATCGGCAGCGCCAAGCCGGATCAAATGCCCAACGCTGAAATCAGGCGCGAGCTAAATGGAGCCGTAAAAGCAACACAGCGCTCGTGCTTTCACTGGCTTTTCGCCATTTACATCACAAAATGTGTTCTCGAACAAAGTCTTTAACAGCGAGCCAGCACGTAGCTTAACAAGGCAGAATCATTATTTTAGGCCGACGTGGACGAACGTTTTAAAAGCTTGCAGGCGGAGAACAGCTCGTTTGCAGCCTCCTGCATTATCAGATATCATATCATTGACTCTATAGATTGTTTTTGCAAAAACCTGACCGACCCTGGGAGTAATTTTTAAAAGCGGAAAAGTTGTTTAAGTTGTTCCTTAATTCCTGTCTCTCCGCAGGACCTTTCTGGACGAACATCCTATTCACGTGGACCCTTACAGACGGCCTGAAGATCTACGTAAACGGCACGTTCAACACCAGCGACACCAACGGCGACGTTTCACAGAACTACGCCGATGCAAACGCAAACATGGTGATCGGATCGGGACCCAACACCTCCAACAGGCAGTCCGTCCCGGTGACTTTTAACGAGTTTGTCATTTGGGAGCGAGCTCTTTCCGCAAAAGAGATCTGGCTCTTCTATAGTGCTGCAATAGGTATTTTATTACTATTATTATTATTATTATTATTTATTTTTTTTATCAAACTCACGCTCAGCATTCATGCAGCTGCCTGCTAATATTTTTGTGCCATATCCGTCTCCTCTTGTCGTCCAGCTGTCGGTGAGTCGTTGTTTAGTAACGGCACATCGGGCCTGTGACAGCCCACACGCCGCACCACAGATGGCAAGCGAACGTCATGTGTTCAGATTTAAACCTTAATCTAGAATGTTCTTCATGCGTAGATATCATGTAAGAGTATACAGACATGCAACATGTTTGTGTATAGATATGGATCTATATACTGTATATATATATATATATATATATATATATATATATATATATATATATATATATATATATAAGTAAGAATGTATAGATCTACAGGATAAACCCACTGTAACGTGAATTCGTCGTTGCAAATGAATATTTACAGGCGAATGTTTGTTCAAACAGCACATCACAAAGTCCAAGTTTTCGTTTTATTCCGCACGTGTCATAAGCAGTCATTCCAGTCTTATTAAACTCATAATACAAAACATCTGCAGCTTTGATCTTTTTTATTTTTATTTATTTTTTTACCCTTATCGGTTATAAGTACCCCCAAAAAAGTTGTTGTTGTTTTTTTGTTTGTTTGTTTTTTCACATTCTTTCATCTCTCTTCACATTAAACAGATGGACAGCTATTATTTTTTCCCCCACCCAATACTCTCGCCCAACCCACAAGAAAATGGCAGCCAATCAACAGAAAAAGAAATGTGAAAAAGATATATACAGTGAAACCTCGTATTGCGAGTAACGCGGTTAATGAACTTGAAAAACTAACAAGTCTTGGCTTACGAGCACCGAGTATCATGTATCATGCATGCGCTTCTTGTTTTCACGTCGAGCTTCACGTAATCACAACTGAGCCAACGTTTTATCTCTCTTGCGCTGTGGAATTGTGGTTAATCGTCTCCCCTGCTGGGTCCTAGTGCGCGTCTCTTACTGGTACAATCAACATCCGTGCAGTGTGTACTGTTTACTATAACACTGTGACCACATGTATGTGTGTAAAACATATTTTATTTTGTTTGTATGCGTGTGTGTGTATACAGCGTGCGTGTACTGTTTGTTATAACACGTGTGTGCGCCCGCGTAAAGCAAAAGAAAGTCTCATTCGAGAGGTTAAAGATCCCTTTTCTTTCTCTCCCTGGGTCGGAAAGCCCTTATGTGTGTGCGTGTGCATCATTTGACACCGTGCCCCTTTACACACACACACACACACACACACACACACACACACACACACACCCTACTTCTCTCGCCTTCATCCACCTCCCCCCTCCTCCTAGCGCCTTCACACACGCACGCACACACACACACACACGATTCTTTTTAAAAATAAAGTGCAGGTTCATTTTTTATTTTTATTTTTTTTACAGCAGTGATTCTGTTAGCATGCCCTCATGCAAGAGTTCTTAGCGATATTTCTTGCAAATTTTCTGATAAAACAGTTTTTCTGTTGCATTCTGTAAATAAGAGATGAGGAAGTGTTACTGTGTAAGAAGAGAACAGGGAGGCGGGGGTCTGATTCCTGCCATGCACAAACACACACACACACACACACAGCGCCTACGCGCATAAATGGAAACACTTATCTGTCCGGATTTATTTTTACTTTTCTTTTAAAATGCAGGTTAATTTGTTTTATTTTTTTACTTTATATTTTGTATTAATTATTTTTATGCATTTTTTTTTTTTGGGCTGTGGAACGAATAATTTGGGTTTACTTTATTTCTAATGGGGAAATTCGCTTTAATTTACGAGTGTTTTGAAATACGAGCCCGTTTCTGGAACGAATTATGCTCGTAATCCAAGGTTCCACTGTGTATAATTAATATATATATATATATATATATATATATATATATATATATATATATATATATATATATATATATATATATAATTTAAATAAATAAAATTACACAGCAAACCAATGATTAAATGAAAAAAAGTATTAGAAAAAGGAAACTGAAAAAGAGATCTTTCATTACAGATCCAATATTTCTGCATCTGTATTTTCAAAGTGGCTCATAAATGGTTGCCGGACATCATAAAATTCCTAAGTGGATCCCTTTATGGAATAGCGAATTTTTTCAAGATGAACAAAAAAAATACAAGACCTCTTTTTAATCCAGTGAACCCAAACTGGTGGTCGAACGCTTCTTCCACTTAAACAGGATCATTCTTCTAGTGAGTAAAGAGGTAGGAAAAACCTCGGAGATGAAAAAGTCTACCTGTAAATCAGATTCAAACCCTGCTCTCATCCATTCTTTTTTTTATTTTTATTTTATTTGGGGCAGCACATATTTTTGCCTTACAGTATATGTACAGTATGTAATGGGATGCTCGGCATTGTATAAGGGGTTTTTGTTTTGGTTTGAGGCTGAATGTGTTTGGAAATGTATTACAAATGACGATTCAGTTCTGTTTGCGTTTTATACAATAATTTTAAAAAGGCATGACAGTTTTTTTTTTGCATCACATAGCTTCTCCTTTTAACTTGAAGGCACCTCAGAACTCCGCTAGAAACTTACGAAACACTAATACTATTCATAAAGCCAGAGACTGCTATAAAGAGCATTATTAACCGCGCTAAGGATAATAGTACAATATACCCTGTCACTCTATGGGTCACTCATTATGAGTCTGTTCTATGTTGCATCATGGGTCATCTGCCCCATACGATTTCGCCTGAAGTGCTGGACCAAGCACATGTGCGCCTGCCTTGTTTCATCAAAGTGTCAGACCCCACCAAAGAGTCAGCAGGAACGAATTACAGCCTCTCTTACGAAACGGCTTGTCATTTTCTTCCAAAACTAATACAATAAAATGCTGTAAAAGGAGGTTGATCCTATGCTACAGTGCGAATGCCTCCCAGGGTGAGGTCGTGGATAAAAAAATAAAAAATTAGGAATCTACCCAGGAATCTTTATGTATTAGGAATCATACATAAAGGGCTTTGTTTGTGTTCAACCCGAACCTCCGGAGAATCTACGGCCTCTCATTTAGTTGATTTGTGGCGGATTATTTATGTTAAATGGCAATCGTGATTACCTCACTGTTTGAAACAGCCAGGCCTTCAATCGACTTGGCGAGGACTGTTTTACCCCCTGCGCTTTCACTGGGATTTCAGCTGGAACTCGTTCTGTTAAGTCCTTTATCGCTGTAAAAATTTCATAGATGGAAAGAATACAGCTTTCGACAGGAATCTTCGTAAGCATTTGTTCTGAAGCGTTATGGTTTCTAATCAAGAGAAACGCCTCGTTCCTTGAAGTCATGTTTCATCGAGTGCCTATTCGTTATTTGATTCTTTAATGTGAGTTAATCATTTGAATTGGACTGTTTAATACTTCTGCAATACATTTTCCTTTGCATTAGTAAATGTTTGTTACAAAACTCAGTACTGAGCTTTGCAGATTGCTAGATTTTAAAGGTACGTTTTTTGGAAGACTATAAAGCTGGTCTCTAATTGGTCATGTGTGTTCTAGAAAATGCTTTTCGTGTAAGCCCAGAGAGGAAGTATCTGTGTCATACTTACAGATGTTCTCTCACAGAGTACTTTGTGTAAATCTGGGACTATAGAACTTTCACATGTTAAAAAGAATAATATTTTCTTTTACAAAAAAAAAAACGTCCACTTCAGTATTGATTCTTAACTCAAATCATAATAAGCATTGATAAAAGATTTTTAAGAATGTTCATTAAAGAATGATGTCTGTTAAGTTCTAATCTGTTTATTGTCCAGTTCAGTGATTGCTTTAGATGTAGCTTTAGTTTTCTAACTAAAAATGAATAAGTGTAAAGCATTTTTTTTTCTTCTTGTATGTCTGTGTCGTACAGGTAAGCACGTGGTTTATCCTCCAACTACCGGATCTCCTTCCTTCATCAACACCACAACAGGCGCCCCCCTGCAGGTAACATATCCCGTGCCGAATCTCACTACCAGGTCTGTTTAGTTGCAAACCGAGTCTCTTTAAATGTCCGAAAGTGGAAAACATACATAAGACACCATGGAGAATTACACCGTTCAGAAAAATCATGCACCCAGAAAATATAAACAGATGGACAGGATGGCTAGCGGGCAGACGATGTCGGAATAGCGGTGTATTTCCTGAGTAATTGCAGAAAGGTTGCAGATGTGATCCGAGGAAAAAGGTCTGATTGAAGGCCTGGCTGTTCGATACCACTGAGTCTCAACCTCTTAGGTCCTGCAGTTTGTCTCTGTCTGTCACTCAGACTGATTACTCACTGACATCAGTCCAGTAACCAAAACAGCTTTTGTTCTGTTTCTCAAACACTTGCACAGCCATTTAACCCTGGATCATGATAAATTACTCGAAGTAAATCGATGGAAAACCTTGATTAATGACCAGAGTGGCTTGTCAGACTTTACATAGGAAAAGAGAGCAGGTATTCTTTTCTTATCTCAGTTTTCCCCATGGTGTTAGGAATCATTTATAACATCCGTGATGTATCACAAAGTCACGGTTTAACAGTATATTAACTGATGTCTATTAGTATTTTAACTCTTATATTTAGATTTCAACCCGATTTACGAAAATGATCAGGCTTGATTTTCTGAGAGACGGGTTTCAAAGTCCGAAAATATTTGCCTCCTTTGCCTGGTGAAGTTTCCTGAAGTCACTTCTGGTTTCCTGATTAGGGAGCTGGACACAACTAGACGGACCAGGACGGAAAACTTTGTAGGCAATCGGATTCAGGTGTGTCTGGTGTCCGGACATCCCATAATTGGGGCCCAAGCACTATGACATCAGCAACTCAACTCAACACGACGTCAGATATTTTGGGTCCCTTGTTATAAAACAATGGACACACATTACCTACACTATACTACACACACACACACACACACACACACACATCACACAATGGACACACACTACACTACACTACACTACACACACACACACACACACACACACACATCACACAATGGACACACATTACCTACACTATACTACACACACACACACACATCACACAATGGACACACATTACCTACACTACACTACACACACACACACATCACACAATGGACACACATTACATACACTATACAACACACACTACACACACACTACACAACACACAATATGCACACACACTGCACATCCTAAACACATCCTACACAAGCACACACTACACGTCCTACACACACACACTACATACTACATTCATATCCTACACAAACACACACTCACACTACACGTACACCCACATATACTAGATACACACATCTTACACACACTACACATACACTACACCCACACTACATACTACACACACACACTACACATACTGTACACATCCTACACACACACACACACACATGATCCTACACAAATGATGACCGGATGCAGATAGAGATTTAAACGCAGAGAGTATTATGAGTTTAAGAGTAGCAGAGCACACAGAGAACATGGCTCACTGCGTGTGCTTGGTAACCTCATTTGGCTGCCAGTAAATTAGAGTAGGCATTCAGGGCGCTGACAGATCCACTCTGCCCTCCTACAGCGCCGAATAGAAGGGAGTGTTACTGCCAGCGTTTCACACACTCTCAAACTTGCCTCTGAGTGTTTTCCTCCACATTGAGAGCGAGTATAAATGGAGAAATGATATGTGCACTTGGTACAGACAAACACGCTGTACATGAGTCATATGTTCTGAAATGATTAGGAGGTTTAACGCTAACACAGATATATAACCGCCAAGGACATCCACACACACACACACACATACACACACAGACCTTTGCATAAGATCCCAATATAAAATGAGGTGGAGCTCAGACCCATAAACACAAACAAATCCATTTCTTGCGGAGCTATTGTTGTCCTCCAGACTCTGAGGAAATGGAAAGAAATCGGATATTGAGCGCACACGCAAAAGGCATTGCTGCAGATTATGAAGCCGGGAAGTCAGAAACGTGAGCGGGAGGGAGAGAGAGAGAGAGAAAGGGAAGTTTAGAGATGGCTGAAACGTTCCCAGATTCAGGATACCTTCCTTTTGGGTGCAGATAAAACAACACGGCGGCTAGAAAGGTAGTCTGCAAGTTATTTCGCACAATTCGTTCTAATTGTTCCGAATTAGGACGCACGTAATCGCATTACCACCTGCACCGTGCAGCCGCGCACGTGTGTGTGTGTGTGTGTGTAGGATGGCGGACATGCTCACACAGCAGCCAGATACTGTAGATCTAATGAAGCTGGAACAGAGCATAACTTTTACTTAGGAGAGTAGCAGACCTAATTCGGTTACATCCTGCGAGACGATCATTTTCATAAATTAAATCTGTAACCTAAAACATACGGGATCAATAAGTGACGTAAGTCTCAAGTCATTTGTTCCTAGGCTAGGCTCCTGATCACCTGATGTGTGTGTGTGTATGTGTGTGTGTGTCCTATAGGAAACAACAACATCACCCCACACCACTACCTCTAACTTCACAGAGATTCAGGACTCTTCAGTGCCCATGTCGGTGCAAGGCTTCCTCCAGTCCTCTTTCATTTTGCCCAATAAGAGTATTCCCGAGAGTACGGCTCACAATCTGACACAGGTATGTGTGAGGAGGAGAGAAAAACAGAAACACCACATACTCAGATGTGCAGTAGGTTTTAGTTAAAAGTTTTTAAACAGCCTACAGTGTATAATAGTTTCATTAAGCTTGAAGAAAAGTCTTGTTTTATATGTAGTCAATCGTATGAGGACACCTGACCGTCATCACACCCCTGTTTGCTAGGTGAACATGCCATTCCAGAATTAGTTCCCCTTCGCTGTTATAATAAGCTCCGCTCTTCTAGGAAGGATTTCCACTAGATTTTGGAGCGTGCCATTAGTTTTAACGAGGTCAGGCACTGATTTCAGACAGGGGGGGGGGGGTGAGGGGGGGGGGGGGTGAGGGGGGGGGGGTGGGGGGGGGGGGAGTTGGGGGTGTTGTGGTACGATCCAGTTCATAGGGCTCTGTGCAGGAAGCTCGAGTTCTTCCATTTCAGCCATCACACAGTCTTCATGGAGCTGGCTTTTGTACACAAGTGCATTTTCATGCTGGAACAGGTTCAGGCGTATAAGTTCCAGTGAAAGGAAACTGTGACACTACAGCATACAAAGGCTTTTAATTTTGTGGAATAAACCAAATATGGGGGTGATTCTGTTTTTTTATTTATTTTTTTTTAGCATTAGATTTATATTAGTGCTGTCGACCGATTAAAAATATTAATAGTTAGATTAGATTAATCACAGTTTTAAAATACTCAGATTACAAATGTGCAATGTTGGAATAAAGACAAAACGGAAACATTAGGGTCAAACTTACAGTAAGATTAATTTGAGTAAAAATAAATAAATCATCAATAACATCAATACCACCACCAGGTATACTTATCAGCATTGATGACAGGCTATATACACACTGTGAACTGGTCACATGACCATGGGCACAACTCCCAAGATTTTCAGCACTCGTGGGATGCAAAAAAAAAAAAATCTGACCCACAGAAGAACCACCGCCATTGTCCCGATGCCAGACACCACAGCCCACCGCTCCCTGACATCTTGTGGAGTCATGCGCCTGTCACGTTGGCACGAGGTGGTCTTAATGTTTTGGCTGATGTGTGTAATTGGAAAAGTCTGGAATGCCGCGATTAGGTACCTTATCCACATAACGGTCCAATCAGTGTCTCATCGATCGCATATTTACGCAGAAAGACATTTTTTCTTCTTTTCAATTTTAGTCATGTACAGTATGGGGCCTTAACAGTAAATTCACTAGATTAGTTCAAACCTGATACCTGTTCAAGCTGAAAAGTGTTTTTTTCTATTTTCGGTTTGTTTATTTGTCTGTGTGTTCTAGTCATTTCTGAAGAGCGTCGAGGAGGTGATATCCTGGCGAGGAGACGTGGAGGTACGCAGAAATGCAGGCGCTATATCATTAAAGATCAGTAAAGGATGAGTGAGCGGGTGAATGAGCGAACGTCTATCATTTCAAACACACATGAGTGGAGAATTAACTGTTGACTTTGTGTGTGTGTGTGTCAGCAATCAACTCCTGTAGTCACTGGACTAATAGACACAGTGGACAAAGTCATGGGGCACATGGTGTCCAACCTCAAGGCTGAACCGTATTCTTTTGTCACTGGAAAGAGCTATGTTGCAGGTCAGTGGCAACACACACACACACACACACACACACAGCTACCTTTGCCCTGGGACACATTTTAAGAAATTGATTTCCCTGGTCGTGTAGTTGACCCTGAGTATATAAATGACACGGGCTTCACTCCGCGCGTCAGCAAGTTGACACAGCAAGTCGTGCATTATTACACAGCTAACAGGAAGTGCGTCATAGAGGTACAATTATTACTCAGAAACTGTGTCATCCAGGAGGAAGGGGTGGAGGTGACGGATGGCTGGAGAGATAGATTAGGATTTCCTTAAAGGACTGAGAAACATGCCAGGGGTTTACTGTTCGCCCTGATAAGTGCATCAGCACTCACTATTTACACAAGCGCCTTATTACGTACTGTCATGTCTCATCTCTCTCTCTCTCTCTCTCTCTCTCTCTCTCTCTCTAAACGTCACTCTTGATTATGATAAGATTAAGATCCTCAGGGTTGGAGGTCACCAGAGAGTACTGTATATTTCTTTCAAGAGTTTACATGTTTAGATTTTTCAGAAGAGTAATTTCATAAGCCTTTGGTCACCCTGAATTCTCATCTTTACAATTTATGAATAGTTTCAGTTCTCACACGTAAATCACATAATATCCAAATGTGGAGAGTTTATCTCTAGATAAACATACAAATTCACAGTTTTCAGATGTTTTTCACCTCCTGTTTTGTGTCATAAGTTGCTCAGTTTACTCAGAAGGTGATCAGAAACTTACTAATACAGTTGAAAAACCAACTAAATCCACTTTTAACACTAAGATGCCCCACCATCAAAGAAACTATAATATTCCCAGACTACAGACACTAACCATTCTTGAAAAGGAAAACCCTTTAATGCCATGAAAAAAAAAACGTTTGTGGTCACTGACCACATCCTTAAGAGAAATATTCACTGTGTTCAGACTCTATATAGCCAAAAGTATTTGCGTCTTTCTTTTTTTTTTTTCTTTTTTTTTTCTTTCCAAAAATAAGAGTATGTAGTTGTACAGAATTTTTCCTTCACTGGAACTAAGAATCCCAAATATGTTCCAGCATGACAACGCCACGGTGCATTAAGGTTGGAGTGGAAGAATTCGAACGTCCTGCCCTGACCTCAAATCCACTGAACACCTTTAGGCTGAACTGGAACACCATGATCACATCAGTATTGCTCTAGTGACTGAATGAACACTAATCTCCACAGCAAAAACTCCAAAAGTCTAGTAGGAAGTAGAAGAACGGATGGTGTTTTAGTAGCAAAAGTGGGGTGTTTCGAAAAGCACATGGTCAAATGGCTGTACCCGAAGCTTTGGACATATGGTGTTCGAATATTATAGTGTACGTACTGTAGCTTAGAATCATTAGATATGATTGATATCTACGGTATGTATTGCTGCCAATTCATGTTAAACGTTTAAGACTAGAGTTATTCTAGTTAAAGGAAAAATGAAAAATCAACTTAACATTAGTCAAGAACAGAGGTGTCAAGTAACGAAGTACAAATACTTCGTTACCTTACTTAAGTAGAAATTTTGGGTATCTATACTTTACTGGAGTAATTATTTTTCAGCCGACTTTTTACTTCTACTCCTTACATTTTTAAGCAATTATCTGTACTTTCTACTCCTTACATTTTAAAAATAGCCTCGTTACTCTATTTTTATGATCAGAACGCGCAACCCCCCAGCCACCCCCCCCCCACCCCCGTCGCATAATCAGAAAGCGAGACCTTAATGCTTTTGTCGCCCCTCACGGTACTTTTACTTTTATACTTCAAGTAGTTTTGAAAGCAGTACTTTTAAACTTTTACTTAAGTAAAAAGCTTGGGTTGATACTTCAACTTCTAAAGAAGTATTTTTGAACCCTAGTATCTATACTTCTACTCAAGTAATGAATGTGAATACTTTTGACACCACTGGTCAAGATAGTTTTTTTTTTTTTTTTTCCGCAGCCGTGACTACACACTCTCTTTTCAGCAACACTCACTGCTTCCAGGCGGTTCTTTTTTTTTTTTTTGGGAGAACACGCTCTCAACTGTTTTACTTCGCCCGGATTAAGATTGTGGGACTGTTGTGTTACAGACGGCACTGGCTTCTACATTTCTAAACATCTATGATTCACTTCAGCCTTGACACTTCAAGATTATTAAGAAAAATTACTTCCCTGGCAAAAACTAGTGTATGAGACGAGTGATCCCGGTGAAGGAGTCACACGTGCAGTAAACCTGCAGACCCCTTAAAATGCTATAGCGGATAAAAAGACTTGGCTTTGTCAAGCATGGGCGCATGTCTAGCCTCAGCAGCATTGCAAAAAAAAACAACCGAAGCAATAAACACGAGCGAGATGCTCAGCTTTGTCTCATTGTTTAAGCAGCGTGCTACATTCTGTCTCTCTTCTCTATTTTCTTTGTTTATAGATTACTCTTTGATGAAGATCCCGCAAAATTTTAACATGCAGAACTACAGATTTCCAACACAAGGCAAGAATTACATCTCAGTGCCAGGCGAGGCCTTTACTACAGAATGTGAGTGAACACACACACACACATACACACTCACACAGATTCACTGACGCACAAGAAGCAGGCACACAGAAATAAATACACCTGATGGAATGTACACAAGTCTTTTCTTTCTACACTTTTCCACACATATAGACACGAGGCTAAACGTCTGTCATGAGAAGCCAGAGATTTTGTGTGAGTGTGAAGAGTTGGGCCGAGGTGAAGCCGAGCGCTGGAATGTAGCACCGCAATCAATGCAGCTGATTACACCTGCCAGGCAGACAGCAAAGAAACAGCCCAGAGCAGAGAAAGATTGTTCTGATTCAGCCAGAGCAATTACGTATATATGTGTGAGTGTGTGTGTGTGTGTGTGTGTGGATAGGTAAGCGAATATGGCCAAAGTATCACATCATGACACCTTCCAGATTCATTAAAAATGATTGAAAGGAAATTCCACTGAAATCATTTGGAAAAATACTTACCTTTTCGGGCTTCATTAGTAGTTTTATAGGAATAATTGTCCCTTAAAATGATATTTTGACAATATTAAAATAATACATGCGGAAGAAGAAGAAGCTGCGATCAAACCTGGAATTTTAATTGCGCAGAATTACAGATTACAGTTATGAGAGTAAATAACTTTTATTTCTCCTTATAATCCCCTGCTACACTAATGCACTTATTCCAGTGTTTTAAGAGCTCTTGTATACTGTTAAGGTAAAAAAAAAATCTCTCAGTTTGACTGCCTGAGTCACATTTGAAACGCTGGCCTCACAGGAACTCCTGTAATAGCCCAAACTTCTAGAAAGGTCTTAGAGCGAGGTCAGGACTGTTCGGGGGACGTGGAAATACTGTAACTCCCAAAGCCGAGTTCCTGTAATATGCAAGTTGTGTGTAATAAGATTTATTGTGTGACAAGTTCTCCGTCGATTTTTAAGGATCAGACCTATCTCTCCCTATTCAGTGCGCTTCAACCACCTTAGCCAGGGATCTTATTCACAGACACGCGGCCTTCTGTAAGAGAGTCGCATCACCGTACTGTGCCTTGGAAGTCTTCCGTAAAATGTCGGTCAAACTTCCACGAGCTCATTCACGAGAAAGAATCATGAAAAGTCTTGGTTTGACTTGAACGCCCCTGATTATTTTGTATCTGGAGACCAAGTATGTGTTAGCAGTGATAGATGTATCATTAGTAACCTCAGGTCTGGCATCACTGCGCTGCTCAAGTGTTGCGGATACACCGAGCAGTCCATTAAAGACCGAACCTGACTTTATAAGGCACTTAAACGTGCGGAAAGTTGGGACCGCGTTCCACTGGCTCGTACCATGTGGCCAAGTGTCACAGAGACTCCGCATATAAAAGGTGGTGTGTAGTTTTTTTATTCATTTTTTAAAGCTTGGTTCTCTGAAGATTTGCAGACAATATAAAAGATACTTTTTGTTTGTTTTTGAGACCACATGTGCTGCCACGTTTTTGTAACTCGTGCCCAAAAAAAAAACAGGTGGGCGTGCATAGCTGTGTGTTGTTGTTTGTTGTTGTTGTTGTTTTTTTTTTATAGCTTGTTTTTTGGCAGACAGATTGGGCCAGAGGAATTCAAACCATCTCCAGAATAGATTGACACACACACACACACACACACAGTGTGCTAGTGTCTTCTTATTCCGTGCCTGAGTGGCGCAGTACTGTAAAGGAGTGCGAGATCTTCTCGTACACGTGTGTGTCGCAGGTGTGTGTGAGAGCACGGCTGTCCTATTAGACTCACGGTGAGAGGACAGAGTCAAGAGGCTGTGATAATGAGAAGAGCCTCCGTGTGCAATTTAGCAGCCTCTTAATAGATTATCAAAGCACACACACACATAAATCTTACATGCACACAGACGCACACACACACACACACAAAGTCAAAATGAATTTCCAACGGAAATACTGTTTAAATTTTTTTAATGTTTTTAGAAGCTCAATATTCAAATTTAAATTTTGCAGTGAAATGCTTTCTGACAGTTTGTGACCTAACTGTCATGCAATCACTTCACTGCTGAATTTAAATTTGAATTTGAATTCGCAATTCATTAAAGAATAATTACTATATATTTATTGAATAATTGATAAATAATTATTATATTATTATTGATAAATAATAATTATTGAATAATTACGCACACCCCACTTTGCAGTTATTTATTTGTAAAAAAAAAATGTTTGGAATCATGTATGATTTTTCGTTCCACTTCGCACGTGTACACCACTTTGTATTGGTCTTTCACGTGGAATTCCAATAAAATTGATTCATGTTTGTGGCTGTAATGTGACAAAATGTGGAAAAGTTCAAGGGGGCCGAATACTTTTGCAAGCCACTGTATAAAATAAAAATTTCTCCAAATTTTATTTACAATTACTCTTATGTTGTTGTTTATTTTTGCAAATGCTGTTCTGGAATATATAAAACCCAGATCACTCTATATATATATATATATATATATATATATATATATATATATATATATATATATAATTTATTTATTTATTTTTTGAAATACAATTTCGAAACGTTAACGACCAGATTATATCACTGCCTTGTGACTTTCTTCTTCGCAAAAGAAACTTTAGGAATACGCGTTGATGTATACGTCTTGTCTGTCGCCTTGTGAATAGGTCACCTGTGAAAGAAACTACATGGTTGTTCGCACACACACACACACACACACACACACATAAACACAAACTCGCTCGTCATTAGCGTTTAAGAATGAGTTAAAGAAAGTTACACTTTAATCTATAGAAGTAAAATCTTTGAAAAATATTACACTACTTATGTGTGTGTGTGGGTTTTTTTTTTTTTTTTTTTTTTGTCTTTTTAGCCCAGACTACAATCGTAGGCCTTTTCTACCACAGCATGCACAACTACTACAAACAGATCAGCCCCCTGAGGACCAGGTTTGTCATGTGTTTATTGTGTCTTCTCTCTCTCTCTCTCTCTCTCTCTCTCTCCCCGTGCTGCGTTGTGTGTATTTCCTGTGTTTCATACACCGTGTTCCTCCGAGCGTGCTCTTATCATTCAGCATACTCTGTTCTCATCTCGTCCACTTACCCAGTTCCTCCCTCTAACCCTCAGCATTTCTGATAATGCTCTCTTCCCATTTTCAGACATGCAGTCATCGGTGAATTATGAGCCGCTCGTATTCCCGGGAGAGAGCTTTAGAATTCATTCACGTCCGACTCCCCAAACCTTATTATGAGATAATAGATTGTGCTGAATTCCAGTTGTGTGCAAGTATTTTTTGTAGCTGATAGATACTTTTGTATTCAGCACTCGATAGTTGTCTCTAAGCAAGTGTTTAGTGCGTTTTTATAAAGAGAGGGGGGAAAAACTTAGTCATTAAGATGTTAACTCGATCAACGTAGCATTAAGACGATCAGACGTACTTAAGTACGTATCAGGAGCCCTAATGTAATGCGTTCCAGGAAAATATTCCCCACCCCATTACACCAGCCTCTACTGTTCACAGCAAACAGAATGTCTCGGCTCATGACTCATGTATCTCGTGCCAAGTGTTGATCCTTTCATCAGCATGATGCAAAGAGAAACTGGGTTTTTCACATCAGGGTTGTTTTTTTTTTTTTTTTTTTCTTTTTTTTTTCTTTTGTAATCAGTGCTTGTGAAAATCGTGTTCGTTTTCTGATACAGTCTTCAGGCTGTAACATGTGAGACGAATTTCGATCATGTCCCACTTGACCCTCCTTATCTGCACGCTGTTCAAATACAAACAAAGTCGGTTTACGAGCCGTGGACTTGTCCGTATCTCCTCGCCTGATCGCTTTTGTTTATCTAGTACGACTCGGCTTACTCGGTGCCAGCCTGGCATTTAGCATCTTATTCGTCGTTCTTTTCCCAACTTTTTGAGTAAGCCTCCTTTACTACGTTATCCTTTAGCATGGATGCGTCTCTCCCTTTACTCTATGGTGATTTAAAAAATTATTATTTTTTGTTTAAACTATACAGCCTGGTAGTTCTCCACCACGTATAAACATGGTGTCACTCTGGGTATAGCGTGTCACTCTGGGTAGATCCATCAGGGCTCTCGCTGCCAGTTATGTTGTGTGTTCCTGCAAGCAATGACATTTTAGGATGAAGGTCTCTCTCTCTCGCTCTATGGTCTGGACAAACAAACTATTATCATCCTCAGGCACAGAGATTCCCTGTCTACACCAGGAATCAAATCTAGAAACAGATCATTGTGAGCATTAACTGTATAATTGCTAGTTATATGACAGCATGGACATGGGAACTAGTGTCTCTCTCTTTCTCTCTCTAAAGAGAGTCTAAGAGTGGCGGTCTTGCAGGTTTTTTTAAAAACAGGCTTTTAAGCTTCTTAGAGCAGGTTCAATTAATTGCCAGCTTTATCTTTTCAGTCAGCTCATCTGCCGTCTATTTTAACTTAATTTTCTTGTTCTGACAAATTTCTCAAATCGAATCCTCTCCTTGTTTTAGTAACGTCTACGATTGCAGGCATAAACTGGCGTGTTCTTCATTACGGGCAATCCGAAAATCACAATCAAAATCCTTAACGCGGGTCAAAGCACGGGCAGACGATGTACAACAGGGATAGCTCGGTGATTAAGGCGTCCCATGTTCAAATCCCACCACTGCAAAGTTGCCCCTGTTGGGTTCTTGAGCAAGGCCCTTAACCCTCAACTGCTCAGATGTATAATAAGATAAAAAGTCTTATTAATAAAGTCTCCAGTCACTCTGGATAAAGGCTTCTGCCAAATGCTGAAATGTAAATAATATGTATCCGAAGAAGAAAAACAAAACAAGAGCAAAGATCTTGACCAGGAAGCAGGGGCACAAGGATCGTACGTTTGTAAAGGGTTTAATTAACAGAGAGCGGTTGAACAGAATGACTTAATCAACCAGTGACAGGACAAAGGGGTCGAAGACCGGACATGCCACTGATGGCATCGTTAGTCAACACTTGAAAACTATTATTCGATTATTAGAAGACATTTCCTCACAACAGATGTATAGGATTATTGACATCTACTGATTCCAGACTTCTTATTATCCGTACGAAAAAAATTTGTACACTCCGTTATCAGAATCAGAATCAGAATCAGAAAGAGTTTTATTGCCAAGTACGCTTGCACGTACAAGGAATTTGTTTTAGTGACGGAGCTTCCAGAACAAAAAATACAAATGACAAGACAAAAACAGCATGACGCAAAAAAAAAAAAAAAAAAAAAAAAAAAAAAAAAAAAATTTTTTTTTTTTTTAAATGGTTGACATCAAATGGAGTACGATGTGAGATACTTTTAAATAAGTTACATCAATATCTGAAGTCTGTGGTATTATACAGTATATTGCACAGTGGTGTTGTACACAATATTGCACATATATTTATTGACCGTTTGAATGATGTTTATCTGTTAAGGAGGTAGATTGCCTGGGGGAAAAAACTGTTCTTATGCCTGACTGTCCTGGTGTTCGGTGCTCTGTAGCGTCGACCCGATGGCAAAAGTTCAAAAAGAAGGTGGCTTGGGTGTGAGGGGTCCAAAGTGATATTCCGTGCCCTTTTCTTCACTCTGGATATATACAGTTCTTGCAGCGTGGGCAGGGGAGTGCCAATAATTCTTTCAGCAGTCCAAACCGTCCTTTGTAGTCTTCTGATGTCTGCTTTCGTAGCTGAGCCAAACCAGACAGTTATTGAAGTGCACAGGACGGATTCAATGACGGCTGAGTAGAACTGTGTGAGCAGCTCCTGTGTCAGGTTGAATTTCTTCAGCTGGCGAAGGAAATACAACCTCTGGTGGGCCTTTTTAACAATGGAGTCAATGTGAATGTCCCACTTCAGGTCCTGAGAGATGGTCGTGCCCAGGAACCGGAATGACTCCACTGCCGTCACAGTGCTGTTCATGATGGTGAGTGGGGGAAGTGCAGGTGGGTTTCTCCTGAAGTCCACGATCATCTCCACTGTTTTGAGCGTGTTTAGCTCCAGGTTGTTGTGACTGCACCAGACAGCCAACTGCTTGACCTCCCTTCTGTATGCAGACTCGTCACCGTCCTGGATGAGGCCGATGATTGTAGTGTCATCTGCAAATTTCAGGAGCTTGACAGTGGGGTCTGTGGAGGTGCAGTCGTTGGTGTAGATGGAGAAGAGCAGTGGGGAGAGAACGCAACCCTGAGGGGCTCCAGTATTGGTGGTGTGACTGTTGGATATGAATTTTCCCAGTTTCACTAGCTGCTGCCTGTCTGTCAGAAAGCTGGTGATCCAGTGACAGATAGAGCTAGGAACAGAGAGCTGGTTTAATTTGGTCTGAAGCAGTGCTGGGATGATCGTATTAAAAGCTGATGAAAAGTCTATAATCAAGACCCTTGCATAAGCCCCTGGTTTGTCCAGATGTTGAAGGATGAAGTGCAGTCCCATATTAACTGCATCATCAACAGACCTGTTTGCTCTATAAGCAAACTGCAGGGGGTCCAGTAAGGGTCCTGTGATGTCCCTCAGATAGGCCAACACCAGTCTTTCAAATGACTTCATGACCACAGATGTTAGGGCAACTGGTCTGTAGTCATTAAGTCCTGTGATTTTAGTTTTTTTTGGAATGGGGATGATTGTGGAACGTTTAAAGCACAAAGGCACTTCACATTGTTCCAGTGATCTGTTGAAGATCTGTGTGAAAATGGGCGCCAGCTGGTCAGCACAGGATTTCAGACAGGCTGGTGTCACGCCGTCTGGGCCTGGAGCTTTCCTTCTCTTTTGTTTCAGAAAGATCTGGCGAACATCCTTTTCACAGACCTGGAGTGCAGGGGGGGAAGAGAGGGTGGTTGTCAGAGGTGATAATGGTGGTGTAGAAAGAGGGTTAGGACAGGAGTGTGGTGTGAGACTGGGAGTTTCAAATCTACAATAGAACTCATTCAGGTCATCAACCAGTTGTTGATTCCCTACAGAGTTGGGGGATGGCGTCTTGTAGTTAGTGATGGTTTTCAGGCCTTTCCACACTGAAGCAGGGTCGTTTGCCGAAAACTGGTTTTCCATTTTTTTAGAGTAGCTCCTCTTAGCTGCTCTGATCGCCCTTGTTAGTGTGTTCCTGGCCTGGTTGTACAAGATCCTGTCCCCACTCCTGTAGGCATCCTCTTTGGCCTGACGAAGCTGTCTGAGCTTTGCTGTAAACCATGGTTTGTCATTGTTATATGTTAAAAGTGTCCTGGTAGGGATGCACATGTCCTCACAGAAACTGATGTAGGATGTTACAGAATCTGTGAGCTCGTCCAGATTGGTGGCAGCAGCTTCAAAAACACTCCAATCAGTGCAGTCAAAACAGGCCTGTAATTCCTGTTCTGCTTCACTGGTCCATCTCTTTACTGTCCTTACTACAGGCTTAGCAGATTTAAGTTTTTGCCTATAGGTTGGGAGAAGATGAACCAGGCAGTGGTCAGAAAGTCCTAAAGCTGCTCTGGGAACGGAGCGATATGCATCCTTTATTGTGGTGTAGCAGTGATCCAAAGTATTTTTGTCTCTGGTGGGGCATGTGATGTGCTGTTTGTATTTAGGCAGTTCACGTTTGAGGTTTGCTTTGTTAAAATCCCCAAGTATAATTATAAGAGAGTCCGGGTGTTGTTGCTCCGTGTCTGTGATCTGAGCAGCCAGCTGTTGCAATGCTGCGTTCACACACGCTTGTGGAGGGATGTACACACTCACAAGAATGAACGAGGTGAACTCGCGCGGCGAATAGAAAGGCTTGCAGTTGATGAAATATGCCTCTAGATCAGGACAGCACATCTTCTTCAATGGTGTCACATTTGTACACCAACTTTCGTTGATGTAAAAGCATGTCCCGCCGCCTCGCGATTTCCCCGTTGATTCTGTGTCGCGATCCGCTCTGAACAGCTGGAAGCCCGGCAGGTGTAGCGCGTTGTCCGGGATGGCTTCATTCAGCCAGGTTTCCGTGAAACACAGCGCGGCAGAGTTTGAAAAGTCCTTATTTTTCCTGGAGAGCAGGAAAAGTTCGTCCATTTTGTTGGGTAGAGAGCGGAGATTCGCCAGATGTATACTCGGCAGCGCAGTTCTAAAGCCGCGCTGTCGGAGCTTGACGAGCGCGCCGGCTCTCTTCCCCCGCCTGCGCTTCTTAAAGCATTTAAACAGCGCAGCTGCTCCGCCGGTTACAATGTTCGGTAAAACGTTTGAAAAATCAAAAAGTGGTTGAAAATTGTGTGATGTGTCCTGCTGAACGTTCAGCAGTTCATCCCTGGTATAAGTTATTACGTTTGAGAAACAAAAAACAGGACAAACTAACAAAAACAGTAAGACTAATGGAGAGCTCCACACTGAGGCAGCCATCCGCGGCGCCATCCTGAGAGAAAGGATTCCGACTCCAGCACCCAAATTCTGAAGTTCTGGAATATTATCGCTTTATCCCAGCCTTAACTGAGAGAATAACATTACCTTCATGTCTTAAAACATTAACTATCTGCACTCATCACCGTCAATCCGTCGTGTCTCTGAACTGACTTCTGCTCCCGATTTTTCCCGCAGGATCAACGAGGCGGTGGAATTTAAGGACCATAAGATCCAGGTAGCCAGCCACCTGATCTCCTTAAAGGTGCAGCCCTCTCCTGCCCTCTCGGTCAACCTGTCGTCGGAGCCGCTGATCAGGATCATGCTAACACACCAGCTGGTAAGGGGAACGATACAGCTTTGATAATAACCTATAACCTCTTGCTGTAATACACTCGACTGAGACAAGTGTCCAAAATACTAAAATTCCCTGGTAGTTTTCATGGTTTATTGTGTTATTCATGGCTGGAGTAACCTGTTTATTGTGATTCCTGGGAGGTTTGTGATTCCATGGTTTGACGACAGCTCTCTGACGGCTGAAAACAAACATTATGTTGTTCATTCATAAACAACATTAAGATAATCGTGCGCGTTTCACTGGGACAGCTCATAAAAAATGCCATAAGCAGGGATCATTTCCAACATAATAATAATAATAATAAATAAAAACACCCTTTCTCTTTAGTACATTTCCACAGATTTTACAGGTTTTAAGATAGTAGTTCTGTGTGTCAGTAAGTGAAAGAGGCACGCTGCCTAAATACAAGGGGTTCACACGGGTACGCCACGCCTAGAACTAACCATGGAGATCTATTTCAGTTTCCATCGTTTCCCAGCGCCTGCCCGTCTTTAAGAACCCTAAAACACAACACAGGCCTTGCCAAAAGAATAAGCGGAGCTGGCCGGCGTCAGGGTTTTCTGAAACGGAACAATTATTCGATTTAACAAGGGACGTATTTCTCAGTGCGGACTGTGGGACGGATTGAGGTGAGGGTGTGTCGATTTGCCAGCTTTCCATGAGAAACGCATCGAACAATGTAAAAAATCGACATGGAATCGAAGTGATTAATAAAATGCAAAATAACTGGAGATAAAGAAAAAGACGGAGAGATGGAAGGAGGTGGGTGTCGACCATAGGCATTTAATTCTCCACTTACTGTTAGTAACACGCCTGGTCCCATTAAATCAGTTCATCATTTCAGCAACATCTGACAGGTTTTAGTGCTGTGATGCATTAGATCAAATTGTGGACTCAACACACATCAATCCATCATGTCTTCAAAGCGTGTCTTCATCCAAAACCCACAAATAGAGACACAAATCCTAATCCAGAGCCAGGGGAACAGGATCTCGTGCAAAAATAACACCCAGAGCATTCACGCCCCGTGTTTCTAAGCATTTATTCCAAATGTAGGCCGTCTAGTCCAAATTCCTCCCTCGCGCTCTTGCTTTATTATGATTTTAGCATGTATCGCTCTTAAATCAGATGTGTCTGGGCGTTCACGCAGCCATGAAGGCCTTCTTTCTTCTGCGATTCCTTCGGCTCAGAAATGACCTGGCGTCCTGCCGATAATATGATTACTCCAGTTTTTTGGAGCTTGCAGATTGAAGTGTGGAGTGTATTTTGTGGTATTTGACAAAGAAAGAACCATCACAAAATGTGTCCAATAAAAACCAACACCACAAACAGTTTCACTTGGGGTTGAAATCAGGCTTTTATACCATTTATATAAACTTTGAAAGAAAGAGTCATGAGTTTCAGATTTACTTTGATGATGTTGAATGGGAGTGAAGAGAAAAAAAAAAACTCTGATTGCTCTTAATGGTCTGCCGTGTTCCTGTGTTGCAGCAACAATACAATCAGAGAGCCAGGATTGAATTTCTTCATGCTGCAGAATGCGGAGAGAGAGAGAGACAGAGAGAGACAGAGAGGAAGCGTAAGTCGAACAGAAAGAGGCCGATAATGTGAGAGGGAAAGAGAGAGAGAGAAAGGGAGAGAGAGTCGTAACTGATGCTCTTTAAATGTCTGCCAAAGCCACCTAAAAACAGCTCTGCCCTCCACTTCACTGTGGATGTGGTTAAAGCTTGACCTTTCAGTCTCGGGGCTGAAAGAAAAAGGGAAAGAGAATAGAAAGGAGTTTGGGTCAGAAAATGACGAAGGTAAAAAACGTGTAAATACAAGCACTTCCACAACCACCATCTGGATTTCCTGAACGTCTGTTGACATTTTTTTTTTTTCTTGGAGTAATTTAATAGTCAGTAATCACATTAAGCACGAATAATAATAATAATCAATAATCATAAAGGTATTCGAAAATATGTTTCCGAGCCTGAACATTAGTCACGAAAGCATGGTCTGCTTTATAAGTATGTTCAAAAGACTTTCTTTCCGTTTTCATGCAATTAGAGACATTAAACTAGAAAGAAATCAAAAGGCGTTACAGTGTTTCCCACGGGTCTGAAATATACTCGCGGTGGTATCGCGTTTCCCACCCTCACAAAACTGCTCTACTACACACAACAAACACACAACAAATACATAACACAATCTTTAGATTTATGTGGTATTTCTATTCATTTTACATTTCAGAGATCCAACCTACTGTACTAACCCTCCATCCATCTACACGTACGTGAAGTAAACAAGATTCGGTGTACAAAGATGTCACTGGAATTTAATCGCACACTCATAAGGGCGTATTTAAAAATGTAAAACAGCATCTGTTGAACTAAAATTTTACCGCGAAGTGCGTGGAACTGAAGGTGTGAGATTGTGTTTATTAAGTAGACTTGAATCACACACTCATAAGCACGTATAAAAAAAATGTACATCGCCACCTGTTGAACTTTGAAACAAACTAATGATTTTTTCAAGGTCGATTTTTTTTTTTTTCTTTTTTAGGATATAAGGGCGCTTTCCATTTACATTTCAAAGTAGCGATGAAGCAAAAGCCTGTATGTTACCTCAAGCTCGGCTAAATACACCTGTGAAAACCGTGTTCAAATTCGTTCAGTAGTTTTTATGTGATGCGTGCACAAACAAACAAAAAACAAAACAAAAAAAAACCATCTTGATGTGTTCTATTACTCATCTTACGTCACCCCAAATACTTTTCTCGCAAATATCACGTGGTCGTGCATTGACGTATCAAAAAACCCAAACGTCCGAAGCCTTCTCCGTCGAAACAAAACACCAGCAGGACTATTGTTTTGTTTTTTTATTCTTTCTGTGTTGCTGTTTTGTTCTTCTGGACAGATTTTTTTTAAAAGGGTGAGCAAATATACTTGGACAGACATCAATATACTTTGGCAGCTCGCCCAAGTCTCCTCTACATGTGGGGAAACACTGCATTAAACAGATAAGCGCTGGCAAAGAGAGAGTAGTTTCTGATTGGCATCGCAGTTTAAAAAGACACTGAAGACTGGGAAAGCTGTACAGTATATCTCTCACGAGCACATGTCTTACTACACGTACTACTACTACTGCTGCTACCAAATCCTCATCTACTGTGTATATATATATATATATATATATATTCATATTCCTTGTAAGAAATCCCAGGGTTGTTCCTGAACCGTGCTAAGCACTGATTTTCTGGCCGTCACCTCGAATGGAGGTGATTTAAATGATAATCTCGTCCGGGCCAGACGTAATGGAAGCCAGTCGTACAGTGCTCGTGTACAGGTAGCCTTTTTGGGGTGAAGAAAGAAAAAAAAATTTAAAACATTCCCATGTGTTTAAACTGCAGGAATGTTTAAAACGTGATAATACTGTATGTGCTCCGAGCAGAAATGTTGCTTCTTACAGTATTTTATATTAGTGTGTGTGTGTGTGTGTGTGTGTGTGTGTGTCCATGCTTTTCTATCTTGTTGGATACCAATTGCCCCTGCAAGGATAGGAATGTCTGACCTTTCAGCACTGCTCTGAGTGCTACTGAGGTGTAGAATAGCATTAATTAGCCGCATTAAGGGCGGGTCCTCATAACGATGCTAAAACAAACACGTGTGTGTGTGTGCGCTTTTTGGTTCAGGCAGCTCGTTCTCATGCTGGATTCCCAGCGATGTATCATAGCTACCGTGTGTGTGTGTGTGTGTGTGTGTGTGTGTGTGAGATGATTGCTCCTGGCTTCAAACGTGATTTATTACCTTTGGACCACAAGAAAGAGAAAAGAGAATGAGAGAGAGAGAGAGAGAGGAACGGAGCCAGTGACAGGGCCTCACCTCCTCTCCTCCTCACCTCTCCGACACTCTCCCCTACTCCTCTCCGTCTCCCGCTTTCCCGCGGCGTTCCTGTATTGGAAACACATCGCATTAACGGCACGGCACGAGATCAAGGAACGGAAAGAGTGATTTCATCAGGAACGCCGCTGTTGGTTAGCGTCAAATCTCGCAGACCAAAAAAAGCTTCCTGACAAGCGTGCATTGTCTTTATGGCCTAATAAAGCAGGAGTCGATCAGACAGAAACATATAACAACCCGTGTAAAGGCGTGCGCGTGTTTGCTCGCGTCCTGGCCTTGGATATATAAATATTAGAGCCTGTGAATAGAGCGTCGTCCCGCGACAATGCCCGGTTTACTCAGCGTCGCAGCGACATTTCATTTCATGTCTAAATACTTCTGCGTGTTTTCATTGTTTTAAAAGTTATGAGCGCGCACATGGCGTACACACACACGTGCGTGTGTGTTTCTGGACTATTTCTCCAGCACAAACGTTTTGTTCCTGGGAGTGTTTCCAAAATATCAAAATCACAGATTAATTATACACTTTAACAAAATGGAAAAAAGTCATAAAAGCGATTCTGATAATCTGTTCCTTATGGAAAGCATATGTTATCTTTTTCTCTCTTTCTTTTTTCTTTCTTTCTTTAAACCACAATAATAAGCGCTTTTGCCGTGCCAGTGGCTTTTTATAACTTGCAGGACACACCCGATGCCTGTGGGAATGAATCTCTATCTCCACTTTTCTCCTTCTCTCTTTCTTTCTTTCTTTCTTTCTTTCTCTCTCGCTTACACTCTTGGCATGTTTGAAATCTGCTCATTCTTTCTTTCGTCACTGTATCTCGGTTGAGGTTTGCTGATCAATAACAGATGGAGGTCTGGCGTAAACTCGGCCGGTCTCGCTCGTCGCCAGGAGCTGCAGGATGTGTGGGCTTTTCTCTTCTTCTTTTTTTTTTTTTTTTTTTACTTCATAATACACTCCTCATCTTATCATTTTTATAAATAATTTTTTATTAACCTTTCATCTCCAAGTGCATTGTCATCCCCTGCGATTGACTTTTAAATTGTTCCTTAAGTACTACTACCCCCCTCCGTCTCCTCCTCTCCGTTCCGCTCTTCTCCCAGTCCTGATTAAAACCTTCCTCCTGTCATTTCTCGAGCAGCAGATACCCCGGCCCTCCCAGCACTGCCCGGATTTATTTCGCGCCCTTGGAAAGCTTGATTTGCTTTTACTTCACTCCGTTCCCTTCATATTTTCCTCCACACACTGCCAGTTTACAGACAGAGTATAGGATTGGATTATTTATTTATTTTTATTTATTTATTTTTTTCTCCATGAAGTGCTTGTGTGTTGTAAAAATCTGACTGTAAAGTTCTATAAAAATAGTCAGTGTCGAATCCTTTCATGCATGTTCTCGATACTTGAAGTAGCCGTTATGTGACAGACAGGTGGATTAGTGAATAGTGAAGAGTTTTCGTGTCTCTGCAGATTTCTGTCACGGATGTCGTGTGGTTTTAAGACTCTTATGTTCTGTTTTGACCTTTTGGACTTCATTTCCCAGGATGCACCTCGGTCAGGTAATGGGAGCACTCCTCTGAACCGAGGTGGCTCATTAGTTTTATTATAAATAAAAATGTCCTTTCATTAAACATCTTATAGTCTTCACCTCTGCGCTTATGCCTCGCCTGCAAACCCCACACCCTCTGTGACTAATCGCCGTTCCCCAACTTGCCCTTAGCGGATGACAATCGGGCATTGAGGTTGCAAACCAGCCTCTTAAGTAACTGCCACAGAAACAACGGATATAGATTCAAGATTCAAGAGTTTTATTGGTATATAAACCAATACAATTAAATGAAATTACTTTGTTTACTCCTCTCGAGAATGATAATGTAGAATAGGGGACACGCATCATTTACAATGCTAAATATGTAAAAAAAAAAAAAAAAAAAAAAAATTTTTTAATGATTTATTACAAAATTTTGCACATACAGTAAAATGTAATACTGTAAAAACATGAGCACGTTCGGTGGTAAAATACGACTTCGTGGCATATTTGGATTTGTCTGTCCATCTGTCTCTCTCTCTCTTTCTCTCTCTCTTTTACTCAAACACATCATTTATCAAATTTCAGTTTGTGAGTGATTTTTCCTCTGGCTGATGTTGCTTATGATTGCTCTTCTGGGACTTTTGGAAAATGCTAGCAAAGGAACAGCTCCAAGTTTTTTTTTTTTTTTGGTTCTTTTTTTCATTCAAGATTTTGTGAAAACTGAATAAAAATCCTCCTCCGTCTTTGTTTTGTACGTCGTGTAGGAGTTACCGTGTCCGTTTGATCTCAGCCTCGTACCTTTCCTCAATAGATAGAGCGAATAGTCTTGTGTGAACGCAGGAACCGAGCACTAACCTGAACCGAGCATCGCTGTTGGGTATGAATTTGGGACAGAGCTTCAGTCTTTGCCCAGCCACTAAACCATGTGACCAGCTAGCAGGTTGATTAGGCTTTGTGTGTGTGTGTGTGTCTGTCTGTCTGTGTGTGTGTGTCTGTGTGTGTATCTTAAGAACAGACTCTTTAAATAACCAGTGCACAGACTCGATTATAGAGTACCGCTGGCTCTGGGGAGTACACGTTGAGATTGAAAGGCAGTGGTTCCGTTACTTGTGTATCCTGTGTGTTGCGGCGGTGTGTGTCGCAAGCCACACACACTTTATTTAGAGCACGCCGTTCCTTAAAATACACCTCGCCACGGAGCAGAGCGGGGCCCGACGCGGCGTAAAGACGGAGCCCGTGCGTTTCGTGCAGAGGGTGTGTACGCAGACGATTTGCGTCCGAGTGGGAGGGAGCGACTAAATCTAATGCCATTATCCTATTTAGGCTGTCCCTAAAGTAAGTACGCGTTATTGAGGCACTTATCGAGACTTAAATCTCCTCAGTGATAAAAACAAAATAATAATAAAAAGGTAAAAAAACAATATGAATCACAGGATGTGCGCCGGAGCCGTGAGTCATCGCATCAGCTTAACCGTTTGACCCCGTGCGAGTAAATCAGCACCGTGTTCCTCACAGCCGGGGAGGCCGAGACTGGGTGGAGACTTACATGATATGTCTCGCTCAGGAATGAGTGAGCAGTGGGACAGTGTGATGTAATCAAGCGCAAAAAGAGTTTCTCACATTCCCAGTAATCAGTGTTTGGAAATGATCTTGTATTTTATAACGAATTCAGGTAGAGATAATGAATCCACACGATCTTGTTGGGAATTGAACAACACTGTTGTATAAAAGGGGCAGGAGGTCGGTTAGTGGGTAAGGTATCAGAATGTCCCGGGTTCTAACCCCCATCACCACCACCACCACCACCACCACTGTCGGGCCCCTGTGCCAGGCCCTTAAACTTCAAATGCGCAAATGAAGTCGCAACGTTTAGCTTAGGGTCCGTCTAAATAAGGCCAGGCATGTTGGAATATATCCTGGGTTGGACACTTCTCTCATTCTCCAGCCACCCGGGTCCACATGTTTTGGTCTTGATAAGTCTAGATACGTGCTGGGCTTTGGTTTATAGGGTTACGTTTGAGAGCCAGCCCTTCAGGAGCGATTTCAGCAACACCACACGATACAACTAATGTCACTTTGACCACAAGTCAGAGTGACATCATCGCTTCTACTTCTGTCCGTGCTCGTAGAAGAATTTTGTTGAGCTGGAAATCCATCAGCGACAGGCTGGCTAGAAGACGTGATGTTGTTCTTAAACCTAGACACGGTCGTATTTACACTGAAGGGCTCAGTAAAGAGGTTTTACTTCAAATGAAAACCCATTTTGGCATAGTTCAGGAACTTGTGGGAATTACCAAGCAGATAATTTGTTGTGTGCCTACTTGTTTTTTTTTTGTTATTTCTTACACCCTTTTCTTTTCTCTGTGATGTTGTACAGTAGCTCTGTTCACCTGATTCATACTTCTGTCGTCTCTCTTGCTTTTTGTCGAGCATGGGCTTATCTAAAGTGTTGTGACATACAGTAACTGTAGTATATTGTTACAGCGCAGTGTTATGTTATATACAGGACTGTGCCAAAGTCTTAGGCGCCATGTGATATGCTGTACCAATTTTGTTATAAATGTTTATCATGTCTGCATAATTATGTACAAAATCATTCAGTTTTCAGATGGAAACAAAAAACCTAATGTACGCTCCTGGGATTTGCATAATAATAGAAAGGAGCGAGTGTGACAAAGTTACCAGAAGAACTCGTATTCTCCAGCAAGCTCAGTAAAACCTATCAGCTGTTTTACTTTTAGTACTGAGCAAAAGTCTTTGGCACTTACAAAAATATGACATAAGCAAAAGATGCTAAAATTAAACAGTCAATATTTAGAGTGAAAACTCTTTGCTTAAAATCTGGAGTTTTAGACACAGATTTGTGCAGTTTTATAAGAAAACAGCTGTTAGGTTTTACTGAGCATGCTGGAGAATACGAGTTCATGAGCATGCTGGAGAGTATGAGGTTGCACATGCTTTTATGGGGGATGTTGGGGAAATGAATCCAATCACACAAACAGCTAACAAGAGAACCAGCACCAGGAAATGTACAGTATAGTGCTCAGCTAAATGGCAGGAGTCTTGTTTTGTTTTTGTTTAGTTTTTTCCTGTATCGATGAAAGTGTGAAGGAGGCAGGCCAGGTGTCTCACTGATTGATTAATTTATCTCAGTTTGTCAGAGATTCTTTTTGTGAATTGTGTATCTGTAGTTTTGGAATTACATTAGTAGTGGAAAGAACATCCTGAGTCTCAACAACAAGAGAGAAAAAAGAAAAAGCATAAGATAAACCAGATAAATCGGCGAAGCTTTAATTTAATTATGAGCGTGTGTCAGTGTGAGGCTCAGCGTTACCCCAATTATAAGATTATGCAACCCAGTACCGCGTGTCCGGCTGGTGAGGATGACGTCATGGCATCTGCCCGAGCACCTCTACCAAAGAACCGAGGTCGCATAAAGGCATAACGATTAACCGAGTCGAATAGATCAGGTGACGTGGCCTCAGCAGACCGAAATGCTTGTTCCATTTTCTGCACAAGACTCACAGTAATTACTTACCTATGCAGTCTTTCTCTCTCTCTCTCTCTCTCTCTCTCACCGTGACCGGCTCTCGAAAGTGATCTACTCCAGAGCTCCGTGCTCTTTTGCAAGGCCTCTGTTGTTAATAAATTGTTGGAGCGCACTTTTACTCTTCGCCAGCACATACTGAGAGCTGTGAGGTAGAGGAAAGCGACAAACAATTACACACACACGTACACACACGTAGTGTATTCGGGCCACTGAGCAGTAAGACTGACACCTGCCTGCGTGAAATGGATCGGAAAAATGAGAGAGAGAGAGAGAGAGAGAGAGAGAGGGTCGTGGTGTCATTCTTTCCGCTCGGTGAGTTAGAGGTGCGGGTGTCTGGTCACTGTCAGTACGGGTCAGAGTTTCCCCTCTGTCAAGTTTTCACGAGTGGAAAATCACTTCCTGCTACTGCGGCTGTGAAAAAACACGGCAGTGAGAAAAGCTGAAGAAATGAAAAGGAAGAGGAGAGAGTACGTAGGGAGTAGATTTAAAAAAAAATAAATAAAGTGTTCAGACAGGGAGAAAATGTGGATAAATAGAGTATGTAAAGAGGAGACAGTGATGGAAAGCTGGACAGACAGTAGGAAAGTGTACTACTGTGTAATAATGACAAATCGTCCAGGATTAGCATGTATTACTGATGGATGGATGGATGGATGGAGCGAGAGAATGATGGATCAATGGATGGATGAGCAGATGGGTGACTTCATGGGTATAAGTGTATGTATAAACAAATACAATGATGGAAAGATGAATGTCAGGATGGATGGATGGACGTGTAAGCAAATAGATAGATGTATGTTAATTATTTGCTAGTAATGTTTGAGCAAAAATGTGTGTGTTTTCCTCTAATTGTGTAGGTGAGGCGTGTGTGTGTGTGTGTGTGTGTGTGTGTGATACGTGTGTTTGCTGCATGAGCGACTAACTGCCCCACCACCCATTCTGGGATGTTGGGATGTGGCGTACAGGCCTCTGCCCTCTTCCATCTGGATCTGCTTAGACGGAGTCTTATGGAGCGGAGCAGTGTGCAATAAAATGAAACACACACACACTCTCTCTCTCTCTCTCTCTCTCTCTCTCTCTCACACACACACACACACATTCTCACACAGTCGTGCGTATTGCAGGTCAGAGCTCTTAGCTTGTAGTACGTGCAGGAGATCTGAGAGACGACGCGTGGAGAGAGAGAGCAATGACGCGCAGGTATCTGAAAAACGCAAGTCCGGCGCCTGAACAGGTTAAGTTTCAGCTTTCATGCAAACGTCGCGTCGCTCACCTTTTGTTTTTTTTGCGAACTCGAAAAGCAATTAATAGAGTTTTTTTATTCACTGTCAAAACATGGCAAGTGCTAATGGCCACACACACACACATACACACACACGCACACACACATGCACACACGCATTCCTCAGGCCATTAGCTCAGAGGCTCCAGGGACCTTCTGGATCACATCGCAAATATGATCTGGAAAAAATGATCAGTCCTCACTGAAAACATAAAGAGAAAGAGAGAGAGGGAGTTTCATAACATATCAATAACACCCCTTACTTCATGTCTGCTGTTTATTTCTCCGATTTCTCTAAATATCCGTCCAACACACACACACTTGTTCATACGCAGTATTCCCACTCGGGCTATAATTAGGCTCTTAGCCTCCTTTAGATGTTTATAGTCGGCTCTACACCCATCAGGCAATATAACTCAATCACAGAACAACAAAAGCGTTTAGGGTTTTTTAAAAAAAAAATGTATGCTGGCCCCTGTATAGTTAAACAGTCTCCACCTTCAGAGGGCACAGATCCGTGGCTAATTGCCTCATTAAGCAAGGCTAAGAGTCCATGGAAGATTTGGAAAGTGCTGGAAGGAGTAACCCAGTTGTGTCATTACTTATTTCCAATATTTAGAACTGGCACGTCCATTGTTTAGAACTAAGAGACTCCCTGACTTAATGATGACGTGTATGTGTGTGTGTGTGTGTGTGTGTAAGTGTTTTTATATATTTATATACAGTATGGTGCTGATTTCACATTAATCATAAGAAGGAAACACTGAAACACACACACTGAAAACCATCAGAACGACGTAATCGCCACTTATTGAATATTTGTCAACAGTTATTCAGCATGTATATCCATTATATCTAATTCTCATAATAACTTCCTTAATAATGTCCTTCCTTATCCTTCCTTACTGCGGCTCAAGTCAGAGCCCAGTCCCCCCGGGTCTGATTTAATAGATCGTACAGTAGGATCGGCTCGTGTTCACAAACTCTCCCGGCTCTTTTTCGTTTTTTCTTCAGCCTCGATTTCAGTGCCACATCACCGCTCAGATGTGCTCCAGCGACTAAGATGGCACCTCCTCGTATGTGGTCTCCAGGAACATGTTCACTTTGGGGGTTTTTTTTTGCCCCACTCCCTGCTGCTGTTTTCTGGTTCTTACAGATCATTAATAGACGATGTTAAGAACGCCAGGAGGACAGAGCTTTGGCCAAACTCGCGCTCGCATTTATTATTTTTTTCCTTCTTCTTTTTTTTTTCCTTTACACAAACACTGCCATGGTGATACGCAGTGTTTTGCCTCATCGCTTGGCCTCGTTCGCTTTGGATGCGACAGGCTTGCTGTCATCTCGCACCTCGGTCGTCTTTACACCGAGGGGAGTCGAGTAAATAACACGATCGCTTGTCTTTGATATGTTGGGTATGATTCATCAAATTGGTAAAAGAAGTATTTAGTGATTAGAGTATTGTGAAGCAGTTTTCACCATATGCTCTCTCTCTCTCTCTCTCTCTCTCTCTCTCTAAATCTGTTTCAGAGCAAAGAACAACAACTTCAGGCCATGAACAAGAGCAACAGAGTCTTCCTCTACTGCGCCTTTTTGGATTACAGGTGAGTCTCGAAACTGTCGAGTAAAGGAATGAGACAGGAACGTGTGACGGATTGAAGAAGACATGTCTTACACCTGAAGCTGTGTTTTTTATTTAATATTAAATGGGAGCATTTCATTGATTAAATAGATGATTAGACAACAAGGCGATGACTTGTTCAGTCAGTTAATTAAAGTCCACAATTAAGACAGAGGAGTTTACTCAGTGTCACACCAAGCTGTGCTTTTCTATCTTGATAACTTAAAGAGAGGAAAAAAAAAAAAGAGGTGATTTAACGGCTGTATAGATGGCACAAAAGACTTCTATTACCAAAAGTATTGGCTCGCCTGCCTTCACATGTATATGAACTTGAGTAACATCCCATTCTCAATCCATAGGGTTTAATATGATGTTGGCTCCGCCCCCCTCCTGGAAGAACGGTCAAAAGAATTTCCCAAAAAACACACTTTAAAGCTGTTATAGCTGCAAAGGAGGGCGGGGCCGACATCATATTAAACCCTATGGATTAAGGATTGGATGTTACTCAAGTTCATATGCATGTCAAGGCAGGCGAGCCAATACTTTTGGCAATATAGTGCGTTTTGTGAACGTTCCATATTATTTAATGTGGAATGTAGTTCGTTAACAATATAAAAAAAATAATTGTAGCTGTTGGCTGTATACTGCAGGCTGTATACTGTTTATAGACGTCGTCTCCTTCCTCCAGGGTTGTGTTCGAGTCCTTCCTCCGGTCTGTACGAGTTTGCATGTTCCCCTCCCCATGATTTCTGAGGTCCCCCTGATTGTTTCCAAATTGCCTGTAGTGTGTGTGTGTGTGTGTGTGTGTGTGTGTGTGTGATCGGTTTGTACACAAACCCCACAAAAAAAAAAAACCTGTAGATATTTTTTTTTATTTAGTTTCATATTAGTGGATTTTATTAAGGATTTTGCATACATTTAATTTATTAAAAGATTCTGTGCGAAGGGAAGAGATATACCGAGGAATCACTTAGGACCAATAAACACCGCCAGATTTGGGATTGAAGGAAGGCTGTAAATCGCAATGAGGCACCGTATGCTTGTTTTGGAGGGATTCTCTCTCCCTCCGCTCTTCTCTCGTTCTCCGTCTCTCTCTCTCTCTCTCTCTCTCTCTCTCTCTCTCTCTCTCGTCAGGGGGTATCTAATGGAATTTCACTCACGCAAGATGGACAGAGGGGCCAAACCTGGGAAACTGTGGAATGTCTGCTTTCTGGGGGGGGGGGGAGCTGAGGTTGCAAATTAGATAAGACGAAATTACGCAAAAAAGGGGGGAAAAAAACCCTAAACAGAGACTCGTGTCTGTATCTAATCAGCTAAATTAGACAGGCTTCACATTGCTTTGTGGTGTTGCTGGAATTGCTGAGCTCAGAAGTCATATCTCATTTTGAGCGTATGCTCGTAATATTTAAGCAGCTGTCTGTAAAGCCAAGTAAGGTAAAATGCTACACGGTTTGACGGAGACGTGTTTGTAAAAACGGCCACAGAGTCGTTTTGTGTCGACTCGAGGAAGAGCGACGTGTTATACGCTCGAAAAAACGTTTTTTTTTTTTTCCATTTACGGAAAGATGCAACCAATGTTGTGACATAGACGTCCACTTTAAAAATTTGGAGCGTTGTATGAATCCTTACGAAGCTGTGTGTGTGTGTGTGTGTGTTTTTCAGCACTAAGGAAGGCGTATGGTCCAATAACGGTTGTAAGAGAGCTGGAGGCAACCTGACGTACTCTGTGTGTGTGTGCAACCACCTGACCAACTTCGCCATCCTCATGCAGGTGGTTCCTGTGGAGGTGAGAATAAAATACATATACATACTATATAAACTCATTTTTAGAGGGCGTCCTTTTTGCCACATTATTAGGAGGCGTGTGCAGAGAGACACACACGGAGAATCGTGGTCAAAATCTGAGGTCTGTTGTCTCTAAGTTTGTGTTATTTAAGGCTTTTTTCTTTTCAGGTTTATTTAATTTTTTTCAGTGTTATTTGTAACGAGCGTTGAGAGAAACGTACTATGTATGATTCTCAACGGTTCTTCCGGTGCTTTCTCAACTCGCAGCACATCTGATTTAACTAACCAACTAATGAACAGCTTTTTCTTAATTGAAGTGTGTGTGATAGAGCAGCAAAAAAAAACAACACCACCAGAGCAGTGGACCTCCAAGAATAAAGTTGAGAACCACCCTTATAATGTATTCCTTTTCTTCTTTCTTCACCCATGATCTTTTTTTCTTTCTTTCTTCATGGTGCCTTAGGCACTACATCTTTCTCAGAACAAATTGTTTTTGTTGTTTATTTCCCGAAAAAATGATGATGCAGTCTAATTCTCCCGGGACGAGAGAATTCACATAATGTTTCTTTTTCATTATACGTGTACACGAGTCGGTTTGTACTCCTGAGACAGATTATGCGCCGCATCTGGATGAGACGAGGACGAGAAGATAAATCAGGAGTTTTAATAAACGTCAGGAGGGCAACATTTTGCACTAAAACACATCCTGTTCTGTTTCAGCAACAATAATTCTATTTATTTATTTATTTATTTTATAGATTTTTCTCAAGCCAATAAAAAATTTTACTTCATTTTACAATGAGGAGTTCCAGCATTTCTCTCCAACACATTGCGTGGACACTGCATCCTTGTCCTCATGTTGGATAATACTCTTTTTGACAAACTTTTTATTGGTTAAAGCCACTTTTGCTTTTGGGACTTGAGAAATAAAAGATAATGTACCAGAGCTAGATTTATCAGACAAAACAGACAAAAAAAAATACATAAGCTAATGGGTTTAATTGTTGGGATTCTCATTATATTACGCTGGAATGTCTGGAAGATGTCCGACATCATGTTTATGTGAGTTTCAGATCCCTGGTAGATAAGGATTTAGTTTTTTTTTTTTTTCAGTAGCTTCACAGCACTGTTTTTTAAAAACTGCGAGTAGAGCGGCGATGACTGTTTATACACCAGTAATGGTCTTGGCTGCATAATCATTTAATGACCATCCAATTTAGTTTGTTTGTTTTGTTTTAACCTCCATTGAGCTTTGACAGCTAGATTGTTTTTTTTACTATAAGTTTGTTATTCTGCTTTCAGTCATTTTTTTTTGTTTTACAAGAATGAGTCAAAATAAGCTACACTCGGGTTATATTAAAACTTCTGTTGGCCCTATTGTCTTATTAGCACTTTCCGTTTTTTTTTTTGTGTGTGGTTTTTTTTGTGGTCTGAGGGTGTGTCTGGTGCCGAAACAGCTCACGGAAGGTGAAAGTTTCTTCATTACTGGTGACGAGGCACGAAATCTTCACTACGAGTCTGAAAACAGCCAGATGAGGACGAAGAATCGGTTCTGATGAAGAAATGAAGACGGCAGCTCAGCCTAAAACATTATTTCTTGTTTAAAACGAGGGAATGTGTCGGAAGATTTGTTTTTGTGTTTGTCTTGTTTAATTTCTAAAAGCCAGAGTGCGGATAATTTATGACTCCCCTCTCCTTCAGTTGGATTGAGACCTTGATAGCAGCAGTGGCAGGGTCGAAATGATCAGAAGAAGAAAAAAAAAAGTCTTTTCTTTCCTGACAATTCCCCATGTCTCGTTTTGGTGATGCTCCACCACCTCGGTGCTAATTGATGTGGTTCGGTTGATCTCGCAGTCCAGTCCGCGGTCCACCAACATGGTCGCAGCAGCGTTCCTGGAGACCCACGTGTCCCGAGGAAGGAAGGGGAGAGAACGTATTCCTTGCGGCCTCGAGGGGATTTCTGTGGGCGAGCCTACATTAAGTGCGGTTAAGCTCTCACCGTATGAGCATGGAACTTTAAGATCCTGCTAGGATTATTACTACCGAGCCACGTTTCACCAGCGCGATGGTCTATTTTAGGGGTTTGGAATCGGTGAGAAACAGTAAGGTATAGTCTTTCTGCCTCCCACCAGTCTTTGCCAAGCTTACTTTCCCAGACATGAAGGTCAGGTCTCGGTATGAATTTCTAGGGGGAAAAAAAGAAGAAGAAGAAGAAGAAGAAATTTCATTGCTGATTCAGATGCTTGACTTTGTTTTGAATAGATACCCAGCCAAAATCATACAAGTTATGATTGCCTGAAGAGCTCACTAAATCTCAGTGAGACTTTACAGGAGATGACATTCTGGAAGAAGATGAGAGCGAGAAAGAAAGGACGAAAGAAAGAGGCAGAGAGAGGGAGTATATTTTGTATCTGGTTAATTTGAAGCCCAGCATTGTGTGTGAGTGTGTCTCACGGGAGGCAGACTGTGTGGGCCGAGTAGAGTGGACCAGAGGAGATTGTCAGCTCATAAATAACAAAGTGGTTAGGAGACGCTGAATAGGAGCCATGGCATGGCTAGAGATGTCAAGGATAGCCTCTTTTTTTTTTTTTTCTTTTTTTCCTTTAGTACTCTTTTAATACTGACATTATTAACTGTGTAATAAGTGCAGATCTCAGTGTCAGCTGTTCCTAAGCATGGTTACCACTAGGCTCACGTCACGTCATGTCTCACGGTTTCAGACGTTGTGGACGGAGTACTTCTTGACGAGCAGGAGTGAATTAGTAGAGGATCTATGTACACAATATCGATATGTAAGAACCCTTAGTCAAGGATCACCATCTGTATAGAAATTTCAGTCGGGGAAACAAACCCGAAAATAGCAGACTGGTGAAACACAGAGTGGTCAGCTTATTCTAGACACCCAGGTTGCAATGCAGCTTGCGCTTTTTTTGGATCGGTAAATAAAATCAGTCAGCATCAGGGCTCGTTCCAGCTGTGATTCTAAACTCTTAACCGTCTTAAGGATTTAATTAAAGGCCTGCCACGGTCTTCCAGGCCGAGGGATCATCCTGTTTTTGAACGCAGCCTAAGGGAGATATTCTCGGTCCCCCATAATCACGAAACAGGAGGAAGTCCTAGCATACAAAGCGTCCAGCTATGGGAACAATCATTTCCTGAGAACATGCCGCCATAGTAGAGGAACAGCCTTTTGTGTAATAAAAAGGGAAAATCTGATTTAAGCATGGCATTGTAAGCTTTCTAAGAAGCCTTTTGAAACTGCAATTATTATGTATTACAGTTTTCATTTTAAATTTTATTATAATTTTTTTTATACCCTACTGAAATAGGGGTTATTATTTGCATGCAGACGAGCCTGAAGGAAGTATCCATGTGATCCGATTTCTCTAAAGAAACACCATCCAGAAATAATAGTCGTATTTATTTTGGCTCACGGTCAGCATACCTGAGCTTGAAGTGTAGTGTTCAGAGTGATGATCGAAGCAGAGATTTTATTTTATTTTATTTTATTTTTTTGGAACGTAATTCATTTCACAGCGACTTCAGTGGGTGATTCGGTTGATATTTCACCCTGCATAATTTGCCCTGAAGTGCTACCGTTAGAGCAACATTTATTTTTCCGACGAGTTCGTAATGATGAATTGACCAGATGTTCGACTTAAGCGTCTTCGGTTTAAAATGGTTAAGAAGAAAAAAAAGCCAAAAACAAAGTTAGGTTTTATCAGTATATATATGGAAAGCAAACTGTAACCTTTGACTTTGCATCGAGTTATTGGTGAGAGTAAATTTCAATGTTTATTCGGCTCACATCATTCCAACCTTCCTGTGGTTTCTGACCTTTTCACTGGCTCGGTCTGCCGAATAAAGCAGACCTATTTATAACATATTTACATAAATATTCATCCAAAAACCAAACGTGGTTTTGTTCAAGGAACATCAGTGCGGAATAGATGCTTGGAAGAGACTGATGGAACCGGGCAGCTGCTTTTAATTAGTATGTAGTTCGCTAATCTAATGCAGCAAGGATTTTGCTCGACGTTCAAGCGAACAGTTGGAACTCCAGCAGAAGCGTTTTTATGTAACGTTTTAATCATACGCCATTGTTAAAAAATAAGCGATTATCGGTATTCAGACAGGATCAGATTTCTTAACAGATCAATTCACAAAGTGGTCTTTGTGAACATTCCATGCACACTTCACACACCTTGTGTTGTCTTGATTCAGGTATTTATTTATTTTTTGTAGGCTCCCTGCAAGTCCTTTGTCTATATTTTGTCTATATATACTTTTTCAACAGGAATCTTTTCCAACATGTCAGTGTATTAAATGGGGTCATTTCTGCTGGTCATTTTGTAGAAGCTAAAACACAGCATGATGTTTGTTGCTCTGTTTTGTCCCTCACAGCTCGCTAAGAGCCATCAGGTCGCACTCTCCACCATTACTTATGTGGGCTGCTCCATCTCCATCTTCTGTCTGGCCATCACCCTCGTCACCTTCGCCGTGCTCTCGTGAGTATGCTAGTTTTGCCAAAAGAGCACACGTATGCACAGGTAGTCCCCGACTTACGAACATTCGAGTTACGAATTTCTGCAGATACGAACGGACCGCGGTTCATATATTCCGTAAATGCTTAGACGTGTATTGTGCAAAAAAATAGACCCTGCAGTGCACCAGATATCAATAATTTACAGTCATTTACAGTGTGTAAGTGAATATATAAAATGTCTAGAGTCCGGTATATTGAACGTGTGTGTGGGGGGGGGAGGGGAGGGGGTACAGGAGAAATTAGTTGGGTTTCAGTGAATCAGTCCAGGAGCACGATGAAAGAAAATGGCCCGATCGTGAATAATCCTAATTTTGGAAAGTCCTTCGAGTTCACAGTCCAATACAGTGGAAAACAGCTCTGAGACAAAATGCCATCTGGGATTCCCCAGGCAATTTAAAGGCACAGAGACAACACTGTTACATTTAATGTGTGAGATTCATTTCCTTAGGTGCGGTTACAGTTTTTGGCCACATGATGGCAGTGTGGGGAAAGGGGACAGAGATTTAGTCAAGTGGATTGGTATGCTTTACATTTAATATTCGTGTCAGAGGAATGTAAGACTCATTTTGTCGGACTTGAGAACAAATCCAACTTATGAACGTGCTCCCGACACGGAACTCGTTTGTAAGTCGGGGAATAACTGTACTGTAGTATTACCATGGCATTTTATATAGCGAACTGTCTCTATGAATACTCATATCGTGTGTGTTTAGGTCCGTGAGCACCATCCGGAACCAGCGCTATCACATCCATGCTAACTTGTCTTTCGCCATCCTGGTGGCTCAGATCCTTCTGCTCATCAGCTTCCGCTTTGAACCCGGGACAGTAAGTATCACTCCTGTGCCCCTTCTTTCCTCACATTGCGTCGTCCTGCTGATGTGTTTCAGTGCATTGGTACCTCTGCAGTGAATATTTTAAAGTACATTAGGTCAGATCCCTGGCTTCTTAAAAAAAATGAAGGTCAGGGGAAACCTTTAGTAGTTTCTGCCCCACTGTTTTCTTCCATGTTCGGGTATGAGAAACAAATCGGTTACCTCCCTGGAGATTAATAAAAGTAAAAGTAATGTTTAAAAAAATAAAATAAAAATCAAACTCCATGGGAAGAGACATACTGTTCTTGTTCCCATTGTTTTTGTGTTATCCCAGCTCCGTCCCGATGCTCGTTTTTTGAATGACTGGATGACAATAACAGCAAGACAGTTATAATCAACATTTTCAACCCAACACCAACCCACCCTCACCCCACACCTCCTCTGGTCATGATGCCTCATTATTATAGAGTACTTAACAGCAAATACGATTACGTCCTCTCTTGCAGCAGGATGTTTTCGTCCAATAGAGATAACAGGAGATGTCTTGTTACAGAGAGTTGTTCAGGCAAAGGTAAAGTCAGATGAATGCGCTGATCTTCTCACATGCCTCCTGCGGGGCCGTCAAACAGATTCAATAAAGCGCCAAAGTGATTTCATTTCCTCGGCTCTGATCTCCCATCCAAGGACGTGACCGCCCCTCACTCCTGGAGCAGAGCATAATGTCATTTCATTACACATCTCCACCGGATGTGAACTCCAGAGTGCCTCTATTTCCCAGCGCCTCGATGTAAAAACTCTGATGGTGTTTTAAGTGATAAACAAAGTTTCTGTCCTGTTTTAAAAGTTGGTGACACACATCAGTCCTTATCCACTGACCTTAACGTTGCTATGTCACCACTGCTCCTCCAGTGGCCTCTTTCCTTTCAAAAGGACACTCTGGTGGCAAATTGGGTTAAGTCATTTAATCGTACACCTAAATTCCTTCCCACCTTAAACGTCTGAGCCGTGAGAAAGTCTGAGAAGAACTGCGTGTTAACCTTCGACCTTTCCTCTCTGTCCTGTATAGTTACCCTGTAAGGTGATGGCTGTGCTGCTTCACTTGTTCTTCCTGTGTGCGTTCGCCTGGATGCTGGTGGAGGGGCTTCATCTCTACAGCATGGTGATCAAAGTGTTCGGCTCCGAGGGCAGCAAGCACTTCTACTACTACGGCATCGGCTGGGGTGGGTGAGCTCGGCAACAACGTGCACATCTTTAAACGTTCAGTTAAAGCACCGAGGATTCGCAACGGATTCGGAGAGTTCATTAATTAAAAGACCAAAGCTGGTTCGTATCAGTTATAGAGCTTTGTATTCGGTTACTAAAGTTTACACGAGTCAAACACCCGAGACCGCGCAGAGGAAATCAGTTTACAGTTCAATTAAGGAGATTTACGGGTTTTATGAGGGTTTTTCTCGTTAGTTTGTCTGAGCGTTTATTTCACCAAATACATTTTAATTGACACTAAATGGAGATGGGAGGGGGGAAATCGATTTGGTTATGATTGTGATTCTTTTGTGTGGTGGTTCACGTATCACCACAATGACTCCAGAAAAAAATCTTATTCTTTTTTTTTTTTTTTTTTTTACAATTTTTACGTTTATAATAGAGATAAACCAGTCGATCTATCAGTGACAGCAATTGGCTGGTTCTCACTTTGATTGGTCGATCAGATCCTGTACAAAAAGCTCTTGAGAGACACAACATTATTAAAAAGTTTGCGCATTAAAAGCCTTCGATCTGCCTTTTTCTCCAAACTCTCAACTTTGGAAACACAACGCACACTCACTCTCAATTTGAGCTTTGAGACTTTGGAGGCGGTCGAACGTCGTTGTTTCTTTATAATCCCACAGGTGGCGCACTATGAACTATTTACATTTTCGTAAGATTTCTTTTTTTTTTTTACGAATAATAATTATGGTGGAGGACAGATACACGCTGCTCAGGTTAAATATTAAACACTAGTTTGTACTGTTTAAACACTTCTCTTGGTTTTTAAGTGAAAAAACTAGTGTTATAAGGAAGGTGCTAAATTTTGTGAATTTGTGAATAAATTTATTCATACACACACACAGTGCCTGCGCACATAAACGGAAACACTTATCTGTCGGGATTTATTTTAACTTTTTTTATAAGGTAAAGTGCAGGTTAATTTGTTTTATTTTTACTTTATACTTAGTCTTAATTATGTATGTATGGGTTTATGTATGGCGTAGTGGTTATCACTGTCGCCTTGCACCTCCAGGGTCTGGGTTCGATTCCCCGGCCAGGCTCGATTCCCGTCTCTGTGTGCATGGAGTTTGCATGTTCTCCCCGTGCTTGGTGGGTTTCCTCCGGGTACTCCGGTTTCCTCCCACAGTCCAAAGATATGCAGGTTAGGCTAATTGGCGTTCCTAAATTGCCCGTAGTGTGTGATTGGGTGTGTGAGTGTGTGTATGTGTGTGTGCCCTGCGATGGATTGGCACCCTGTCCAGGGTGTACCCCGCCTAGTGCCCGAAGTCTCCTGGGATAGGCTCCAGGTCCCCCGCGACCCTGAACACAGGATTAAGCGGTATAGAAGATGAATGAATGAACGTTTATGTATTTATTTTTTGGGGCTGTAGAACGTATAATTTGAGTTTCCATTATTTCTTACGGGTGTGTTTTGGAATGCGAGCCCCTTCCGGAACGAATTATACTCGTAATCCAAGGTTCCACTGTATATAGATATAGATATATATTATAGAATCGCAATATAAATCGAATCGGCACCGAGATATCGTGATAATATCACATCCCTGATGTATACTATTGGAGCAGTTGCACAAAACTAGAATATAACATTTTATATTATTTTAAAATATTACTTTTCTATAAAGGTATATCATCGCAGTTTAGTGTAAACAGATAGAAATCCTGTTCGAAAATAAGTGATGTAAAATACAAAATGTGAGTGAGAAAAAAAATAAAACTTTGTTAGCAGACACAGACATGATAATTAGGTAAATAATATTATATTAATAAGAGTTTACAATAGAATCAGTGAGCCGTTGAGTGAATGCAGTCTATAATAAAACGAGATCATTTAAACAAGAAAAGCGTTTAAAAAAAACATTAACGGTTTATACAGCACTTATGTCAGTTTATTCTTTTTAGATGTTTTCGCTCATGTTAAAGATCACGTTCAGCATGATGTATATACCATAAGAAGTAAAAGTGAGACGTGAGGCATTAGTGTGTGTGTGTGAGAGTGAGAGAGTGCTTGAGTGGGAGGTCATTCCTCATTATGGTCTGTCTGAGATGTCACTACGCTAAAGAGCACTAAACTGCAGAGGAATGTTTTGCTAATGCTGCTGTCACTGTTAATCACTGAAATGTTCTCAAACGTGCAGATGTTTTAATGCACATGTGCTGTTTCTGGATCTCTCGTATCCTTTTGCTCTCTCTCTCTCTCTCTCTCTCTCACTCTCTCTTTCTCTTAAACACACAAACACACACACACTTAGACTTCTCTTGTTCTTTAAAGGATTCTTTTGATTTGTCAAAAAAACAAAAACATTAATCGCTTGCATGTGTTCACAATAGCTGTGAAAGTCAAACCGAGCTACGGCGAGTTTCGTACTGTATGTCGGCCCATTATAAATTATGAAATAGCTGAAAGTTATTTATTGGTTTCCATGGTTACACACGATAGAATGAGTCAGTAAAATGTTCCTACTTAGACCTTTAGTCATTCCCTCAGAATGGAGGCTCCCTCTTTCTCTAAATGTCGTCTGGCAAACATTCGCCGGCTCTTTATTTTGCAGCGGCGCAGACCGAGCCGGCGCTGTTCCAGACGTTCCTATTATAGTTATTAAGACACCATCGTAAAACAGTCCCGATGGTTCTTTAACAGTTTTAAGAACGGTATTTTTAGCCTCTGGAATGTATTTGATCCTTCGCTTTTAATTTCCCGCCCTGTGATTGAGCGTCAGTCAAACATCAGGAGAGCGAAAAAGGCGGCTCTGTCCGTCCGTCGACTCGGCACGGCTTTATTTATATATAAAAGTAAAAGGAAACATATGGAACGAGGGCACTACTGATGCCTGTTTCCCCTCAAGAAAAACAACAATCTCTGCGTAGACTCACTAACACACCGAGGTCTCTCATTACCCCTACCAGCTCTGGTTTGCTTAAGAGCTGACGTTTTTACACGTCTAAGGCATGAAAAAGTATTGAAATTTGTTGTTTCTTCTGGTTTGTTTTGTCCTCAGGGTCCCCGGTGGTCATATGCATCGTGTCCATCACGTCGTCGCTGAGCAGTTACGGAGAGGACGGAAAGTGAGTAAGCCCCGGAAGTTTGGAGTCGGACAAACGTGTTATTCCTCTCAGCACATGCCTACGTGTCAGTGTATAATTGGGAAAAAAAAGAGAAAAAATAAATAGACGAGTGAACAGTTTAGATACCATTTTATTTGTGTAAAAAAAAAAAAAGTGTCGAAAGTCTGCGATAAATAGATGTGGAACTGTTTAGATTTCCGTTTATTGCGACCGTATGACTCCGGCTCGGATCCGCGTGTCTCTGTTGCTGTTTTAGAGACGGGAGATGGAAAGTATCTCATATCTAAGGCAGAAGGACTTAAACCGCTTTAAAGTTCCCTTCATGTCAGCCAAACACGTATTAACTAGATGCAGCATCGTGTGCCGGGTAAAAATAGTGAACACAATCGTTTACGCTTTATATAATATCACAAGAAATGTATCTTCTTCTTTTTTTTTTTCTTTTTTTTTTCCATAGAGCAGACAGAACGTTCGTCATAGTGTATATGCCAGTGTGTATATGTTAAACTAAAGAGAGAAACTGATGTGAACATGTTTAGATTTGAGTGTTGTTGTCTTTATTCCTCCAGCTGCTGGCTGTCTCTGAAGAACGGCGCGATATGGGCGTTCGTGGCTCCCGCTCTGTTTGTCATTTTAGTAAGTGTGAACGCATTCTTACAATAATAAATAAAGTCTGGTTCATTTTGATCAATAGATCATATTATTATTATTATTATTATTATAGAATATAACTCTACATCACGAATACAAGTTTAAATCGTGTTAGTCACATTAACAATACGCTCTGCTTTTTAACCCTCAGGAGAGTTTCTGTTATCAGCTGTAGGTTTTTCTCTCTAACAAACCTCATTTATTTTCTTACTCTTTTAAAATGTAAAGACGGGGCATTAAACGTCCGTACTGTTACACGTTACTGACACCTGGAGACTCCCTCCATAAGTGAGGCTTAACACACAAGTTAGGCACTTCTGTTTTAGCTGCGATATCAGTCACTCCCTCACCACCATCTCTCTCTCTTTCCCTCTTTCTCTCACTTTCTCTTGCTCAGTCTGATCTCTCTCACTCGTTCTTACTAAGTTCTTACCCTTTCTTTTAAACACTCTCTCTGTCTCTTTTTCAATGTGATCACTCCCTTTGCTTTTGCTTGCTTGATCTTGATCTCGCTTTCCCTCCCTCTCCCCCTCTCTCTCTCTCTCTCTCTCTCTTTTCTGACCAGTTTAATCACTCTCTCTTTCTCTTGTTCTGTCTGATTACTCTCTCCTGCTCAATCTGACCACTCGCTTGCTCAGTTCAATAAATCTCTCAAGGACTCATGACAAATATTTAAGCTTGTATCGCCAAAGCTTATGAATAAGTCACAAAAGAATTATAATAGGAGTATATAAATCGCTCTATTTAATCACTGTCCCTCTTCAATCGATCCCCCCCGATGCTCAGTCTGATCACACACTCCATCTTGCTAATTCCGATCTCTCTCTCTCTCTCTCTCCTTCTTTCACGTTCTGATCTCTCGCACTCGTTCTTGCTCAGTTAGATAACTTTCACTTGACCTCTCTCTCTCTTTTTCAGTTTGTTCACTCCCTTGCTCTCATTCTTGCTCAATATGATCACTCTCTATCTTGCTTAATCTGATCTCGCTTTCCCTCTCTCTCTTTTGATTCTCTTTTGATCAGTTTAATCACTCTCCCTTTTCCTTGTTCTGTCTGATTACTCTATCTTGCTCCATCTCTCTCTGTCTCTCTCTCTCTCTCTCTCTGTCTCTCTTGCTCAATCCGATAACTCTCTCAAAGATTCAAAGGTGCTTTATTTGGCATGACAAACATTTACATTTGTATTGCCAAAGTTTATGAACAAGTCACAAGAAATTATAATTGGAGTAGTCCCTCTTCAATCAATTCGATCCCCTGCTGTCTGATCACACGCTCCATCTTACTAATTCTGCTCTCTCTCTCTCTCTCTCTCTCTCTCTCTCAGACGAACACACATTTAAACTTCTCTTGTCCTTTAAAGGATTCCTTTTCCTCACCAACTTTTACAAAGAGAACATGAAGTTCCCATGGTGTCCTAAAAGTATTAAAGAACACAGCAGGAACAGGGTCAAAAATGGAAAAAAAAAAAGAATAATTCTGGGCCTAAACTCTCAGTGACGTGAAATTCGACTGTGTGTTTCAGGTGAACATCGGTATCCTCATCGCTGTGACGAGGATCATCTCCAGAATCAGTGCGGAGAACTACAAAGTGCACGGAGACGCCAACTCTGTCAAGTGAGCGTGCACAGTCTTCAGACTCCGCAGAAAAACGCCTCGTAGTTTTATAACTAATATGTTTAAAGTCAGTCTATCAGAAAATGGCCTGTAAAGTGGAATAATCCGTGTGGTAGGTCAATATGACGGTTTCTATACGCTTAATATGATTATTTCTCTCGTGTTGGAGTAAAGATTCAAGATTCAAAGAACTTTATTAATCCCAAAGGGAAATTGCTTCCGTAAATATGGCAGCACAGTGATCACGGCTAAGTGATTAGCACTGTCGCCTCGCACCTCCAGGTACTGGGTTCGATTCCTGCCTCGGGTGTGTGTGCATGGAGTTTGCATGTTTTCCCCACGCTCGGTGGGTTTCCTCTAGATTCTCAGGTTTCCTCCTACAATCCAATGATAATCAGATTAGGCTAATTGGCGCTCCCAAAATGTTGAGGAAGTCCTACCACGGTCATACAAAATGGGAATAAATACACTGGTCCTCATTGGCCTCTGAGTTGGACTACAGAGGTTCCTGGATGGAATAAATATGTCCTTCCTACACAGGTTTGGGGGAACATTAAGTGGCACGTTGATGGAAATTTTACTTCCATTCCTGAGGAGTGAACTGTGTGAGAACGACAGAACAAATCTCGCTCCCATCAATCCTTACTTCAAACCTTTCATCCACTTGGGCTGAAAAAAGAGAATTAATTGGGCTTGTATATCACAAACCAATCACAGATTAGACTGAATACGTCCCATCAGTCATAACGAGAAGGCAGGATTTGTTGGAAAAGGTGAGACGCCAAACAAAAGGAGGAAAAAAATCTTCTTTTTCTTCTAATTTATATTTTCGGCAAACTGAACACGTCACAGCAGGTAAAGTCACTTTGCATTTTCAGATTAAACACCTTGCTTACATCTTATCGGATCAGCGTCCGTGTAACCAGTCAACGAACGATTTCAATCGGATTGAAAGAATATCATAGATAGTTTAACGTCCGTACTGCTGGAGTCATTTATCAAGTATATTATACAAAGAACAAGGGCATGGACTTAATTCTTTCTCTATTTATGTGTGTATGTGTGTGTGTGTAGGCTTACTGCTAAAGCCGTAGCCGTCCTCTTGCCCATCCTGGGCATCTCGTGGATCTTCGGCGTTTTGGCCGTAAACGATCAGTCCTTCCTCTTCCAGTACATGTTTGCAGTTTTCAACTCTCTGCAGGTCTGTTTGCACTTTTCACACCATTTACGCTCACATGATGTTTTTGCATGTCCTTGTAAATGATTACGCTAATGTGTTTTTTTTTTTTTTTTTCTTGTAGTTTTGTGTTTAATAGTTTCTAAATCATTTAGACGGACATGATTGTTTAGCTTATGGTTATCCCTTTATTTATCTTTTCATCTTTAGTTTTTTTCTTTTTTATTGTTGTTCTCACAGGGCTTCTTCATCTTCCTCTTCCACTGTCTGCTAAACTCAGAGGTGAGTCCCGAACTGTTTGTGCAGCTGTGAGTAGGTCATAGCTGCGCCGATCGCTTGGGAATCGCTAGCGTTGGGCGTAGGAGTGGTGCATGCAACCTTGAGACGCGGCAGAGAGGATCGCAGCGACACCCGGTGGTGAAGCTTTTGGTGGAAAAAAAAATAACTAAAGGGTTTATCGTTTTAGTTGAGGGTGAACAAAATTGTTGAAGTAATAAATAACAAAAATTTCTCTGAGCATTTCCTGAAAGAATTTTTATTTTTCTAATGAAGGAAATTCACTTTCAAAAGCAGTATAATAAATGACATTATAAAATTATAGATATGCGAATTATACAGTTGATTGCAGTTTAATTTAATTGTGTAATTGTAATTGCAGCTCATCTAATTATAATCTCATCATGGCGTTTGCTAACGATTTTTTTTCTTTCAATATTAACTTCATATTCTCAGGGTTTCAGTGTCCGGTCACTACCTCAGAAACTTAAGTACTAAAACAAGCTTTTGTTTGTTTTATGATTACATTTGTGGCGTATCACAACTTTAGAAACACAGAGACCAGAGTAGACCTTCAGGCTGGTACATTACACTTCTGAACTGATGAGACAGTGTTATTTGGACATCGTATTCTCATTTTTAAAGCATGTCAAAGATGTTGTAAATGATTACAATCAGACTTTATATATATTTTTCCCCCTTAGGTCAGAGCTGCGTTCAAGCACAAGACCAAAGTGTGGTCTCTGACCAGCAGCTCCATCCGCAATATCAACGTCAAGCCTTTCAATTCAGACATTGTGAGTATAAAAGCTTCTGAGTGTAAAGCCTTACTCTTTAGATGAACCTTAAATCAATCAGTTCAATAAAGTTTATTAGATCTATGATCCCATGGCAAAATCATACACAGACTAGAGAGAGAGTCCAACCGACATCAAGCAGCAATAAGACAAAACTTAGAGAAATATACAAATATGTAAAGTTTTACCAATGCACATGTCTAAATCTCTGTCCTCTTTCCTCACTTCCATCACGTGGCCAAAAACTGTAACCTAAGGAAGACTAAGGAAATAAATTTCACACGCCAAATGTAACACTGTTGTCTCTGCGCCTTTGAAGTCGCGAAGGGAATCCCGGACTTGGAGCTGTTTTCCACTGTATTGGACTGTGAACTCTGTTTTGTGAAGAATTTTCTGAAATTCGGATTATTCACCATCAGGAGAGCTTTACAGGACAGACATTTTCTATCATCGTGTTCCAGGACTGATTGATCATTGAAACAGATGTGAACGGACGGACCGCGCTTCTAAGAACATTTGTAGATGCGAACAAATCTTGGAAGTAGCTCACGTGCATTGTACAAAAAATAGACACAATAGGAAATATAGTAAATAATGGTATCTACAGTGCACCAGATACCAATATTTACAATTACAGTATGTACAATATTTTCAGGGTGTAAGTTGAATGTATAAAATGTATATATTATAAATATTACAAATATATATATAAAAAAAAAAGTCCAGTATATTGTATGTGGGGGTGGGGGAGGAATGAGTCGACCTCACCGGTTTCAGTGAAATAGTCTGGAAGCGCGATGAAATTGTCTGTACTGATGGTGAATAATCCTAATTTCTGAAAAAAATACTCAACAAAACGCACAGTAGTTCACAGACCAATACAGTGGAAAACAGCTCTGAGACAAAATGGCGTCCGGGATTCCCCTCGCGATTTAAAGGCACAGAGACGACACTGTTACATTTCACATTTGACTGTAAGAATAATTTCCTTAGATGTGGTTACGGTTTTTGGCCACATGATGGCAGTGTGGGGAAAGAGGACAGAGATTTAGATCCATACAACGCTTTACATTGTATATTCATGTCAAAGGCGTATAAGACTCGAGACTTGAGAACAAATCCGACTTACGAACGTGCTCCCAGAACAGAACTTGTTCATAAGTCAGGGACTACCTGTATCGTGACTTGTGCATCAGTGTATTAATTGCGATCGCGGTTGTCTTTCTGACAGATGAACGGTAACAGAGGTGGCGCGAGCCCGACGAGGATGAACACGTGGGACAAAAGCACCAACTCAGCTAATCGCATCGACCTGTCTGCGGTCTAAGGCGGTCAACGGACGACGGCTACTGAACGCAAAAACAAAACAAAAAAAAAAAATAGTGAAAATCGTACTTCTGCTCAGATACACTGGCTGACTTGGCCACCGTTCCTTCTCACGACGACTTGACGGTTTAACGACGTCCTCACGTGACCGGGTGAAGAAAAGACCTCGGCTAGTATTAGACTTCTTAACTGACTTCACTCCCTCTCACTGACACCACTCACTCTACGAAGACAACGCAACAAGAGCCATAATAATGAAAAGACAAAAAGTCACAGATGAAAACACAAGACTCGTGTTGGATAACTATTCTCTGTTTCCTCCTCGTAACTCCAGTAGCTGCTGGATTCCACTGCTGTCTGTGACTTGACACTAAACTGTGACACGGGATGCGTCTCGCTCGGGACGAGGAGTTTTCTTCTTCATTTTTTTTTTTCTGCCCATCGTGCTGCCGCTACATTAAGACCTGCTTTTACAGCTCACAGTCCTCGTGTCTGATTAGACGGAATGAAAAGCAGGCCCGGGTTACAGAGGGTAGCCATGTGGTGCTTTCCATTTCAGAGGCACGTTAGCGTTTAGCTGGCGAGATTTCACGGCTGCAACAAAAGACATTCCTGAAAGATGAACCAAACGCGTAGCGTTCCATTGCTGTGTCGTATTTCCTCGCAGATAGCGTGCTGTAGGTCTCTCTCTCTCTCTCTCTCTCTCTCTCTCTCTCTCGTTCTGCAGATTTGTTCTGTAAATTATTGCTTTCACAAAATATCTACTGTTTAGCGTAACATGGACAAGACGGTTTTGTGTCTCCCATCCACCCCCCCCCCCTCCCAAAGCCCCACACCACCTCCCGAAAGTTATTAACAGAAATCATTCTCTATCTACATTTCAACTTCTTTAACTGGCCGTCTGAGCTGCAGTAGAACGTGTGACGTCCAGGAATTCGTCCCGTTGTAATTAGCAGAACGGATCTGATGTCCTGTGAGACATCCCGACTGTATTCTCATCAGCTTTCGTGCCAAATGTAGCTCGTATATATTAAGTGTTAAATTGTTAAAAAGCTGAGGCCGGGTTTCTCGTTTCCTTTAAACTTTATTACTGTAGTTTCTGTCTTGTACCGTAAAAATATTTAAGATATACAATGATGTAATTGTGACGTACACCATGTTTTTTTTATTTTTTTTTTTTATCCCCCATTCCTTGTCTTCCTGTCTCTATTTGGTCTCTCTTCTTGAATACTTTTGCACTCTCTCTCTTTAAAAAAAAAATATATATATATATATATATATATATATACATTAAACAAAAATGTCTATTTTGTCTGCTAAGCAAATTGAAGCCCGGGTTTGTTCAGATTAAATCCTCAGTTCTCAGTGGAATGTGTCGCCGCTTCTCGTTTGTTCCGCGATAACTGGAATGACGCCGATTAGTGCACGTGCGCGCTACCGATCTTTCTTTCTTTCCAGAGATTTTTCTTTTCTCTTTTTTTCTTAACAGGGACTGTCATTATTTTCCATTATTTCATCCGTGGCCTTATTGTTAGCGAATCCCAAAGTAACTGTGTTACTTCTCAGTTCTAATAGACTGTGATTATCACCTGGCAGGGGCTGTGCATGGACACAAACACACCAAACTCTGTCTATAAGGGGAAAATATGTGACTTTCTTTGGACTCTTTCGAAGCAAGAAGAGGAGAGCAGGATTGTAGAAGTGATGAATATATATAGATGAATATAATGCCGACGTTGAAGTGATGTACAGTGCATTAAGATAAGCCTTGTGTTTTGCGTTTTTGTACAACTAATAATGTGAGACTCTGTATTCTGTGAAGTGTCTTTTTTTGTTGTTGTTTTGTTGTTTGTTTTTCTTTACTGCCAGTGTGAACCTCGTTAGAAATGAAAAGCAGTGTCACTTTCGTGTTCACGTCATGACGGAGAAGAAGATGAGACTAAACTCTTTATTTATGCTAATGTAAAAATAAAACTACGTATACTGTAACTGCGGTGTGATCTTTTTTTTCTGTTGTGCAAATGAACCTGTTTAGCAGAATTTTAACCGTATGTGCACAATGGAAAAAAGGTACGTACGGGACTGGCTGTGCTGCGTGAGTCTGGCATTGTCTACATTTCTCAGAAGTCATCCCAGTCTGAGGATCAAACCACAAATGGTTTACAGACAGCAAGAGTTATTCAATACGAACAAAGTTATATTATACACGGCCTGGCCAAAAAAAACACTCGCGCACGTTAAGATTTCATTCGATCACCTTTATCTTAGATAACAGCTGCCACAATATGATGTGTGAAAAGGATTCCTCGTGCTCCCAGAACCACACTTCCACAATCTGTGTCCTGGAATTCATCAGGGAAGAAGAAAGACTCCATAGATATTACTAATAACCTGGTCATTCAGATCATCAGCGGACTTCAATTTATTGCCACATATCGTTGCTGAGTCTTGCCCTGAACTTTGACTGACCATAACACTGTCTCCAGAGACACTTGTACAGTACAGTGGACACTATGCATGATGGGTGCATCGCTTCATTACCTTCCCTTCCTACCCTGACACGCCCATCACTCTGGAATAGGCTCAATCTGGACTCATCAGGTCATGTGACCTTTTTTTCAAATTGCTTCCATTCTTTATACTCCATAGCAAATTCAAGATAAATTCAAAAAGTTTTAGATCACTTTCTAACTCCATGATGGTTCCTGATGTTTATTTCTTTTCTACATTGTAAAGTTTTGCTGAAGGCGTCCAAAAAACTGCATGAATCTCCTTTGAACAGTTGATATTGAGATGTTTCTGCTACTTCTGCTCTGTAAAGACTTCATAACGCCTCTAATCTGAGCTGCTGTTAATTGGTCGTTTTTCAGGCTGATAACTCTAAATGAACTTCTCGTCTGCAGCCCTGTTGAGGATGAAGCCCTTGAGACGAGAAGCCGTACCTCTTCCCTCTGAGCTCATTGCAGCATGCAGGTGTAGAGAACACACACAGTCCTGGCAGGAGAGTCTTTATGATCACAGCGGCACCAAGGAGGGACCTGGACAAAATAATCAACACTAATCAAATTAATTCGAGTAAAATAATCACCGATGTTATCCAGTTGAAGCAAACGTTTCTTCCAAAGTCTCAACACTAAACAGATCAGATTCCTGGTTGGATCGGAATAAAAACATCCGCCGGAGTGAGAAAATGTTCACTATACAGTATTTAGACAGACAGACGCCTGGGAGAAGGTGATAATCTAACCACTAAGGTTTAAACCAAAAATTCATACTGCATGTATTCCAGTTTTTCCGTCTTTTCTGGAGATGACTGAAAGATGTCCCTTATAGATATCAATCTCGGAATAGGGGGAGGTTTCTGGATTAAGGAAGAACATCATGTTTATTGACTTTGGCAGCATGTAAGACTCACACCTGCCCTCCCAGAGGGGGCAGCCGCTGATGTCAGAGCGGAAGACCGAGTCCTGCCTCACAGCTGTCTTTCATCATGTGGACACCATGTGTGTCTTTCCTTTATTTGGGCTGGGGGACGCTGTTTATACGACCTCTCTCACTTGGCCGAGGCCCAAGCAGTGACCTGTTAGGGTGAGAGAGTGGGGGGGGGGGGGGGGGGGGTTGTGAGGGTCACATTTAATTTGACATTTTGGTGATTTTTATTTATTTATATTTCGTAATGCGGAGCTCAGACGGAAAAATGTGACCATAACTGGGTAACAATCTACTGGATCATATCCGGTCTAGACTGTCTCTCCAGGTCTACTATAGTAACGTCACATCTAACACATTTGGTCGTGTATCATCCTGCTTCAATGCAGAAATCATTATATATAGTACAGTACGCTACCGGTCAAAAGTGTGGACACACCCTCTATCTCCATGGTCGTTCCTGATTTTTATTTCTTTATAAACTGTACAATGATGCTAAGGACGTCTGCTTTTACTCTGTAATTCCTTCATAACGGCTTTGATCTGAGGTGCTGTTCGTTGCTGTCTCACAGGACATCGGATCTGTTCAGAGGTAACGTTTTGCTCTTGTTTTTCTGGGAAGGTCTTCATGAGAGACAGTTTCATCATGGTGAAACTTGATGGGTTTTGCAAATGCACTTGTAGGGACTGAACTGTCCAAGAACTGGTCCAGAAGAGCTCATCTTGAAATGCTTTAAAAATAACAAATGACTTATTATTTGACTGTTGTTGTTGTTGCGTAACTTCATAATGCTGCCATATGTGTTATTTTATCGTTTTGGAAATTTCCAGTACTGTTGTAGAATGTAGACAATAAATCACTGAAAAACAAACATTGAATTAGAAGGCGTGTGCAAACTTTATTACTGGATACTTACAGAATAAATAAGTGAAATGTGATTTCAGACCAATGGGTTGTTTTAATGAATGACAAATTTGCACTTCTGGGTATTAGTTACATTTTTTCCTCTATTCTGATTGGGCAAAAGGTGTTTACTAACTTCTTCTATCTTCTTTATCGGTTATCCTATAAAGGGATGCGGTGGAATGAGGCAGGGAGCACCCTGGGAAAACCCCATGCACACGAAGACCCAAAGGTGGGACTCAAACCTTCGCCCCTGAAGGTGGAGGCTATTGTGATAACCACTATATATACATATATATATATATATATATATATATATATATATATATATATATATATATATATATATAATTTTTTTTTTTTTTTTTTTTTTTTAAACAGCTCTTAAACAAATAAGTTTTACAAAGCACATACACTTGGAGGATTTGTCTTTTGTTAATCACAGTGCAAGCCTGTCGTAATACAATGGAGTCATTATTCAGCTTTTAAATGCTTTTAAAAATAACTGATACATTTTTTGTAAGGAAATAAATGTTAATGTTAATATATACCAGGTGTACAAGTATATTAAACCTGAAATCTGGTTTCATTCACATGTGCATTTTTTTTTTAATCCTGTGCGTCCTGTTTTGGCCACACGAGGGCGCTGTTAACACTCAGGGAACCAATCCAGCAACCAAAAGAGATTAACTGGTTTTCTCAGTTATTACAGGAACATCATGTTGTTAAGGAGGGTTTTGGAAACTTGGGAAGAGCAGGGCAGATCCAAATGAGTATGAGGAGTTTTAATCATTTTAAATCTTGTGTTAAATTGTGTGAATCTTTCAGATCATGAACAGAGAGTTATTGTGATCTAAAAGCGCTGAAGTTGCCAAAAATTGCTCGTTTTTATTTATCAAGGATGTAGTCACCCAAAGCAGGACAGTGGCTTAGTGGTTAGCATTGTGGCCTCACACATTTAGGGTTAAGGGTTCGATTCCCCCCTCGGGGTCTGTGTGCATGGAGTTCCTCTGGTTTCCTCCAACAGTCTAAAGACATGCAGATTAGGTTCATTTTGTTTGCTTGAATATTATAATATTTGAGGAAGAAGCATGGCTGATACTGAGCTGCAAAGAAAGCAAAAATAGATTTTTTTAATTAAAGTTCACAGCAAACTTACCCAATGTTGAAACAACACCCCAGAATGTTTATATATATATATAGCTTCATGGTTGCCTTGCACCTCCGGGGTCTGGGTTTGATTCCGGCCTCGAGTCTCTGAGCAGTTTGGCTGCACGTGGGCGGAGCCATGGATAACCTCTAGCTGTGGGCGTGTCACAGGCGATCCTCACCGAATGTAACAGTAGTGGAAAACTGTTACGTCGTCAGGCCGAGCTCATAGCTACTGAAACCCGGATCAGACTGCGAAGTGTCTATATTTACAACAGGCAGCAGTTAGAGCTGCTAACACATTGGAGCGGCCGATACTGATCACCATGGTATGTACTCGCAACGGTGGTTGGACCTCGAGTCAACATTCAAACAGGCAATTTGGGAACGCATGACAGTTAGCCTAATCCGCATGTCTTTGGACGGTGGGAGGAAACCCACCGGACACGGGGAGAACATGCAAGCATCACAAACACAGACCCTGAGGTGGGAATTGAACCCTCGACCCTAGAGGTGCAAGATGACAGTAATAATATTCAAGATTCAAAGAAATGTATTAATCCCAGAGGGAAATTGCTCAATGGTAGTAAGCACTATTTTATGTTTTATTTGTTTAGCACTTTTAATAGATTGTCTATCACATCTTTAATAGTGATTGTCGTGAAGCGGCTTCAGTATTTGAGTATAATAAGTTATTGATGAGCGAGTCGAGGGTGACGATGCTGAGGGGGGAAAAAACTCCCTGAGGTGTCAGTAGGAAGAAACCTTGAGAGGAACCGGACTCAACAGGGAAGCCAACCACCCATCATCTGGGTGACGATGGGTAATCAGGGATTGATCTGCACTCCTACTGTGTGTTCAGAGTCTGGAGGTTCAGTATAACAGATGATGTGCTGAGTTTAACATGGAGTTCAGTCACAAAACTGATGAGTCAAGATTCAAAGTCACTTCTGATTCACTAATTATATCTCCATCAAATCTGTCTGACAGGAACAGTTTTGCTTTCTGCATAGATATTGTGTAAACACACGAATGACGGTCTAACCGACTGTTTACACAGCAGCCGCGTTATGCAGCCTCTCCCGCGCTGTTTACTCTCCCGCGCTGCTGGTGTTCTGGTGCTTTCTAACGCGCGCGCGTGTCTCTCCCGCGCTGTTTACTCTGGCGCGCTGCTGGTGTTCTGGTGCTTTCTAACGCGCGCGCGTGTCTTGAGGGCGGAGCGGCGTGACCAAGGTGATCGCGCGGGGTTGTGAGCGTGCGCATGCGCGACTCTCGGTGCCTGCTGTTTTTCTCAACTCACACCACGCTCCCTACACTCGAGCACTAATTAGGGAATAATACTGACACTTTTTTTTATTTTTATTTTTTCAGACTATATGTATAATGTTTTTTTTTGGGGGGGGGTGGGAATTTGGTACTTGGTAGCGTGTAACAGAAAGTGAAATAAATAGTGTGCAAAAAAAAAGTGAGATAGAGAGAAATGAGTGTGTAGTGTTTAGTGTGTGTTAGTTTGGATTGGAACGCGACCAAGCAGGTGGGAGAAACAAGAAAACAAATAGCCGGGTGACCCCTAGTGCGCGCGCGCGCACACACACACGCACATAAGGAGAGAGAGAGTGAGAGAGAGTGCGCGAGAGATAGAGCGCGTGAGAGAGTTCTGCGAGACGCTTGTGTACATCAGAAGAAGTCGCGCGCTACATTGTAACACTTTGTAACTTTGTTGTTGTTTGTTTTTTTGCTGTTGTTGTTTCTAAACCCCGCCACGATGGGAGGAGCTCAGCCTGACATGTTGTTATTGTTATTTTTATTGTTATTATTATTGTGATGAGGAATCCTCTCCGACTTGACTCCGTTCCTCGGCGGTGTGTTTCATTCTGGAACCCGATGGAGAACGTGGGAAAGTTCGAGTTCAGCAAGAAGGACCTGATCGGACACGGCGCCTTCGCGGTGGTCTTTAAAGGCAGACACAAAGAGGTAATGAACGCGTTATAACGCAGCTGCCCAGGACAGTCTGATCGGGTCTCTCAAGCTCTCATCAGAGTCAAACCTAATGACTGTTTGATTCCTCAAGAGGTAGTAATGACGTCATTTCCTAATGAATGTTCAGCTCATGGTTCATTTGGACCAGCAGCATGGCTTTGTTGTCAAACAAGAGAGTCATGAAGCTCCACTTCAACTCAGTGTTGTGTTCTGAGATACCACTCAATCCAGACTCTTTTATTATTATTATCATTATTATTATTATTCTATACATTTAATATACCTTATGTAATATGCATCTCTATAAACTGTTTATTAACCCCTTTAATGGACAGCTTTAAGAACTAGGCAGAGTAGAATACCCCTATAATAATAATAATTATTATTATAATAATAGAAAATATTTTCTTAACAAAAAAAAAGTTGATGTGGTGAACTTTTCTGTAAGGAGAATGTTTATTTGAGAAAACAACAACAACAACAAAACAAAACAATGAGTCCAACATGGAAGTGCCAAAGCTTGCAGTTCCTCAAATGTCCACCAGCTTGTCTCCAAAAGGAAGTTGATCCCCATAGAACTCAATGTTAAAATATTCAAATGTCCAACTTTTTTTTACAGCCTGGTTCAGCCTCCAATGCTAGATTGAACGATTCATGACCAGGGGTGAGTTTGTATTTAGCTTGTGAGCTAATATTATATTAAGCCATGATGTAATGCGTAATAATGGGTGAGGGACTAGGGAGAGTAGACGTCAAAGTTAAGAGTCTTTTAGAATGGGAGAGTCAATGATCAGGGAAGAAAGCTTTTAATGTTTTTTTTTGAGGAAGACTGGACTGGATATGGCGGCTGAGGAGAGAGACAGAGAGAGCTATAGATGGCAAGAGTGATGGATAAAGCAGACGTGGAGTTCACAAAACAAGACGAGATCAGGGAAAGAAGCATTAGAGTTTTGTTTAATAATTTTTTTTTAAATGGAGACTGGAATGGAAAATGGGCTTTAAGAGTCGATGACAGTTGGCAGTAATGTGACCTGATGGATTCCAACCGCCATTAAGCAACAAACAAGAAGAAGAATTAGGAGACCATGACTCAGGATTATTTTTTTCCATTAAAATAGAACTTGGGAGCTTATTTTAAAACTTGCATTTTTTTTAAAGAAGTTATTCATTCACACGTCCACTCCTGGGGAATTCCACTTTCTCCTGTATACAGGGTCGCTGGCGGCCTGGAGCCAAACCCAGGAGACTTATAGCGCAAGGTGGGTTCCACCCCTGGGCGGAATGGCGATACACTGCAGGGCACACACACACACACACACACACACACACACACGTCATTGTAGTTACAAGAAATGTAGGAGTTGACACAGAGCAAGGTGTAGGGGCGAGTGACAGTAGGTAGGCGGGCTCCAAATCCATCCGTCCGTCCATTTGTCTGTTTGTGGATTAACCCTGGTTTAGGTGGAGTCAGCTCATCCCAAGACCAGAGCTCACACATTCGGGCATCTAATCCGCTCTTCAGTGACATCACAGAGTGTGTTTGTCCAGCTCTTTTTATGCAGTCTGTGTTATAAGATGAATAATAATAATAATAATAATAACACACCTCAGGACATGCTGTTATAGGACAATATCAATATCACACCACACTGTCAGTCATTATTCTCCTATAACAGCACAACCCAAATACTGACAGAAGGTATTGTTTTAGTGAACAATGTGAAAAAGACATGAGAATTGTATATTTATTTCTTTGTTTTTGTTTTTTCTAAATAGAAACATGAGTTTGAAGTGGCTGTGAAGTGCATAAATAAGAAGAATCTGGCCAAGTCGCAGTCCATCCTGGGGAAAGAGATCAAAATATTAAAGGTGGGCATTGTGTAGTAGCATCATTACTAGATTACTGTCCCGTCTCTGTAGTTTTGTTCATTTTACCATTTCACCATTTTGACGTCTGTCTGTCTGTCTGTCTGTCTGCCAGGAGCTGAAACATGAGAATATCGTTGGTTTACTGGATTTTCAGGTATGTTGGAAATCAACCTGCATTTAAAAATCTTTTATTTATTTATTTATTTGTTTATTTTTTAACGAGAGATTTCAGGCTTAAAAGATGAGAATAAGTGCTTCATGATCTTAGGACAAGACAGAATGAATGTCCACGGTGCGAATTATTTCAAATCTAATATGAATCGTGGTGCAAAAAGTTGCCTGTCGGTGTCGAGATAACATTTGTCTCGTCTCCCAGTTAAAGGTCGAGTTTCCAAAAGAGCATCACAGCACAGAGATCAGTGTTAAATCAGACGGAACGCTTCCTCTCGCTGAATTAAGATCTTAACTGTCCGAGGCTTTTAAGAAATCCCGACTCGGATTGAATGATTCTGCAGGATTGAAGGTGATCCGTCTGGCTTTTAGACTGAGACTCGGACTGAGCGCAGCATCCTGTCGGCTACAAAGTCTTTAAAAAAAAATGTCCAGGTTACTGTACTTTGATCAGAATTGATGACGGATCATGTTTATTTAAATAGCACTGTAGAGCGGCACTGGAGTGACCATGCGGCTACGTTTTAGTACATTTGTTCAGCTCACGGTTAGACTTCACGGAGAAAAAAAAAAAAACTGTAAAGGTCATTCTGATCCAGCTCAGGCAGGAGAGCGAGGCAGCGTCTAACACCTGTGGCGTCTTCTGTGAATCCCCAGGGCTTTTCGTATTAAAGTCTGTGATCCGACTGAGGAACAGGTGGACTGCAGCGACACAGCAGGTGGTCGATAGAAACAATTTCCTCTCAGGGCTCGGGTGTGTTGTTCTCATCTCAGCAGGTCGAACAGACTCGACAGCTGTCGTTTATTTTCTTTTAATTATAAGGTTTGAACCCAATAGCCGGTTTGATATAATATAATACACCTGGAAATTATCCATTCAACCTGATTACATTAGCATGAAAGGATGAAAGGTAGTTATTAAAGACACACACACACACACACACCACTGAACAATGGGCGAAGCCTGAGCCGGAGTCAGCTCCATTCATCTAATGAATAGGGATTGGAGTGTGGATCTTCATGAGCTGGCACTTTTTGAATAGAGTTACAGGTTTGCTGGAACATTTACTCAACTGTGATAATGTTATCACGAGGGGCGTCAATGAAGACCTAAAAGCGATCGACGTTTACACAAGCCTTACAGAAGCTCCAAGCCATTTCCACATGTTCGGGCCATTAAAGGAGTTCCCGGGAGGCCGGCGTTTCAGACATGAATCATGATCATGGCTCCGGCGTACCGAGCCAACGTTCTACCTTGATGGTAAACAAGCACTAGTGAAACACTGGGAAAAGTGCATCATGTGTTGAATTGCTCAGCCGTGAAGAGTCTCAGCAGGAGGTGTCAATCACGTACAGGCCGAACCCTGTATACTGTATGATAATGTATTTTTGTGCCGCTGTACGTCTGGATTTGAAAACACGTGCCCCAGCGGTGAGGTTAAATACCAGGACAGAGTTTAATTTACTCATCAAGGTGGCCGTCTAGTCTGAAACCGGGACGGATTTAAATGGCAGTTTGTTTCGCCGCGGTCTGGAATGCTAACCCTGGAGTTCCGCCAGCGCGCACGTGTTAAGCTGCGTGGCCTCTGCGGCAGCTGTTGCGTAACACCTGAGCCAAAATAACAGCACGTTATAAAATTGTGCTCTGTTTGTTTCTCCGTTCTGATTAAACAGAACCGGGTGATGATTCATTACGCGTAACATCTGCTTAGACAGTCGTTCCAGCTGCAAATCACTGTATGTTAATGCGCTCTTTGTGATATGTTATGACTTCTAAAGAAACATCTAACACAGGGAAGTGTATGGCAGTTTAGCCATATATAGATAGATAGATAGATAAACTTTCTTTTTTTTTCTTTCTTTTTGGAAGGACTCAGTGAAAGATGACACGGTTGATGTAATAATCTTCCTTTATGTTGTTTTTTTTATACACAGGAAATCTCAGGTTGTGTCTACCTCGTCATGGAGGTGAGTCTAAACCTTTAACGTCTGTCACTATGAAGACATACAGTATATGTGTTTGACATGATGATGTAGTCAAACGTAGTCTGTAGGTCGCCCCGTGTCTGCGTCAGCCATTATTGACGAACACGTACTGTCTTATGGCTGAATATTTTATTTTCCTCATATTTATGTCTATGCTCTGTGCGTGTTAATCATCTTCAACCCTCAGCGTCTTAATCTAGAAGTAGAATAGTAGATTAGTAATACTACTGTAAATGATGTAGTAACCCCACCATACACAACCACACATGCACACACACACACACACACACACACACACACTACAGTATCAGGATGGTGGTTAATTCTTAGTGGTACTCGGTGTGGAAACTCCTCCACAGTGATGTGAGAGACTCATCGCCTGTTATCGCAAACACGTGATCGAAGTCGTTGCCGCAAAGGGTGGCACAACTAAGGGGGCTATTACTTTTTCACACAGGGTTAGGTAGGTTATAATAAAGAAAATCATCATTTAAAAACAGCATTTTGGACAGACTTAGGTCATCTTGGTAGATTATTAAAATGAGTTTGATGATTTAATATATATATTTTTTTATATACGCAAGGGAGGAAGGGGGCAAATACTTCTGCACTGCGCTTTATACATGTCTATATATTCACTGCATATGTACAGTCCAGTGAATATATAGGCATGTATATATAGACATATATACAGTGCAGTGAATAAGTATTTGCCCCCTTTGCTGTGTGTATATACAGTGGAACCTCAGATTACGAGCATAATTCGTTCTGGAAGCGGCTCGTATTTCAAAACACTCGTAAACCAAATAGAATTTCCCAATAAGAAATAATGGAAACTCAAATTATTCGTTCTACAGCCCAGAAAAATAAATACATAAAAAAAATTCATACAAAATATAAAGTAAAAATAAAACAAATTAACCTACACTTTACCTTTGAAAAAAAACTTAAAAATAAATTCCGACAGATAAGTGTTTCCGTTTGTGCATGCAGGCGCTGTGTGTGTAAAATATGCGTGCACACACACACATTAACGGAGAGACTGTTTTTAAAACCGCTTAAAATTTTGCAAGGACCATCGGTAGTCACACTTGCGTGAGCGCATGCTAACGGAATCACTGCTGTAAAGTAAAACAACAACAACAACAACAAACAAATTAATCAGCTCCTCACCTTCGAAAACAATAACGACAGAGAAAAGTTGCTGTGTGTTTGTTTGAAACCTGAGAGAAGGGGGGCTGTAAACGTGAGTGTGTGTGTGTGTTGGTGTAAGTGAATGAGCGCACACACACACACACACACACACATACACACACTCGCTTGCATTTACAGCCCCCCTTCTCTCAGGATTCCAAACAAACACACGCACTCTCTGCCTTACACAGACACACACGCACACAAACACACACACACACGCATACAAACAAACACGCAAACTCAAAACACTGCAAGCACTAAGACCCAGCAGGGGAGACGATAAGTCTCGCTTTACAGCTCCCCCTCCTCTCAGGAAACAAACAAACAAACTCTTCTCTGTCGCGACCGTTTTCAAAGGTGAGGAGCTGTTTAATTTGTTTTTTGTTGTTGTTGTTGTTGTTTTACTTTACAGCAGTGATTCCGTTAGTATGCGCTCACGCGAGTGTGACTAGCGATGCTTCTTGCAAATTTTTAAACGGTTTTAAAAACAGTCTCTCCGTTAATGTGTGTGTGTATGTGTGTGTGTGTATTCACCCAGCAGGGGAGATTACCCACAATTCCGCAGCGCAAGAGAGAGAAAAACCTTTGGCTCAGTTGTGATGACGTGACGCTCGGCATCAAAACAAGAAGCGCATGCGTGATACATGATACTCGGTGCACATAAACCAAGACAACGCTCGTTTTTCAAGTCAAAATTTATTAAAAATCTTTGCTCATCTTGCGGAACACTCGCAAACCGCGTTACTCGTAATCCGAGGTTCCATATATGTATAAAACAGGAATTAGTGTGGGTGAAATGTGGAAATGATGCACGGCTACAATCAGGAGTCATACACGTGCAAAGTGTGTGTGATGAAGATAAACGAGTGTATAGGCCAAGGTCTCTATTAATCTGTATCTCGGTGTAAGTAGATACTCTGCCGTTATGAAGTGTTAAAGTGTTTCACACGTCCATGTAAAATATTACATCTTCACTACACATTAATAATCATATTCTACTCCGGAATGGCTCAGAGCCGAGCCGTCACCGTCACCGTGGCGCTACGTTCCTCACCTTGCCTTCTGCTTTTCTGTCTTTATAGTACTGCAACGGCGGAGACCTGGCCGAGTACCTGCACTGTAAGTAACCCGAATACCGTCTACACGAACCCGTGTCGCCGCTGATAAAAAAAACCGACCTGCTGTACTGAACACATCATTAGCACAAACTCTAAGGAACCAAATAATTTCGTCATTATCATAATTTTTTTCCTCAGTGTCAGTATCAGTATATCACAGATGCGCCGGTTGATCAGGAGGCAGTGAGACGCCAGCGCCGGGTTATTTTATCACACGACTCAGCTGCTCAATCTTATCATGGCTCATTTGTTTGGATTGAAGCGGCATGTTGAGCACGATGAGCGGCGTATTAAGTTAACAAATAACGTCAGAGCAGATTGCTAACGTCAGTACTCAAAGGCACACCGATCCTTTTCTCTTTACTCATTTAAATATATAAACACATACATATATTATTGTCTTTTCTTTGGGTTAAAGCTGTCTGCTTAGAACTTCTGGCTGTAAAAGAAGAGCCCTGAACATGATCTCAGTATATTACGGTCTTAAACCTGACCTTTTCACTTTAACAGAACCCCGTGAACTCTCGGTTCCTCAAGGCAGGTCCTGATTAATTACTGGAGTATTAATAATAATTATTGAGGAAGATGCTTTACGATGAAGAAATACAGTGCGCTGGGGGTTCAAGATATTTTGGAACGTACATGTTTCCTCTTACCCCAAGAATAACCATTAAAACACAAATAGAGCATCATTACAAACGATGTACACCCAAAGGCAAACACGGCATGCCGTCCTGAAGCCAGAGCATTCTGTCTAACTCAAAGGATCCAGGCTATATTTACGACGCTTTAGCCTCCGCCTCGATCCTGACCTGATTACAGACGTTTCAATTGAGCTCTGTTTTTTTTTTTTTTTCCCTTTCCTGCATAAAGCCCCTCCTTAACCCTCTTCTCACCTTTTTTTTTTCCCCCCTCCGTTTCATGGCTGCCGTCCATCCGAGCCTGGCGACACCCTGCCTGACCTCATCCACCTGTCAGTCTCTGCTTTCCTACGGTGGAAAAACACTAGGACTAAAAATACCCCTTGAGCAGAGCACTGAGGGTGTTAACAGGGCAGGAGAGGCAGGGCTCGAGCTCGGGCTCGGGCGAGCTATAATAGTTCTGGGCTTTTCAAGGAGCCTTAAACAAGAAGGTTTATTTATGCAGGGCTGGTGATATGTACATACATGTAGAACGAGCTGTTTTGGTTTATAACGGTTTGTCTTGTGGTTAAGAGGTTCGTTCTTTATCAATCCTGATAAAGGAGGGGTCACTTGATGACTATCAAATGGGGATTGAATAAAAGTCAGTTTTTAACTAACACCAAAGCTTAATTACCATCCACAATAAAACGTAAATTTTTTTTCCCCCCAAAGATTCGCCATCATGCATTGCGTTTTCGGGTACCGCGCTCTAAAACGCCGCGCCGCTTGCTAGTCTGTCACGATATTGCTCAAAGTTGAGGCTTAGATTCCACGCGGCACATTTCCCCGAGTTGAATTCACACTCCGAGTGTTGAATTAACACCCTACAGTGTTTCTCCGTGTCTGCTTGAACTCAGATGACCTCTGAATGTATCACGTGAGCACTGTTGGGTTTCATCGTGTGGGTTTCATCATTCATTTCAAGTGTGCTTTCAGACCGCTAGGCTTTAAAAAAACAGCAAAGCCCTGATGGATATCTCTGGGATTTAGTCCGAGCATGTCTGCGTTGTGTTGGATCGCTGCGTACGGCCTTTAATGTGCGCCAGAAGGAGATGAGTGTTGTGAGGGATCTGCAGGAGACTGATCTATAGCCTCATTCGCTCACGGTGTCCTGAATTCCCACTAGTTCCCCAGTCCCATAAATAAAGATTACCTTCATCTGCTCAACATCTGCTGATGATTTACTGTGTTACAAACTGTATGATTCATTCTGAATAAAATATTGTGATACCCCGCAGCTTCACTTGTGCTTAGTTTGGCTGCCGCACCAAGAAAACCATACTTTCCCACAGCGAGTGTTTCTGACTAACAGCAGAAACCCGTGTCGTTGCAGCCAAGGGCTCTCTAAGCGAGGACACCATCCGGAGCTTCCTACAGCAGATAGCGGGAGCCATGAGCGTCCTGCGGGGTAAAGGCATCATCCACAGGGACCTGAAGCCGCAGAACATCCTCCTGTCCTACAGCGCGGGACGCAGAGTCGGCCCCAACAACATCTGCGTCAAACTGGGTCAGACATCTTACTAACTCCATTAACTTATATTGACACAAGTATCTGCTCGCCTGGCCCTTTCACATGTATGTGAACTTGAGTAACCTCCAATTCTTAATCCATAGGGTTTAATGATGATGTTGGCTCCACCCCCTTTGCAGCGATATCAGCTTCACCTCTTCTGGGAAGGCTTTCCACAAGTGTGTTTATGGGAATTTTTGACCATTCGCCCAGAAGTGTATTTGTGAGGTCAGATGTTGGACGAGAAGGTCTGGGGCTCGCAGTCTCCGCTCTAATTCATCCCAAAGGTGTTCTATGGGGTTGAGGTCAGGACTCTTGCTTTGTGCACTGGTGCGCAGTCGTGTTGGAACTGGTGTGGTGGTGTATTGGGCTCGCCCCTTTACTTCACCTACTCTTAATTCAATAAAATTTTGGACAATTTCATGCTCCCAACTTTGTGGGAACAGTTGCACAATAACTTGGCTGCAAAGGGGGCGGGGCCAACATCATCATTAAACCCTACGGATTACGAATTGGATGTTACTCAAGTTCATATGCATGTGAAGGCAGGTGAGCGAATACTTTTGGGAATATTGTGTATATAACCACCAGTGGATACGCACGGTATATGTAGGCGAAATGAGATTTCAGAGTTTACTGAATTGTCCATTTTACCAATGTGCTGTTGAATTTATTATCATGAAGTTTCTTTTGTTATGAGAAAAGTTTAAGGAATGAGTCTCCAGTGAGGCGGTGGTGTAGTGGTTAGCACTGTCGCCTTGCACCTCCAGGGTCCAGGCTCGATTCCCGTCTCTGTGTGCATGGAGTTTGCATGTTCTCCCCGTGCTTGGTGGGTTTCCTCCGGGTACTCCGGTTTCCTCCCACAGTCCAAAGATATGAAGGTTTGGCTAATGGCGTTCCCAAACTGACCATAGTGTGTGAATGAGTGTACAGGATCTTAAACATATCACCACTTCAGATGCCAAATAAAAATCTAAATATTTTTTAATAAATCGACCCCCCCCCCCCCCCCGTCTCTACTACGTAATGAACTTGTTGCTGGTTTTAAGGTGTCGTTATCGTCATGTCTTTTTAAAGATGTTAAACTGACAACGTCTAAAAATACAAGTCACTAAGGCTCTGCCCTTACAAAGTATGTTGTGGGCACTGAGTGTGTTTTTACTGCTCTGCGACAGGACTGGATGAAGTCAGCGTGTCTGTGTTTGCTCAGTGGCGCTCGGCGTGCCGCTCTGTTTGCTCACGAGGGCCGTGTTGTTGTCTTTAGCCTTAGAGCGCTGAACTCTCGGCCTTTGTTTCTTCACTCGCGCACTCCGTCTCGCTCACTCCTTACGATCAGAGCCAAGGTTTATTTTAATGCAACTCCTTGTTTTAGCCCCCATGTTGCGTTAGGCAGGAAGTGGTGAAATGTAGGTCTACTGTGTAAAAGTTTTTGACCCCTGGTCAACTTGGTTTGATTTACGGCGGCTTACGGTGACGTAGTGGTTATAGCACTGTCGCCTCAAACCTTTAGGGTCTGGGTTCGATTCCCGCCTCGGGGTCTGTGTGCTTGTTCTCCCCGTGAATCTGAGTGTGTGTGTGTGTGTGTGTGTGTGTGCTTTGTTATTGATTGGCACCCCGTTCAGGGTGTACCCCGCCTAGTACCCTGGGACCGTCTTCATGCCCCCCGCGACCCTGAACACAGGATAAAGTGGTATAAAGTGAGAGATTTTGATTTTATTCATTTTTATTCGGGTCTATTTATTTGTTCATTTGTTCTATTTTGTATTTAACCTCTTAACATTGATTGTGAGTCCATGATGACATCTTTTCCCAAGGTGCTAACAGAAGAGAAACACAGAGGAGGGTATTATTAAGTCGAATGTAATGAATCAAATGTTTTTTCTCTATCACTTTATTTTTATTTAAAGTATCTAATCTCTCTCTCTCTCTCTCTCTCTCTCTCTCTCCGTGTGTGTGTGTGTTCAGCTGACTTTGGCTTCGCGCGGTACCTCCAGGGGAACACGATGGCCGCTACACTCTGTGGTTCTCCCATGTACATGGTGAGTCTTTCTCTTATAGTGCGACAGCATCCACTACAGCTGACTTTACAGCTTATATTATACTGAAGATGATGTTTTACGTGATGGTATATCATATTAGATTTTTTTTTTTAACAAGCATGTGAGATAGATGATTCTCCCAGTGCATTTCCGTATTAATTAACATTAGCTATAAAAGTGTTTAAAGAGGAAAATGATCAGGAATGTGTGAGTTTTGAGATGTGAGTTTTATTACAGTAATAATTTCCCACAGTTGATATACTGTACTGTATACACACAGCGGGACCTCGACATACGAACGCATTAAGGACTAAAACTTTGCCTCCTCATGTGAAGCATTTTCAGGGAGAGGTTACTCTTTTTTTGTGTGTTTTGAGCCAGATTTAGTGAAGACATAGTGTAGCACCGCGGATCCCAATAATGTTATCAACGACGGCAGCAGGAAGAAAATGGAGCCGCTTTCAGTTTGGTTTTTAAAGCAGCCGGTGTTTAAAACAGGAATCATAAATAGATATTAAACCTCACTTAACCTTAATTTATTTCATATTTGACTTCATTTTCTGTACAAAAATATGATGATAGTGTTGGATATTGGTAATATTGGTAATATTTCTGGGTGTCTGGAACAGATTATCTGCATTTACATTATTTCCTATGGGAAAATGTGTTTCACAATACGAAATTTAACCCTAAGAAATTAAGAACTCGCTTCCGGGACGGATTAACTTCATATGCCGAGGTACCGCTGTACATATATACAGTAGGTTACTTATACTGCATATATACTTTACTTATACTGTATTTACAACTTAAATATATGTTGTTTTTTTATGCAGGCAAATAAAAGCTGCACTGATTTATGATTTATTTTGTATTTTAGATTTGAGTGCGAAAGGGTTCTGGTTAGGGGTTAGGGGTTAGGGTTAGGGGTTAGAGTTAGGGGTTAGGGTTAGTTACTTAATTCACAAAAAAATTACAAGAATCAGGTATTAAAGATTAAATTACACAAATAATTATACACAATTAAATTGAAGATATACAATATAAACAAAATTAAAAATATACAAATAAGTAATAACAGTAAACAGAGTAATATAGAAAGAAAGAAAGAAGAAGAAAAAAATCACAGTGTTCCATCGATTAAATCAGAATGTCGAGTCAATAGCAAAGCAGATTTATAATTTTCTATTAGCTTTAAGGAGTTTAAGAGGTTTTGTATTTCACAGAGGAAAGGTGATCGTTTAGGAGATGATTTAGAAAATTTCCATTTATGAATGTAGAATTTAGCCATTAAAATAGCATGCTAACAGCTAGCACGTGTTTGACAGGCTCCTGAAGTCATCATGTCACAGAATTATGATGCCAAAGCTGACCTGTGGAGCGTCGGCACCATCGTCTTCCAGTGTCTGACTGGCAAAGCACCATTTCAGGTACAACACACACACACACACACACACACACACCAAAACAGCTGCACCTGTTTGAATTTGATAGCAACATAACCTTGGCATGCTGTTATGAGAAAATAATCGATGATGTGTTGGTCAGTGATGTGATACAGACTGAGACGTAGTTAGTGGTCGAGTCACTGGTACCGGGATGAAGCTGATCACTTTCCTATAACTGCATCTCCCCAGGTGGTTAATTCCTCTTAAAACCAGCACGTCTTTATTAGTGAATATATTTGTTGATGTTACGTATATATAAGATCATATTCATTCATTTATATTTATACTTACTATAATAATATGAAATTTTATTACTACAGTATTTGTTTTTATAATTAAATTGTAAAAATGTGATATCATGAATATATAAAAAAGATATTTTATATACAGTACAGTACAGTATTGGCTTGCAAAAGTATTCGGCCCCCTTGAACTTTTCCACATTTTGTCACATTACAGCCACAAACATGAATCAGTTTCATTGGAATTCCACGTGAAAGACCAATACAAAGTGGTGTACACGTGAGAAGTGGGACGAAAATCAAAATTTTTTTTTTACAAATAAATAACTGCAAAGTGGGGTGTGTGTAATTATTCAGCCCCCTTTGGTCTGAGTGCAGTCAGTTGCCCATAGACATTGCCTGATGAGTGCTAATGACTAAATAGAGTGCATCTGTGTGTAATCTAATGTCAGTACAAATACAGCTGCTCTGTGACGGCCTCAGAGGTTGTCTAAGAGAATATTGGGAGCAACAACACCATGAAGTCCAAAGAACACACCAGACAGGTCAGGGATAAAGTTATTGAGAAATTTAAAGCAGGCTTAGGCTACAAAAAGATTTCCAAAGCCTTGAACATCCCACGGAGCCACTGTTCAAGCGATCATTCAGAAATGGAAGGAGTATGGCACAACTGTAAACCTACCAAGACAAGGCTGTCCACCTAAACTCACAGGCCAAACAAGGAGAGCGCTGATCAGAAATGCAGCCAAGAGGCCCATGGTGACTCTGGACGAGCTGCAGAGATCTACAGCTCAGGTGGGGGAATCTGTCCATAGGACAACTATTAGTCGTGCACTGCACAAAGTTGGCCTTTATGGAAGAGTGGCAAGAAGAAAGCCATTGTTAACAGAAAACCATAAGAAGTCCCGTTTGCACACAAACATGTGGAAGAAGCTGCTCTGGTCAGATGAGACCAAAATGGAACTTTTTGGCCAAAATGCAAAACACTTTGTGTGGTGGAAAACTAACACTGCACATCACTCTGAACACACCATCCCCACTGTCAAATATGGTGGTGGCAGCATCATGCTCTGGGGGTGCTTCTCTTCAGCAGGGACTGGGAAGCTGGTCAGAGTTGATGGGAAGATGGATGGAGCCAAATACAGGGCAATCTTGGAAGAAAACCTCTTGGAGTCTGCAAAAGACTTGAGACTGGGGCGGAGGTTCACCTTCCAGCAGGACAACGACCCTAAACATAAAGCCAGGGCAACAATGGAATGGTTTAAAACAAAACATATCCATGTGTTAGAATGGCCCAGTCAAAGTCCAGATCTAAATCCAATCGAGAATCTGTGGCAAGATCTGAAAACTGCTGTTCACAAACGCTGTCCATCTAATCTGACTGAGCTGGAGCTGTAAGAAAGAAATGCAAAGAAGAATAGGGAAGGATTTCAGTCTCTAGATGTGCAAAGCTGGTAGAGACATACCCTAAAAGACTGGCAGCTGTAATTGTAGCAAAAGGTGGTTCTACAAAGTATTGACTCAGGGGGCTGAATAATTACACACACCCCACCTCATGTATGATTTTCGTTCCACTTCTCGCGTGTACACCACTTTGCATTGGTCATTCACGTGGAATTCCAATAAAATTGATTCATGTTTGTGGCTGTAATGTGAAAAAATGTGGAAAGGTTCAAGGGGGCTGAATACTTTTGCAAGCCACCGTATATACAAATGTACAATTAAAAAAAATATCTCATGTATTGACTTTTGTTCTATTTGAGAAGATACTCACATTTACTTTTATTTAAAATAAGATTTGTTTTTCGACCTATAGGCCAGGAGGCTCTTTTTCACTCACCTCTACACTCAGTATTGTTAATGTGTTATAATAATATCATAATTACATTTGATTCATTACACTTCACTAATCCCAGTCAAAATATTCACTTTATCTTTAATAATTAATATCTATTGGTGCAGGTGTTTGTTTACATTGAGCGCATGAGTAGATTATTTTAAAGTAGTTTATTAAATCCGACACATAACTGTTCATAATATCGCTTTTACTCAACACTTAGGTTTCACTGATGGTGCAGATTAAACTTCAGGCGGAGATCTGAGTACTGCAGAAGTTTCAGTAAATTCTGTCCAGACAGTTTTATGTGATGCTGAGACAAAATCTGGCTGGACAGAGATACAGACAGACCGGCAGAAAATCTTCTGAGACTGGTTTCCGGTTCATCCGATGTCCAGACAAAAGCTTTCTTTTATTTATATAGTTATTTTACCTTTATGAGATAACAGTAGATAAATACAACTGAAATGCAGATTCATGATATTATCACTTTACATCAGGATGTAATTAGTTGCGATGGGAATCACAAGGGACCAGTGGAGAGGGAATTCTGAGAGCCGAAACCACGACTAAAACCACGTGAGACGTTCTTGACCATGGGTCGTTGACCTCCAGTCAGCTGAGCAGCTCCACACTGCAGGAGCATAAATATAAACAGAGGGAACAGCGTCAGACGGAGTAACACACGCGATCGTATTACAGATTTCACAATGACGCGACTCCCCCAAATCTGTTTACCTTCAGAGCGTTGATTCGACTCCAGACGATTATTTACTGACCTGCAGCGAAGGATGTGTTTATTCCACACAAAACCAGGGAACTGTTGAGTCAGGCTCCTAAAGCGTACTGTTCACTAATGAAAAGTAATCAGTCGGATTAATCACGAGCTACGGGGAAGGAATGTAAATCGGGACGTCCTGAAAGTTCCTGGGAGTCACTGAGGTTCTAGGAAGGTGACGCATTAGACTACATGAGAACAGCTTCTTCCAACAGCAGGGGTCGCTCTAGAGCTCAGGGTTCTCTGGCTGATTACGTGTTGTTGTGAAAATAATACATGGAAGTGAGACCTCATCTAAAACCCAGAATCATATCACCGAGATCACACTGTGTACGAACCACTGATGTGCTGATGATGTCATTGTTTACCATAAAATTCTAAATCTTTCATAAATCCAAATTCCTGATAATGTGGTGTTTGTAAGTAGACGAGACAGGAGCAGTGTTTAAAAACATCATCCTGTTGAGTTTTATTATTATTATTATTGTTTTTTTATTATTATTATTATTATTATTATTATTATTATTATATTAATACAGTGTTACTGTCACCAAGATCTAGCTTTCTTTTTTCTCATTTTCTCTTCTTGTCTGTTTCTCACTTCCTCTCTTACACTCTTTATCTGTCTGTCTGTCTATCTCTCTCTCTGTTTCTTGTCTGTCTGTCACTCTCACTCTCTCTTTTTGTCATACATTGTCTCTTTCTGTCTTCCTGTCTGTCTCTCTCTATTTCCATGTGTCTCTTTGTCTCTGCCTGTCTGTCTCTCTCTATTTCCATGTGTCTCTTTCTGTCTGCCTGTCTGTCTCTCTCTATTTCCATGTGTCTCTTTGTCTCTTTCTGTCTGCCTGTCTGTCTCTCTCTATTTCCATGTGTCTCTTTGTCTCTTTCTGTCTGCCTGTCTGTCTCTCTCTCATTCTCTCTCTATTTTTTACTGTTTGTTTCTGTTTCTCTCCTTCTCTCTCTGTTTGTCTCTCCCTGTCTGTCTGTCCCTTTCTGTCTCTCACCGTATCTCTCTTTCTTTCTTTTCCCCTGTCTGTCTCTCACTCTGTCTCTGTCTGTCCTTGTATGAGTCCCTCACTTGTTTGACTCTCTGTTTCTCTCTCTCTCAGTTCAGTCCAGTTGAGCAGTGATTATCGGCATGAACGTTAAAAATAAAATAAACGTAGTTGTAGATGGTAGTTTACATCATGAGTAACATTTATAAACATGTATAAAAACATAAACTTATGCATATTAAAAATGAAAGAAAAACATAGAAGGTAAACAATAATAATAACAACTCTCTCTCTCTGTCTCTGTCTCTCTGTCTCTGTCTCTCTGTCTCTCTCTCTCTCTCTCTCCCTCTCTCTCCCTCTGTCTCTCTCTGTCTCTCTCTCTCTGTCTCTCTCTCTCTGTCTCTCTGTCTCTGTCTGTCTGTGTGTCTGTCTCTAGGCGAGTAGTCCTCAGGAGCTGCGGCTGTTCTACGAGAGGAACCGGAAGCTTAACCCGGGGTGAGTGACCCACGCTGCTCTCCACAGACTCGTCACTCGCGGCGCTCCGCGTTAAAATTCATTTCAAACGTCTTTAGCATTTTATTTACTGCTCTCGAGTCCGATTAAACCCACACTGACAATCAGAACCGTAAGTCTTTAATCCAGATATCAGCTCAGACATGTCGAGCGGTCTGTGTGACGCCTCGGTACGGGGAAGCTTTCCGCTTCTTCACCATCTCTCCGAGTTCACCGATGGTTTAGAAACCCGAGTTATTGGTGTCGAGCGCTCCAGCCTTCTCCGCTCCGCTATTAATGACTGTCAGAAACCTTCTGCTCATTTCATAGCCTCAGTAAATGTCTCTCTCTCTGGATTACGCAGCGTGTCTGTCACAGCGAACTCGTCCAGCTCACAGACGTTCTAACTGCAGCTTATTTTACTTTACTCTCCCAGCATCCCTCGGGAAACCTCCGGTCATCTGAGGCGTCTGCTGCTCGGTCTGCTCCAGAGGAACCACCGGGACCGCATGGGCTTCGGTCAGCACACACACACACACACACACACATGCAACAAATGATAAACACAACCATGATATGGATTGAAGGTTCTGTTCTTTCTGTTGCTCCTCAGATGAGTTTTTCCATCATCCGTTCCTGGAAGTCAGCGTGGCTGTGAGAACCTGTACGCTCTCATCATATAGTCAGGACATGTAACGTCCTCTCTCTCTGTCTCTCTCTCTGGATGCATCTCTCTTTATCTATCTGTCTGTCTCTCTATCTGTCTCTCTTTATCTGTCTCTCTCTCTCACTCTCCGTATGCATCTCTCAATCTCTCACTCTGTCTCTCTCCATGTCCATCTCTGTTTCTTCCTCTCTCTCTCTCTCTCTCTCTCTCTGTATCCATGTCTCTTTCTCTCTGTCTCTCTCTCTCTCTCTGTCTCTCTCTCTCTCCATATCCATCTCTCTTTCTCTCTGTGTCTGTCTTTCTATCTGTCTCTCCCTTTCTGTATCCATTTCTCTTTATCTGTATGTCTCTCTCTCTCTGTCTCTTTTTCTGTCTCTGCCTGTCTCTCTCTCTCAATATTGCATCTCTCTTTCTGTCTCTATTTGTCTCTCTCTCTCTCCCACATGTGCTTCTCTGTTTCTCTCTCGCTCTGTCCACATGCATCTCTGTTTCTGTCTCTGTCTGTCTCTTTCTCTCCATATCCATTTCTCTTTCTCTGTCTTTCTATCTGTCTCTCTCTCTCTCTCTATATATATATATATATATATATATATATGTATGTATGTATGTCAGGGTTTGACATTGGCACCCGCCCACCCGGGTGACAAATGCGGGTAGAATTGGGCTGTGGCGGGGGGTAATAACTTGAGTCTCACTGGCCACTTTGGCGAGTAGTTTATTCTTTGGTATGACAAGATATTTTTGTTGTAGTTTTCTCTAAAGGCATCCGATATAATAAACGCATTGCAACGTAATATTACGCGCATAAAACTCCCATTTGCACATGCATTGCACGCTCACACACACACACACTTTTACTTCCTGTTTGGTGTGTGTGTGTGTATCATTTCCTTAAAGGGCTATTGCTTCTCAACAGGATGAGAATGTTTGCCTCTTTCGCAGGTTATTTACTGATTGTATATATAAAGTAATCACTATTAAACTCTATTTAGATTTCATGTTGAATGATAGAAAATTCATCAATTGTTTGAATTACCTCACACTATAAAGAGTCAACACTACAAGATAGACCAGAGTCCATTGTCCTAACTCAGAATCCTGATATAATAATACATAATGAATAATACCTGATAATAGTACACATAATAACATTAAAATTATAAATGTTCTGAGTTGCTTATATCAGAATGAGTTCAGTTGTACTGAATCTGTTATTTTTCAATGTCATGTGGTAAGAGGCTTGAATTTAAGCTCAATAAGCAGAATATACTGTTCATGTTTGCATGTTTTTATATTGGGATCTTATCAGTACTGAATACTTGACTACTACTATAGTGATACAGTGTATGATGTCATTTCTCAGTAAATCTAGATCTAACAAACATTAACGTATCATGGGGAAGAAAAAACTGCGATTTTCTGGTAACAAAATTGTGGCGAGTAAAGTAACTATTCTCTCTCTGTCTGTATTTCTCTCTCTCTCTCTATCTGTCTGTCTGTTGATATATCTGTCGTTCTTTCTCGTTCCCTTTCTCCATGGTTCTTTTTCACATACTGTCTCTCTGCACTTGTCTCACTCTCTCTCTCTCTCTCTCTCTCTCTCTCTCTCTCTCTCTGTCTCAGCCTCTCCCGTGCCCATGCCGTCGTACCCCAGCTCAGGATCCGGGAGCTCCAGCAGCAGCTCCTCAACCTCCAACCTCACCCTCACACAGGTAACACACACACACATCACACACACACACACACACACACACACACACACACACACATCACAGCACCACAGCATGTTTTCATTTTTTCTTTTTTCTTTTTTTTTTTTCATAGTCGGACACTGAAGCCCAAAGGCCACACCCACTACACAAAGCCACGCCTCCTCCGTGCTCGCGGCTGAAGGGCTCGTCCTCCTCAGAGACCGACGACTTCGTCATGGTGCTAGCGCAGTCTCCCAGTGAGCACATCACACACACACACACACACACACACACACACACACACACACACACACACACACACACATCATGGGTTTATATCGGAGAAACGTTTAGACTTCTTACTTAAGTGTGTGTGTGTGTGTGTGTGTGTGTGTGTGTGTGTGTGTGTGTGTTAGTAACTGAAAATGATTTTAGTTTTGGTCTTTTTAGATGAGACAGCAGATCAGGACAATCAGGAACTGGGGATCCAGAGTGGGTAAGTGGAGAGAGAGAGAGAGAATGGAAATAAAAAAAAAAAACATAAATATTCTAAAAAATATTAAATATAAAAGAAAAACATCAAAGAATAGAGAGATTATTTTCCTCCAGCAGCAAGTTATTTTATATTATTTATTATTTTCTAAAGTTAACTAGAATCAGGTTTTCTTTTTTTTCTATCCAGCTGTGAGCTGATGTGTATATATGTGTGTGTGTGTGTGTGTGTGTGTGTGTGTGTGTGTGTGTGTGTGTGTGACTTTTCCAGGTGTTCTCTGTTGAGTCCAGAAACACCTCCATCTTCTCCCTGTCTCCGTACATCCCCAAGCCCTACCCGGTAACTGTGTGTGTGTGTGTGTGTGTGTGTGTGTGTGTGTGTGTTTAATAACAGCTGGAATGATATAGTGGTATAGTGTGTGTTCTTTGCTCTCGGTGTTCGCGTAGACCCGCCGAGTGCAGTGGTAGCACCTACAGCCGGTCAGTGCCGGTTCCCGTGCCGACACAAATCCACAACTACCACAGGATGGAGCAGAACCTGCAGGGAGCATCGAGGTGCCGAGTCGAACACTAACAACATACACACACACACACACATACACGTGGCTTAAAGCTTTTACACTGTGATCACGTCCACCGTATACAGTATAAATAGAAAATAATAATAATAATAATAATAATAATACATTAAAGATCAGCAGATTTAACCTTTTAACTCTTTAACTGCCAGTGACGGGTATTTACACTCATTTTCAGCACTGCACAATTACCCACAACTCCTTGCTGCACTGGTTGGTTCCCCAGAGGCTCCTGTAGTCCATCCCACCGCAGACTGAGCACAGGGGGGTCCAGACCTCACCAGCCGTCTCCTAAAGGTACACACACACACACACACACACACACACATCACTAACTCATAGCTGACAAATACAGCGAGGCTGAAAGTGTACGTGTCTTGTCTTTGTGCTTTTTCTCAGTGGCGACGATACCCGAGTCCCCGGACCAATCAGAGCCTCGGGGCAGCAGGACGGGACTACAGGGTGAGCGGCGCCGAGCTCTTTACTTCTATACGCACACGTATACACAACCCTGCTGTTGTCAAGCATCATACGTCTCTTTCTCTCTCTCTCTGTCTCTCTCTGTCTCATGACCCGGCTCAGACGTCCACGCCCGTCCACAGAATCAGGCTTTCCTTCTTCCCCCCGATGTCGCTGCCATGGAGAACCACCAGCACAGTCCGGACGCAGTCGTCCACAGGGTGAGTTCAGTCACTTCAGTTATAAGAGGAAGATTTTAAAATGAGATGAAAACGACGCCTTGTCTTGTGAGAGGTCGCGCCAGTGTGCGTTTCTTGTTGTGTAGTGGGAGGTGAGCAGGCGAGCCAGCCTTCCCTGCACCCTGAACCACACCCGGACCCTGGCGGACCTCCAGGAACCCCGCGTGACCGCACTGAAGTGGAGCGGCTCCATGAAAAGGTGCTCACAAGAACAACCTGTTATTCCGGTTTCTCGTGTTATAGTTACAATAATGAAATGTTATCTGCAGTATAAACTTAATATGTTTGGGTTTTTCTTTTTTCTCCTCTGCGGGTCAGGTCCAGTAGCGCGGGTAGGCTGTCGGATATCCTGCTGAAGGCCGTGTTTGGGACTCATGTGGACCGGGGCAGCTGTGAGGTCCTGAATACAGAGAGACTCATGGACACTACAGGTAGACGATAGTTTACTCCAAAACCTTGGTGCATGAATTAACCATAAGGCATGTTTCTCCTCATTTTTTTAATTTATTTATTTTTTGTCTGTGCTGCTCCAGCGCCCTCTGGTGGGATTTCTGGCGTAGAGCACGTCTCACGGAACCCCGCTCATGTCCTCTTCACCATAGGAACCCCTCCCGACGGACACGCTCCTCCCCCGGACGGCAGATGCAGACGCTTCTCAGGTGAGGCAGATGATATCCGTCAGTGTTATCGTAATATTAATATTAATATTTATTGACCTGTAGATAAAATAAACCCTTTTAACAAGAAAACGACACTAAGCTTAAATACAAAGAGGATTAATACTTCAAGAAGAGCCTGAGTGCTGTTCATCTCGGGTATGGGGGTGCCAATAATTTTGAAAGTAGTGCATTTTTTTTTTTTTTTTTTTTTTTTTGTGAATTTTTGCAGATTATTTTTAACGTTTAACTCTTCAGCCATCAACGTCGTTGATTATTTAACAAAGTAATTGAATGACGTCCGCTTTCAGTGTCCTCGTCCAGTCCTGAGAGTCCCGGCTGGACGTGCGGTCACTCCCCCAAGCCCTCCAACTCGCCAGAGAGGTACTGCTGCGCTCGTGACATCATGTCCTCCGATCTGCGCGCGGACGCGGCCTTCGTGCCTCCTGAGCTCCCGGCGGAGACGCTGATGGAGGTACTGACCTTCACCTTCTTGCTCCTAGAGATCTATGGTTCTATGCTTTCTAGGCAGGGTTTTACGCATCACTGGCTTATTTGGTCACCTGGTTTTGTATTTTGAAAATGCACAGTGTGATGATAATTCGCTAAATTGTACGAAGCCGCTACACCGACAGACAGCTGCGTCACAGCTGGTGCGAGAAAGATCTAGCGATTTGAAATGATTAAAGATTAGAGACGCTGCCGCGTGACCTCGCCTGTGCGTTTGTCGGTGTGCAGCAGGATCACACGGACACACTCACTCAGCTGCGCTTCACCCTGGCCTTCGCGCACTGCGTGATGGACATGGCCGCCGCAAAGGATGCTGGGATCGAGAGGAGCGAGTCGCCCGACGCCTCCTTCCTGGAGCAGAGTCAAGTGGCCGATCAGATAAGCCAGCTGAGCCGAGAGTGGAGGTGACACACACACACATTGTGATATGGTTTGGGGTTTTTTACTTAAAGAAAAAAAACAAGTCATTTGTACGTGTGTGTGTGTTTAGTTGCGCGGAGCAGTTGGTCCTGTATATGAAGTGTGCCGAGCTCCTATCCAGCGCCTTACACACGGCGAAGGAGGCGATCAAACAGGGCAAACTCTACCCATCTGCGTCTGTCAAACAGGGTAAAGGACACACACACACACACTCAGACACTCAGTAGCTGATAAAAGAAAACCAAAAAAAAAAAAAAAAACACCGGAACACATTTGGCTCAAGAGCATCGTTTTTATTGTCTGGGGAAAAAAGTATGACAGAGATTCTTGCAATTCTAAAATTGTTGGTTGAAGATATTTTGTGTTTGTCTCTCTGTGTGTGTGTGTGTGTGTGTGTGTGTAGTAGTGCGTAAGCTGAACGAGCTGTACAAGGAGTGTGTGATGTCGTCTCGCTCTCTCACCGCGAGGCTTCAGCTCTTCTTCAGCACCAAACAAAGGCTGATGGACCGCATGAACAACATCAGCGCCGAGAAAATCATCTACTCTAACACTGTCCAGATGGTACACACACACACACACACACACACACACATTTACACCACATACCGCAGCGAATCATCAAGTCATCTGTTTCTAGTTAAACGGTGAAATCGCGGCTCACGTTACAGCAGCAGCTCCAGCTTGTTCTCTCTCTCTCGTCTGCTCTAACGTGATTAGGTTCAGGCTGCAGCTCTGGATGAGATGTTCCACCACGGCGAGGCCTCGGTCCAGCGCTACCACAAAGCCTTGCTGCTGATGGAAGGCCTGTCCTCAATCATCACCGAGAGCTCCGACCTCAACAACATCAACAAATGTAAGGAGCCGATACCTGAATACGGATCCGAGGTGCGTGATTCAAGAAAGAAGGAATCTTGATCTCACCCCCGTGTGTGTGTGTGTGTGTGTTGGCAGGTAAGCAGTGTATCGAGCGGCGTCTCTCCTCCCTGCAGCCAGGACCGTATGTGTGATCGAATCTTCATCCCTTATTCACGCGCACGTCTTAATTCATCGACATGCTTCCGTGTGCTGAATAACACCGACGTCTAGTAAGAAGAAAAATAAAAGGTGTGCGGTTACAGGAAAACCATCAACAACAACAACAGGATGAATCTAACCAAAGAAGCTGATTATTTTCCTCTTACATTACATCATGGAGTGTTTTATTCAGCAGTTTTATTACAGTCAGTTGTGATGGTCTGTGATGATGAGGTGTCAGTCATCCAGGTGAGGAAGTCGAGTCGTGTCTCCCGGATTTGTTTCTTCTTAGATGGAAAAGTTTTCACCTTCAGCTCCTTCAGTCTGAGTGGAGTTGATAAGTTCCACACAGCCAAAAATAAAACGTCACCACTTGAATTTAACCGAGCAAATACAGTGGAACCTCGGATTACGAGCATAATTTGTTCTAGAAGTGGGAAATGAAAGCAATTTTTCCCATAAGAAATAATGGAAACTCACATTATTCGTTCCACAGCCCAAGAAAATAAATACATCAAAATAATTAACACAAAATGTGAAGTGAAAATAAAACAAATTAACCTGCACTTTACCTTTAACAAAGGAAAAATAAATCCCGACAGATAATTGTTTCTGTGTGTGTGTGTGTGTGTGTGTTTGGGTCTGTTGGTATGTGTGTGCGCACTCGTAATTTGACACCGTACCGGTTCACAAACATACACACACACACACACTAAAGGCAAGCGAGAGAGAGTGTGTGAACCGGCATGTGTCAAATTACGCACGCACACATGACAGGCTGAGGGAGAAAATAGATTTTTACCCTCTAATGAGACTTTCTTTTGCTTTACACGTGCACACACACATGTGTTATAAAGAAAACAGTACACACGTGCTGTACACATGCACTTACTGTACAAGCACAAAATAAAATGTTTTACACACACACAAGGTCACAGTGTTATAGTAAACAGTGCACGCGTGCACGGATGTTGATTATACCAGTAAGAGATGAGCACTAAGACCCAGCAGGGGAGACGATTACCCACAATTGGCTTACCCACCGTCGGCTCAGTTATGATCACGTGATGCTCGGCGTCAAAGCAAGAAGCGCATGCATGATACGTGATACTCGGTGCTCGTAAACCAAGACAACGCTCGTTTTTCAAGTCAAAATTTCTATAAAATCTTTGCTCATCTTTCGGAACATTCGTAAACCGCGTTACTCGTAATCCGAGGTTTCACTGTAATGCAGAGTCTTCCATTGTAGTGATTGATATGGTTCAGCTTTAGGGCCACATTACATTAGGGCCAGTGGATCGTTTCCTAGGACACCAGTCTGGAACCCCAAAGTCTGGTTCATTTTGATCAGCGAGAACAAAATGGCTCCGTGCTCGGGAGCTCGAAGTCGATCGTACCTGAGCGCGGAAGTCGATCGCTGTTTAGATGCGACGTCAGCAGTCCTGTCAGTCTCCTACGAAGTCTCTGTGTGGTTTGTACCTCAAATGTGGTCGTCCTTCGTCCTTCAGGTGAAGGAAACAGACTGAGGAAGTTGGATGAATAGTGAAATGTTTCTACCTAACAAGAAAGAAGTCCAGTTGACACGACTCGACTCCCAAAATACTGTTGCACATTTTGTACTTTCTGTCCATTCATAGTTATGTTTAATGTGGCGCACAAAACATTACGATACAGGAGTTGATGTTTCTTTTTTTTATATCTTAAAGCTGTGGCAGGAGATGGAGCTTTATCTTACCGGCTCTGACACTGGAGACTCCTTCCATACTGTAAATTACAGAAAAAACAAATCAACGATTATAACCAATAGGAACTGGTTTATACTGTAATAAGTCACTGGAGACATTGTTAATTGTTATTTAAGACTAGATTATTATTAGTTTGAGGCTCTTAGATTAAACCGGTTTGAAGGGTTTTACAGTGTTTCCAAATGTGTGTGAATTAGTTGATCAGGCTTCATGCAGGACTTCATGTCCTTGACTACGATTAATAACACTGAATCTACTCATCCAATTCCAAATCATGTGTGTGTGTGTGTGTGTGTGTGAGAAAAGTGCAGGATGAGCACTTTTGCTTTTTACACTCTCTAAAGCATGGATTTGCATGAATAAAGAACAGGCCGGTTGTTGAGGTGCAGCCGTTCGCAGCCATGACAGACGGACCGGTGGTGATCAGGTGATACATCAGTGATTAGACCAAGCGAAAGCATTTTTTTCTGACCGTTGAATTGCCGTGCGATCGTTTAACTCTTATGCTGTACTCAATATTTATCAGATCTGGTTGTACTTTGATGAAGCAGCTGCTGTAGCTTTTATTCTTTACAAATGTCTTTACGATGAAGCACTTTACAGAGAAGGAGGGCGCCGGCCGAGCGCCTGGACGAGTCTACTGTAGCAGAACAGCTTTCATTTCATTTATTCTGTTTTATGGAGCACATTTTTTTAAAATGCACACGACTCACATGGATCAAGTGTTTAAACCGTTAAAACTTGTTTTTGGTGTTTTTGAATTTTTTTAAATTGTATTATTATTATTATTATTATTATTATATTGCCTTTTTGTCTATGTGTGTGTGTGTGTGTGTGTGTGTGTGTGTGTGTGTGTGTGTGTGTGTGTGTTTTTTTACATATTTTAGACAACGGCCTTAACACCAAATGCACTGTATGATGTTTGTGAAGTTTGAATGTTTGTCTTTTTATTTTCAAAAAGCCAAGGTTTGTGATGTTTGTGATGTTGTGTGAATTTGATTAAAAATAAAGTTTGGTTGCATTTTTATCTTGTTTTTTATCTTTCAAAGTACATAAAAAGGCTCCTAATAAAGAGGTGATCGAGTTGTGAACTATCCCAGGAACACTGGACAAGACAGTATAGGCACACCCGGCTCATCCCAGTTACAAACAAACACCCTTATGGAAGTGTATTAGTGCCAATATTCTCCAAAGCAAAATGGCAGGTTGAATTACATGAACTGAAAAAAAAAAAAAAACACTTGTTGCAATAAAGATGTTTGAATTTTTCTGCATTGCAATTTGATCTGAGTTGAAAAAAATCCTTAGAGCATTTACAATGTTTGAAATTTGTGGCACTGCAATTTACTGGTTGTAAATTTCAAATCAAAACGTAATTCAAGCATTTTTAACTTGAATATTTTTAATTTATCAAATCTAATGTATCCTCTTATTTTGTACTTTCTTTCCTTCTAAGGCCATGAATATAACGATATATAAATGTATATTTATACATTTATATATGAAAGCCATAAGAAGTCTAGTTTGCAGCTTGCGACTTCTCATGGCTTACTTTCAACGATGGCTTTCTTCTTGACACTCTTCCATAAAGGACAGATGTGTACGGTGCACGACTAATAGTTGTCCTGAGGACAGATTCTCCCACCTGAGCTGTGGATCTCTGCAGCTCCTCCAGAGTTACTATGGGCCTCTTGGATGCTTCTCTGATTAATGCTCTCCTCGACCAGCCTGTCATTTGAGTCCATGGCCATGTCTTGGTAGGTTCGCAGTCTTACCATTAGACAGCTGCAACTCATCCAGAACGTTGCTGCAGAACTCTGACTAGAACCAGGAAATCTGAGCACATCACACCAGACCTCAGGTCCTTCAACTGGCTTCCCGTAACATTGATGATAGATTTTAAGGTACTTTACTCGTTTATAAATCACTCAATAGTCTAGGACCTAAATACACTGCAGATATCCTCACTGAATATAAACCTCACAGACAACTTAGATCGTTAGGATCGAGTCAGTTAGTAATACCAAGAGATCATACAAGACAAGAGGAGTCCGCTTTTATCCATTATGCTGCCCGCAGTTGGAACCAGCTTCAGATGTGCTAAAACATTAGTCACATTGAAATCTAGACTTAAAACTCGTCTGTTTATCTGTGCATTTATTGAACGAGAACCGACTGCACTGTATTTTAGGTTTCTGACCTTTTGCTATCATTATTTTCTTCTGTTTTATGTAAAGCACTTTGAATTACCATTGTGTAGGAAATGTGCTATACAAATAAACTTGCCTTGCCGTGACTTTCTATTTTCAGATGATGGATTGAACAGCAGCGCTCTGTGAGATGTTTAAAGCTTGGGATATTTTTTTTTATAACCTAAACCTGCTTGAAACTTTATCCCTGACCTGTCTGGTTGGTGCGTTCCTTGGGCTTCATGGTGCTGTTTGTTCACTGATGTTCTCTAATAAACCTCTGAGGGCTTCACAGAACAGCTGAGATTAATTTACACACAGCTGGACTCGAGTTACTAATTAGGTGACGTTGGAATGCAGTTGGTTCCAGTGGATTTTAGTTACGGGGGATCAGAGTAAAGGGGCCTGAATACAAAGGCACCCACACTGTACAGGTTTTTATTTATATTTATATATATATATATATATATATATATATATATATATATATATATATATATAGAAAGTTTTTAAAACATTTATCATTTTCTTTCCACTTCACAATTATAAGCCACTTCCTGTTGGTTTATCACACAGAATCCCAATAAAATACATTTACGTTTGTGGTTGTAACGAGACAAAATATGGAAAAGTTCAAGTTATGCAAGGGGTGCGAATACTTTTGGATGTAAATGTATGAATGTATATAAATCTATATAAATGTTTTTATTGCCCTCCAAAAAAAAACCCAGGATTAAACAAAACTTTGAAAACAAGAATATGTGACAAAAAAACTTATTTTTTTCCTTATAAACTTTATTAGTTATTTGACAGCTAGAATTCCTCTTTCTGATTGGTCAATTATACTAAAGACCCGCCCTTTACAAAAAAAATACAAGTATTTCCGGGTAACGGGAGAAGAAAGGAAGTGTCGCATCATTAAACAGACTATTTTTAAATCGTAAATTTCACTCAGTTAGACACACAGTGCAGTACCATATATCTTATGAGTTAATATTTTATTCATGAAATTACATCATTATTCGCGATCTAGTGCGCATGCGTAGTGTGTGTGCGTGCGTGCGTCTGGCCCGAGTGGTGGAGGTAGCGCGAGCTCTCTCGCCATGTTCCACACAGCGCCGCCGCGACGCGTCTGTTAAACTGCCCGCGCGCGGTCTGTGTGCGTGTGTGTGTGTGTGTGTGTTACAGTCTCAGTGCAGCCGTGTGTAAGGTCAGGGGTTTACCGTAAGACTGAATGGTGTTCCTCTCCGGCCGCTAATTTACTTGTAAGTCCTGGTGAATTTCACATGAATTTTATGCTAGTTAGCTACTTAGCTTAGCTGTGTGTTGTTTATCTCGCGAGCGCATAACGAAAACGTCACCTCCTACTGCGAGGTTTATTATTTTATTTACACCATAATACAGATCAACTGTTTACTTGTTAATATTGTGAACACTGTCAAGAAGTAAATTGTCAAGGACATGGTTTGTTTTGTTTTACATTTTGCTAGCAGGTTAGCCGCTAGCACGGATGCGGCTAATCAGACCTAGCATGCTAGTCACATCACTGCGATGATAACAATGAGATGCGTTTACCTTTTTGTCAGGAATCTATCATTTAGGATTTAATCTTTGGCAAAAAGCATGAATATATTTAAGTTGGTTTTGTTTTTATTAATTTGTATTTAAGAAATAATAATTTTATAAATTATTTGATGACGTTTTATTCTAACAAAATCTTCAGTGATTATAAAATCCTAATTTTGTCACTTTTTTTTTCTTCCTTTCACTAAGGGGTGTCTTTATTTTTAAACATCACTGTGTCTGTGCCACGCGATGCACCATGGAGGAGGTCCACCAAACGCACAGCGAAATCCTCAGAGATCCAAATCCTTCACTGGCTCTGAAACAGAGGAGCAGCAACAGCAAACAGTCACACAACAACCACCCACAGCTGTCACTCATCCACAGTCGCCGGTGACGACGTTCACAACGGCAGCGAGCCCCGCAGTCTCAGCTCCTCAATCCCCGAACTACCAGATCATCATGAGTCGAAGCCCCGTGGCCGGGCAGAACGTGAACATCACGTTACAGAACGTGGGGCCCATGGGGCCGAACCAGCAGATCACGCTGACGCCGCTGCCCCTGCAGAGTCCAGCGTCGCCTGGGTTCCAGCACCAAGCTTCGCAGTGGAGGTTCGAGCACCCGTCTTATATCCAAGTGACCTCGTCGCTTACTCAGCCGATTCAGCCTCAGAGTCCGACCCAGCACAGCCCCGTCTCCCTGCAGGCCGTGTCCAGGCCGGGCGCCGCTCTCGGGGTGTGCGCGCAAAGCCCTACGCGGTTCGTCGAAACCGGAATCATAATGCGGCAGATCAACATCAACAGTCCGCCCGGAAGCGGATCCTACGTGTACCAGGATAACGCCGGCTTGACCCCGCTGCCTCAGACGGCGGTCGGCACGGTGCAGCTGGCCTCCCCGGCCGGGACGCCGGCGTCCATTAGGGAGAGACGCCTCTCTCAGCCGCATTCCCAGACCGGCGGCACGATCCATCACCTCGGCCCGCAGAGTCCCGTCGCCTCTGGTGCCACTCTCCCGGCTTTAGTCAGCCCTGGTCACATCACCACGTCCAACCTTCCTCCTCAGATCAGCAGCATCATACAAGGACAACTTCGGCCCGTCGTCACGACGTCCGGAATGACGTCCTTCGGCGCCGCCCCTCCTTCCAGTCCTTCTCGGAGTACCGCGAACCCCCCGCTGACTCCCAAGAAGGTACAGCCCAAGAAGCTGGAGGAGATCGCGCCTGCTAACGCCGAGGTGGCCCAGCTGAGGAAGCAGTGCTTGGAGCATCACACCAAGAAGATGGACGGCCTGAAGGATGTCTTCAAGGACTACCTGATCGAGCTGTTCTTTCTGCAGCACCTGCAGGGCAACATGATGGACTACCTGGCCTTTAAGAAGAAGCCGTGCGTGCCGCTCTTCACCTACCTGAGGCAGAACGATCTCGACCTCGAGGACGAGGAGGAAGAAGAAGAACAATCCGAAGTCATCAACGACGAGGTAAAGCGTGCTTTGAGCTTCTTGGCGCTTTTTGAATTATATTGCAGTCATGTAGTCATTTTTTTGGTTTGTTTTTTAAACTGTATTTCCATTTAGAGGCAAAAATTGCTTGTATAGAAAATAAAGGTACTTGGGGAGGAATGGAGAAAGTGTTATCGTATCGGATATTTAAATAACTGGATTATACTGACTGGATGGAATTAATTAGAAAAACAGACTGTGATGAGAAATTATTCTCATCTGCCACCTTTTTGTCAGCGTTTTTCATTTGGCTTAAGTTCTTATGATGTGTGTTATGACTAAATACATAAGACGATAACATTAACCAGTTTAAATGTGTTAAAGAACTGCACAGATTGTGACTCGTTTAGTGGCGTCATCCATCCATCTATCATTTCTGAGAGATTTTATGCAATCAATGAACCAGAATTTGTATTTATTTATACATGTGTGTGTGTGTGTGGTATACATTGTTTAACGGCCTACACGTAGCCAGTCAGATGTGACCAGTACACCCAAGTACCTTTAGTTCCTGTCCCTGCCTGTATTTATTAGCAGTGCAATAAATAATGACTTGCCTGAGATCATTTCATTCAGCAGCCATTTTTATTTCAGGGACACGAGCGTTGTGCGAGCGTTGTATGTACGTCTGTTTCTATGACAACCACTCAGGTGAAAGTAGTGACGGGAAAGGATGGGCAGGCGGTGACGCCCGTCGCCATATCCACCCAGCTCCCGCCCAACGTATCGGCGGCGTTCTCCACTCAGCCGCAGTTTCAGGTGAGAGAGACCTCACACACACACACAGACGTCGGTCCTCTGGAAAAAAGATCTCTGATGGATTCGGATAAGATGTTAAATAACGCGTCATTCGCAGGCTCATCCCGGTGCCGCAGGTGGCAACATTTCCAATCCCGTGGACATGGAGGCTTTTAAACGGCAGCAGGCTTTGGCTCAAGCAGGTAGACCGGGGCGTCGACAAAGGATTTTTTTTGTTGTTGTTGTTTTTGTTTGTTTTTTTCCCCCTTTTTCTTTTTCCCTCCCTCTTCTTTTCCTTCATTTCCTCCTCAGATTTGCTTCTGCTTAATCAATATTCAGCATCTTTCCCCAGCGCTGTGTGTTCGAAGCCCATGAAACGGGGAGCTTTCGCTTCCTTGCGTCCAACTGCTGGTGTGCAACCGTCATTGCTGTGTGCCTAGTGTTTTTCTTTTTTTGAAAAATCCGTGTTTTCTTGTTCTTTTTTTTTTTTTCCTCCCCTTTTCAATCTTCCCCTTTTTTTTTTGCGTGTTGAGGGTGTTGTGTGTTTTGCATCCCAGATCAGGCTAAGCGGTCCCGGATCGAAGTGGTTCGCCACGGGATGATATTCCAGCACCCCGTTGTAGCTCCTTTAGGATCTCCCGGCGTTCCCCTCCAGCAGCTTATGCCTACAGCGCAAGGTAGGAGCGCCGATGTGTTTTCTTCCTCCCACGGTCCCACTACTCTCGTGTGCTGCTGGAGGTCAGAGGTCAACCCAGAGAGTTCTCAGTGATGACACCTCCCCCCTCTCTTATCTCATTTTAGATTAAAAAAAAAAGAATTTTTTTGAACCCAAATTCTGTTCAACTCCCTTTGACCTTACCCGGTGGAAGTTCAGGCTCGGAGAGGTACGAGGAGAACCAGAAGGAGACCCAGGAGCGTCTGAAAGGAAAGAATCCACATCTTTTCTCTTTCCTTTATGATTATTTGAACATCATTCAACATCATTTTCCTTCTTCTTCTTCACCAGTTCACTGGACGGTCCGTCTCAGCCGATACGTCACATCATCATCATTATTATTATTATTATTTCAAATCCATGTTCATCTGATACGTCTTACCCGGAGTATCTGGCTCCGCCCCCTTTTTCCTTGGTTCTCATCGCATCGTCGATTTGCGTCGACACGCCATCCTCGACATGTTCCATCCATCATCCTTGGTTTTCTCGAGCATTTTTCTTTGTCACGACGCGGCCTCCATCCCTCAGTCCCGGTAATTTAGCGAAACTGACGCGACTCAGGAGTTTTAAAGCGCCCCCCCACCCCTGCCCCGTCACAGGTGAAGCGAATTGGCGTAGAAGCTAGCTTTACTTTTAAGTGTGCACTTCAAGCCCAGCACTGTCCTGCTTTTTGCCCCTAATCTGTCCCCTTGTCTTTATTCTGCTCTTACACCCCGCTTTGCTCTGTTGTACTGTATAAGCTGTCTAAATGCAGTGTAACGTAACAAGTGTAACACGCATGCTCATCCTATGGTGTCTGTGCTTAGTTGCATTTTTTTCTTTCTTTTTCTTTTTTTTCTTTCTTTTTTTTCTTTTAATATATTTCTCTTTTTTTTTTCTTTTCTCCTTTGCTGTTCTTATCTCGTCAGTGCTTCTTTTTTTTTTTTTTTTTACCTCATCCTTTTTATTTTATTTAACTGTTTGAATGAATAATGCATGAAACTTTATATAATTTTATAGAATTGTTAAACATGAGAGTACATTGTTTTATTTATTAATTATGAATTTATTTATTAAACTTCAAACCTTGTTTCTTATGTAATCATTGTTATTACGTAAGTGTTATTTTTCTTTAACACCACGTATTTAGTTATCATTAACAATCACATTCATTTAAAGTTAATTCATACCATAGGATAGTAATGTTTTTTTATTGTTTTTTTTAGAATGTTTATTATTATTATGTATATATTAATAAATATTTGAAAATATGCTTTTTTTCCCCCTCAAATGTTTTATCTTTTTTTCCTGGTGACTTTCCTGTATCTTTCTCCTCTCCCTCCGGCACCTTTTCTCTCCTTTTTCCATTTTCTCTTCTTCATCACTTTCTTTCTCGTTACTCTTTTTCCGTTTCTACTTCCTCTGTTATTTATTTCCTGAAACTTTTCTCAACATTCCCTGCTTCCATCCCCCTATTCCGCCCATTTTCTTTTTTTTTTCCTTCCCCTTTCCATCCATCCCTCCCTCTCTCTCTCTCTCTCTCTCTCTCTCTGTATATATATCCTTCCTCCATTCTTTCTCAGGCGGTATGCCCCCAACACCACAGACTGTCCAGATAGGGGGCCAGAACCAGAACCAGCAGCAGTACGACCCATCCAAAGGCCCACCGGTGCAGAACGCCGCCAGTCTCCACACCCCCCCGCCCCAGCTGCCTGGGCGACTGCCTCAAGCTACACTCCCCATGGCCACTTTGCCCCTAGCTCTCTCTCAGGCGCAGCCCGTGGTGTTGGAGCAGCAGTGCCAGGCACCCGGTGGGCAGCTCCAGGCCCAGGTGAAGCTGCAGGGGGCGGGGGCCGTACTGGCTGCAGTGAACCAACACCCACAGCTGCAGATGCAGCTCCAAATACAGCAGCAAACGCAGCCCGTCATGCAGCAAGGACAGGCCGTGAGTACAGATGCTTATTTATTTATTTTTTTCAAAACTACACTTGAAATAATACGAGAATACAAGTGTTATTACATCATAAAATATAAGAGCCTATCAGGTTTAAGTATGCTAATTCAGACTACGCAACACCAGTTTCTAACGCCATTTATAACGATGTCATCGTCTCATCATTCTTCCTTCTGTCCCCCAAGACGGTGACGCTCGTCCGACCCGGAGCGGAGACGTCCCAGGCCGCGCAGCGTCTGATGTCCAACCCCCTGTCCTCCTCCGCCGTGCCCTCTACACCCTTATCCTCTTTGCCGTCCCCTCTCCCGTCCGGCCCGCTCCGTACCCCTGTCCCTCACGCGCTGTCCCCCGCCTCGCACTCCAAACTCGCGGCCACCAACGGCACCGCGTCTCTGAAGCTCCCCACTCTGAGCCAGGGCTCGGCTACAAGCAGCGCCCAGGAGAGCTCCCAGGACAAACAGGCCGAGCAGGCTAAACTGGTGAGACCTCCCGAAATATTCACAGTACAGTCATCACCCGAAATTGATTGTGAAAAAACTTGATTTTTGGATATAATAACCTGCTTATTATTATTCATTATAAAAATTATATATTATTATGTAATCATTTTAAACGTTAGAGTCCTAAAAGGGCTAGTTTGGTCAGGAAGGAAGTGGCCTCTTGGCACAAATGTTCAGCAAGTTTGAAATTACCGAATTAATCCGGATGAGATGCGTGTGTGACCCCGTGTAGGAGAGCCAAGTGCATCAACGCATTGCTGAGCTCAGGAAGGAGGGCCAGTGGTCAGCTAGCCGCCTCCCCAAACTGCAGGAAGCCAGCAGGCCCAAATCTCACTGGGACTATCTGCTGGAGGAGATGCAGTGGATGGCTGCTGATTTTGCCCAGGAGAGGCGCTGGAAGATGGCCGCCGCCAAAAAGGTCAGTTGTGCAACACTGCATGTTTTAAAAATAAATAAATAAAAATTTCTCCTCCCTAAAACGCAACAAGAGGCTGTTAAAATGGTTATAATTAATAATAATGCGCCACAGTTAAGCAAAAATAAATAATTTTAAAGAGACTTTGTTACTTTCAGGTCAGTTATCACATGGAGCTATTACTTTTCTAAGAATTTGGTCTATTATTTTTCCTATAACTTTTTTCCTATAAAATGAAAAGGATTTTGCCCCCTTTTTTTGGTCCAGTTGGAAAAACTGCTCCAAGACCTCTTAATACCCCGAAAGAGTTATTTTAGATAAAGAAAAACAAAATAAAAAATTGCCCCAAATAATTGCAAACTGTTGCAAACGCGTGGTGGGTCAGGTACAGCACCAGTGAAGAGACACACTTTCTGTTCAGTGATTTATTTTCTACATTCAGCACTGAATATGGAATTATGGAAGTAAATAACAACAACAGTAGTCAATTGTTATTTTAAGACACAAAGGTCAGCCTTTCTATAACAGTTGTTGCAAAAACAGTATTGTTTTAAAAACCCATCAAGTTTCAAGACTCTCATGAAGACCTTCCCAAGAAAGCGAGACCAAAACGTTACCTCTGCTGCAGAGGAGAAGTTCATTTAGAGTCACCAGCCTCAGAAACAAGCTGTCATAGCAACGCAGTGTGGCTTCAGCTTTTACACTTAATGCTGCAGAAATAAAGCTCAGTTTCACCAGCCTAGTAGTAACAGTGCAGTCTAGTGAAGCTTTTACAGCACACAGCAGTCACACAGCAGCGTCTCCCAAAACCACATTTTCCAGTTCACTTTTGTTGCTGAGTTTTTACTGTTGTTCCTCAGTTTTTCACTTTCACGTCTCAGTTTTTACTTTTACTTCAGAGTATTTTTACTTTCACTTATTAGTTCTTTTTACTTTTGCTTCTTAGGTTGTTTTTTTTTTTTTTTTTTAATACTTTCACTTATTAGTTTTTTTTTACTTTTTGATTATTAGTTTTTTTTTGTTTTTTTTTTACTTTGGCTTTTTTACTTTTTCTTTTTTAATAATTTTTTTTTTTACTTTTGCTTTAGTATTTCTTTGTACTTTTGCTTCTCAGTATTTTTACTTTCACTTATTCATTTGTTTAACTTTCACTTCTCACTATTTTTACTTTCGCTTATTAGTAAAAGCGAAGTGAGTATTTTTACTTTTGCTTCTTAGTATTTTTACTTTCACTTATTAGTTTTGTTTTCACTTTTGCTCATCAGTTTTCACTTTCATGTCTCAGTTACACTTTTGCTCCTTAGGTTTTTAGTATTTTAGGTTCACGCTTTAGTTTTTTGGTTTTGCTGCAGAATTCTACGTCTCCCCTTCTGACATACTGTTAATATAAACCTTTTTGAATGTAAACATTATTATTTAATCGATCAGTATCTTCTATTTCAAAGGACACATTCCTCTCATGGCAGCTTTTCCCCCCCCGAGCTTCATTTTTGTCTCTGTACTCAGACAAAACACCCCCCCCCCCTTTACAACTGTTCACACTTCATCAGAAGTGAATATATTTAACAGCAGTAGTTTAATATATTTAACAGCATGTTTCGTGTGAGCCAGTGTTTTGGATTTGCAGCTTTACAGCATCATAATCTTATTGACGGTAAATGTTCATGAAAACGTGTCGGGTTGTTGTGTGAGTGAGTATAGAAACCTTCTTTCCATTGTAAGGCTGTATAAATGTTTGATTACCCTGAGCCACAATACACACAAACATAAAGACAGACACTCAGCGTGACGATCCTGTGGACTTAACACACACTGATGTGTTTTTGTTTGTTTGTTTGGTGTTGCAGCTGGTACGCACTTGTGCTCGTTACCATGTCGAGGTGAGGAAGGCCGAGGAGAGGAAGAAGACGGAGGAGGAGCTGAGGTTGAGGAACATAGCCAGCGTCATTGCGCGTGAGGTGGACTACTTCTGGTCCAACATTGAACAGGTGAAAACACGGGAAAAAAAACATGCATGTCGTAGGTTATTTATTCTCGTTTGTGTCCTCATGTGAACCCTTTCCTGATTTTATTGTGAACGTGTTGGATGGTTGCCGTCCCAGGTTGTGGAAATCAAACTCCATTTGGAAATCTCAGACAAAAGACAGAAAGCGCTCAGGCTACAGAGATCAAAAACCAAAGGTGAGAGTTTCGTGTGTTTGTTCACGTCAAATACACATTGCATATTTAAAATAAAGTCAAGATTGAAAATGCTGATTTGTTGTTGCTTGGTGTCGATCCAGGACAAAGCGGTAAATCTGCTCAAGCCCCCGGAGACAAGGACAGCAGAGTGGTGAGTATTCCCTAGAAGTCTCTTTCTTTTTAAATCGAGACTACATGAGGTTTCTTTTAGTTTAAAGCTTCCCTTCATTTTCTCAGGAGCCCGGGAGCGCCGCCCGCAAGAGGAAGTCGAGCACCTCCGTTTCTGATGAGGAAGGTGCGTGCTGTAATTGCGTGACCACCACGGTACCGTGTTCTTGAGTTTTCATTAGCTTAATGACGGGACTTGCTTCTTAACCCTTCGCATGTGTTTTTGCAGCTGAAGATGAGGAGAGCACTATAGAGGAGCAGGAGGCTATGGAGGTCCCTGCTGAGCAAAAAGAGGAGCTTGTCGAGCTCACCAAGGAAGGTCAGAGACCGCTTTCACACAATTATCCAAAGTGTTTTTTTTCTCTCTCTCTCTAAATTCCTTTCAAGGAACTTGTGTACAAATATTTCTTAAATGCTTAGTAGAAAAACCTATTTTGTAGTGGCTTGGGATATTTTTAAGAACGTGCATCGATTTTTGTTTTTAGCCGAGGTGCCGTTGGAAGCCCTGGTGAAGAAATACGCCGGCGCGTACGCTGAGGGATTCGAGTGGCCGCAGCCTGCCTGCCAGAGCGAGGACGAGGACAAAGATGAAGTCGAAGGCAGGGTTTCATTCTCACTATGAGTCAATAAATCACTTCAGACTTCAGATTATACATAGTGTTGTTGTGTTGTCATATTAACCATGTTGTCATGGCTTTATTTCTACAGTCTAGTTACAAAAAAAAAAAAAAGTCTTAAACTATTTTTAAAAATATATATTTCATAGTCAGACTAACTAGACAAAATTATGAAATATGAAAGTTTTTGAACGTGTAGTCTTAAAATAAAATGCAGTGTAACTGCAAGCCCATTTCCTTAGGCGTGTTTATGGGTTTTGGCCACATGATGGCAGTGTGGTGGAAGGGCACAGAGATTTAGTCAAGGCGATTAATATGCTTTAACATTCGTGTCAGAGGCGTATACGGCTCATATTGTCGGAGTTGAGAACAAATCCGACTTACGAACATGCCTCGGAACGGAACTCTTTCGTAAGTCAGGGACTACCTGTATTTAATTAACCAAAATACCTCCCCCATTTAGCACTAAACACCCCCTCTGTGCCATTATTTTTGCATCCAACAACGATTTAAGAAACGTGCTTAATTAATTAGATATGTTCCGTTCGTATACGACATGAAATAATCTTTTAAATCTTCTCTGCCACCTTAGACATGGACGGTTGTCCCCTGGACAGTCCTCACGAGGCGGTTCTCATCGATACGCTCTTGAGCGAGGAGCAGTACCGCGGACCCGACCGGAGCACCGGCAGCGGCTCGGGGGCCAACGGCAAACCCACAAAGGATATAGCGGAAGTGTCCCGTGCAACAGATGTGATCCTGCCGAAAGGCAGCGCCAGGACCACACCAACTGTGAGCTTCCTTACACTTATGTTCATAAATATCACAGTGGACACGTTGGAGAACATTTTATTAGCTGTTCGGCTACAACGTTCTTTAAACTCACTTACTCCAGGATCCACTTTATTAAAAATTTCTTCTTTTTTTTTTTTTTAAGTAAGGGAATTTTATGCTCCAGTTCCGTCGTCAAGGAATTAGTAGAAAGTAGGAAGTACACTTATTTCGGTTGCTCAAGTGGAAACATGGCCATTTAGACTTAAGTAGATGTCTGGCGTTCTTAGCTATAAGAATTCTGATGGCTGAGGTCATTTAACCGTCTGCCATATTTAACTCTTCTTACGTTATCCTCTTCTTTTTTTTTCCCCCTTTCACTTTAGTCTCGTCTTTCCATGCCCTCCCTCCTTCATGGCTCTCTGAGAGATTACCAGCTGGTAGGTGTCGAGTGGTTGGTTAACCTGCACCGGAAACATCTCAACGGCATTCTGGCAGACGAGACCGGACTGGGCAAGACTGTCCAGACGGTGGCGTACCTCGCGCACCTGGCCTGTCACGAAGGTCCGTCTTCAGCTCTAGGACTGTAGCGTTGTTGATGAGTGGAGTGGATGTGCTAGATCTGACATGGATTTAAAATTTTTTCTTCTTTGTATAACACTTTGGTTGAGGATTAGTGCTGCACGATTAATCACACAGATATTGAATTTGTAATATGGACCTGTTTGATCCTTTAATCGCAAAAGTCTGCAATTATACGTAGTCTGGAGCTTATGTGCAGTTTATAACACAATATTGTCAAATGAGCTCTGTTAGTCTAGATAAATATTTAGAATAAAAAAATGGCACATTTTAGTAAATGAGTGTTGTATAAATATGTGTCTAAATAATCGCAAAAGTGTGTAGCCCTAGTAAAAATGGTTTCCTTTTCTGGTTAATAAAGCTAGAGATGTAAGCTTGTAAACACTTCTTTTTATCTAAAGTACAGTCCAGGAAAAAGCATTTGCTTGACAAATAAACAACACTTTTAAGATGTAATAGAAAGTCCAGATGTCGGGTTAACATGTCTTATTTACAGGTATCTGGGGCCCCCATCTGGTGGTGGTGAGAACGTGCAAGCTGCTCAACTGGGAACTGGAGTTCAAGCGCTGGTGCCCGGGCCTCAAAATCCTCCTGTACTTGGGCGGCAAGAGAGAACGCAGATACAAACGATCGGTAAACATCAGGAGGCATTTAATCCGTTCTTCTCACACAGATGGTGATGCAGGTTTGTGGAACTGATCATTATTTCCTTTTTATTTCTTCGCAGTGGTGGTCCCAGCGCAACAGCTTCCACGTTTGCGTCACGTCTTACAAGCTGCTGTTGAAAGACCAGGCTCACTTCCTGAAGCGGCGCTGGAGGCACCTGGTGCTGGACGAAGTGCAGCTGATCAAGAACCTGACGGAGAAACACTGGGAGACCATCTTCACCCTGAGGAGGTCAGACGCCGGCTCTAGCCGTCTGCCCTCGAATAAACGAGACGTAATTGGGTTTTTAATGCCTTAGCTGAAAGTGCGTTGTTGTTTTTGTGTGTGTGTGTCACGCAGCCAGCAGAGGATCTTGCTGATCAACACCCCTCTACAGAACACACTGAGGGAGCTGTGGACCATGATCCACTTCCTCCTGCCAGGCATCACTCGCTCGTTCCTCGACTTCCCCATCCAACCCGGAGCAGACCAGAACCAGGACTATTGCCACAAGCTGGTCATCAGACTCCACAGGGTAGGCGTGTGCTACACAAATGTGTCGTCCTATTGAATGTAGGTGTATTGGCGAATGTTATAACACTTAGCGTTGTTTCAGTGTCGTTATTTTTACTGTCTAGACGTCATGTTCATCTGGCAGAAAAAAAAAAGTGAAATCGTTGTTTAAACAACTTTTTACGCACTAGCAAGCCTTTCTCTTCATCTCGGTTTCTCTCCTGCTGTGTGTAGATGATTCAGCCCTTCATCCTGCGTCGCTCTAAGAGAGACGTGGAGAAGCAGCTGCCCAAGAAGTATGAGCACATCCTGAAGTGCCGGCTCTCGGCGAGACAGAAGAGCATGTACGAGGACATCCTGACGCAGTCCAGGTCTGTATCTAGTTACTTACACTCACTCACCTCCTGTGATGCGATATAATCTCAATTCTTAGGCACCGATTCGAGATTCTATAAGTATCATGATTTTACACATTTTCTCCCGATGTTATTACAATTTTAAACCTTTAAAAAAAAAAGTTTAATGGTTAAGTCCCCGACTTACGAACATTCGAGTTACGAATTTCCACAGAGAAGAGCGGACCCCGGTTCTCCATGCAGTTCAATCACGAATGTAGCACATTGTAGTAGTATTGTACAAAAAATTTGATACTGCAGTGCACCAGATACCAATATTTACAATTATGTACATTATTTTTAGTGTTTGGAGAAGTGAGTCGGCCTCGCCGCTTTCAATGAATCAGTCCAGGAATTAGAAAAATTCCTGTCCTGTAAAGCTGTCCTGATGGTGAATAATCCTAATTTTGAAAAAAAAAAAACATCAACAAAACGGATTTTACAGTCCAAAAAAAGTGGGAAACAGCTTCCGAGACAAAATGGCCTATGGGATTCCCCTCACGATTCAAAAGTGCAGAGACACCGTTGTTACATTTGACGTGTGAGATTTGTTATCTTTAGGCGCGCTTACAGTCTTTGGCCACGTGATGGCGGTGTGGGGAAAGGGGACAGAGATTTAGTCAGGTGGATTGGTATGCTTTACATTGTATATTTGTGTCAAAGGCGTATAAAACTCACTTTGTCGGAGTTAAGAACAAATCCGACTTAGGAACATGCCCCTGGGACGGAACTCGTTCATAAGTAGGGGACGACCTGTAGTTTGCTCACAGAGCCCACATCTTTCTACAGTATTTCTTCTGTTAGATTGGCAAATCTGTTTCAGCTAAATTAGACACTGTTTTTCTTGTGTGTGTGTGTGTAGTGCTCAGGAGGCCCTAAAGACCGGACACTTCGTAAGCGTGCTGCAAGTGCTAATGCAGCTGCAGAGGATCTGTAATCACCCAGATTTGATCCAGATCAGAGAGACCGCCAGCTCGTACACGTGCCGAAGCCTGCAGTACAACACGCCGTCGTTACTGCTCACAGCTCTGCACAAGGACCAGTGGAAGGTGTGTGTGCGCGCCTGTGCCTGTTTGTGTGTGAGAGAGATTGAGTGAGTGATTGTTGTGGTGAAGTAAACAGTGTTTGATGTCCCCCCTCCAGACGGTGGACCTGTCCCTGTTTGATCTGATCAGTAACGAGGGCAGACTGACCCGCTCCGAGAGCACAGAGGTTCTTCCCAAACTGCGCCTGAGGCAGCAGCTGATCGAGGAGATCCACAGCGCCCCCGAGCCTCCACCCAGACCCCGAGTCTGCAAGATCAAGCCCAGCAGGTCAGAAACACACTAGTCGGAAGATGAAAAGTCACATGGATCATCAGGCTTTATTTCTACAGTCTTTAGTATTTTTAATTAAGTGTAATAATTAACCTGTTCAAATTATTTTATCTCTCTTTCTCTCTGTGCCTCTTGTTTCACTCCATCTGTCTCTCTTTGTTTTTGTCCCTCACTCTCCATTTCTTTCTCTCTCATCTTTCTCTTTTGTCTCCCTATTTTTTTTCGCCGTGTGTTTTCTTGTCCCTCTCACATTCCATCTCTTTCTTTTACTATAATGTAATGTTTTCTTTTTTTCCCTTACTTTCTCTCTTGTCCCCTCTTTTTAATTTTTTCTGTCTTTCAGTGTCCCTCTAACATTTCATCTCCTTCCCCTCTTTCTGTCTGTCCCTCTCACTTTACATGTCTCTGTCCTACCGCTCCTCTGCGTTGCTCTAACTGATTCTTTCTGTCTTTTTTTTTTTCCCCCTCTCTCACTCTGTCTGTTTTTTCCTAGTCTCCTTTTTTTAATCTCGGTCTTTTTTCCGTCTTTTTCTCTTTCTTCTTGTTTTATATCTTAAATCTCCCTTTTTTTCTTTGTGTCTTTATATGACTCTCTCCTGCTCTGTCTCTCCCTCACTCAACCCCCCCCCCCCCCCATTGAGATAGCAGGGGGTTACGTGAGTGTGATCGGTCCCGTGTTTGTGTGCTTCAGGTTGTTCCTGCCCGTGCAGTACGGGACGAAACCAGAGGGACGTCTCGTGCCCCAGGTCAACACCTCACATGTCCAGCGCCCCACCGCGGCCGCCACCGCTACCCCCACCACCACTTCTGCCCCTGCTGCAGTTGCTCAGAACACCCAGGCCAGGGGCAAATTACCCGTTACTACCACCTCATCCGCTCAGGGTAAGACCTTAGCAGCGTGCTAAGCAGGAAGTTTAGATTGTACTGAAGCATTTATTCATGCTTTTAATATAAAACAATAAGTTAGATTTTCTTCCCAGCGTGTATACTGACGTTCATTCCGTGCCTTCAGATTGTGTTGTTATAATATAATGTTTTTTTTATTGTTCATAGCGACATTTTGCAGGACGTCCCCGGACCGTGTGAGTCTGGTTTCAGTGCCGAGATATGGGTTCATAATGTAGTCACGTTAGCCATGTGATTTAAAACTCTTAATGATGTTCTAATTCAGACTTTTACAATATATTGTCATATAATTTGGGCTTAATTTTTCTTTCCCGTCATCCGTCCCTACAGAGTTCCTCCACGCTACACCTGTTGTCATCTGCACTTTTTTTTTGTTTGTTTGTTTTTTTGCTGCGTTTCATTAAACCTACATCTCTTCCCTGTTTATTCCAGCTGGAGAAACACCGACTGACTTGTCTCTTCTTTCCCCAAACCCCACAGCCTGCAGCACACCAGGACTCGCTGTTGCAGCTGCCCCCTCCACTGCCACTCTGGCTTTAGGTGTAGCAGGGGTGGGTACTGTAGGCCCCAGACCTGCTCTCACCCCTCAGCCTCTATCCACTCACCCCCTGCTGCCCCAGAGGCTGGTCCTCAGCTCCCAGGCCCAGGCTCGCTTGCCTAGTAAGTGGCCGTGTAACCTCGCTTCTGTCCTTTCGGTCTCACAGAACCGTCTGCGCCTCAGACACATGGCGTAGAATACGTTTGAATACGTGAGACTGCAGTGCGGGATGCTGGAGATGAAAGAGTCTGGTGTACCACATATTTTTAATCCGATGTCGTGAATCCTACGAAAGTAAAAATGGAAGCCCCGCCCCTCTCATCTCAATCCCAGTCTCATCTCTCACCACTTAGCATTACTTTAACAGTAACCGAGAATAAAGTTAGCGTCCCATTAACTGGTATTAAGTAGCAAAAATCCCAGCCGCTAAAATACAATTAGAGTTGAGTGATTTTGTTGATTTTTGCAGTTGAATCAGTGAGTCAATTTTCAATTCAGACTTAAATCAACAGATTCCTAGAAACTATTCCATAGCTTTTGAAGAGAATATTAAACCTCTTGCATCTTCCTTTTGCGAGACTGATGCTTAAAAATATAGATATTTTTAAATTGTAATAATTCTTTTTTCCAGATACATGCTTTTTCTATGAGGCATCGAAACAGTCAATAAAAAAAAGTTACAGCATTTCAGTTTATTAAAAAAAAAAAAAAAAAAGAACAGTTTTAGTACATTAAAACATTTAAGAAATATAACTGCTTTAAACAAAGTCAGACAATTAACATTAGAAAATTGTAACAGCCACAAGTTGAATTGAGCCGACTAGTGATTTACTGCTGTATTTTTAATAATAATAGCTTAATAATTATAGCAATAATAAGTGATTAAACCATATTCCCTGATCACTGGCACTTGGATAAAGGATTTTTAATTTAATTTTATTTCGTCTACTATTTTGGTGATTGTAATTGACAACAGTGGACGCATTCAGAAAAATAAATATTCTTCATACAGAGTCAGCCAAAAATTATATACACACACTTCAGGAAAAGAAAAACAGTGTGATGTATATTATATTCATATAATATTACTAATATTATCATGTTACCTTAATAGTATTATATATATTAATATATATAACGTAATTAGCACTACATTTAGTATTTAAATGTTTATACAAGTTTTTCTGTCCTTTTGTTGATTAACGGTATAATTTAATGTCAGGTTTTCATCGCCACTGCAGTGTAGCTTCCTATAAAAATACTGCTGATCGACCGCTATTCAGGGTTTTTAATTAACTAATTTATTTATTTAATACATTTAGTTTTTTGTTTATATTCTACACATACGCGTGTCCCAGATTTAGTGTCCAGGTTCTGAATCAGCTGCATGAATGAGCTCAGTCTCTCTATCTTTCTCTCTCTCGCGCACGCACACACACAGTGCTTTTCTTTCCAATAACTTGTTTATTTATTCCTCCTTCAAGCTTTTCCTTTCCCCGTCAGCATCGGCTCTTTCACCAACTAACCCTTTTCTTTGTCCAGCTCAAGGATTTTGCACCGAGTCACTTTGCACTTTTCTATCTGTTCACACGTATTATTTATTAAAAAAAAATTTCCCCCCCCAGTGTACTCCGGCTGAAAGTGCACATGAGCATGGCTCCCTTCACCTTGCACCTTCTTTATAATTCTTTTTTTTTTTTTTCTTCTTCTTCTTCCTTGCTCTCTTTCTCAACCCTTTTGTTTTTTGGTTGTTTTTCGGAAATTGTTTGACAAATTTCATAGAATTTGCTACAAGATTTAAAAAAAAACAACAACCTTGAACTAAAGCTGTGTTTCTTTCAGGCCTGTGTTGCACGCACACACACACACATCCAACCCAAGCAATGCTAATTAGTAGATTACTTTCCTAGAACCGCACATTCTCTTATACCCCACCAACTTAACATCAGCTGCATCTAATCTCGCTCTGCATATTCCTTCCTGTTATCTCTCTACATTATCGCAGCTGTAAGCAGTCGCTCTCGCAATGTCTTTTTCTCAAAATCTTCTTTAAAGATTTTTTTTTTTTCCAATAAACATTTAATTAAAAACATCATATTAACACCTTAGACACTTTTTTTTTTATGTTCGCTTTCAAACTGCTCATTTGTAACATCCATGTTCCACTTTCCTGTATAAATTGTAACTATAGAAACGATCAGAACCCGCCGGAATTTTCCGCCACACGTTTTGTTATCTTTTTCTTTCTTTAAACCTAAAATGAGTCTGTTTGTAAACTTTTCTCTTGAGATTTCTTAAGCCAGGTTTATTCAACAGTATGTGTGTTTGCCTATAGCAGCTTTTAGCAGCTAACCTCTCCGTGTGTGTGTGTGTGTGTGCCGCTCTGAAGGTGGAGACACGGTGAAAGTGGCTCAGCTGGCGTCTATAACAGGCGCTCAGAATCGGATAGCGCAGACAGAGACGCCGGTCACGCTACAGTTCCAGGGCAACAAGTTCACCTTGTCACCCAGCCAGCTGCGTCAGCTCACCACAGGACAGCCTCTCCAGCTCCAAGGTACTGTCACGCAGTGCCTCGTCCTCATCCTCCTCCTCCTCTACACCCTCACTGCACCCTCACTTTCCATCACGTAATAAATCAGTGACTCCGCGGTAATTGACTGGCGAGTGGGTTTATTTATCCGATCCTGAAGAGGAGTTTTCATTTTCAAATACTGAGCCAGCGGAACCATTCGCAATCCGACTTAAAAACGGTGAAATTCAAGTGAAAGCTGCCTAAAGATGTCATTTTTGTATGTTTTGTGTGTAATGTTTTTCCGTCTCCATCAGTTCCACCTGGCAGGACGTCACCTCGTTACACAAAGTGTTTTAGTTTTTTACCTCTCTCTCTCTCTCTCTTTCGGTTTCCCTCCTCCTGTAGGTAACATCCTGCAGATCGTACCCGCCCCGGGGCAGACTCTCCCCAGGCCGCCGGGCTCCTTGGTGATGCAGACGATGCCCCAGCCCGTTCCCGTTCAAAACTCCACAGGCCCTCAGGTGGCGGCGCTCCCTCCACCCACCCCTACACCCGCGCACGGTGAGAATCCACACACGTGTCTCTATCCATAATCCTTTCATTCTGTTCGCCTTTCTTTTTTACTTGAAATTAATTTATTTATTTTTACAAGACGAAAAAGATCATCATAAAAGTCATTTTAAATCTGTCTCAATCAGTGGGCGCGAGTGCCGGTGCTGCGGCGTCGACTCCCACAGATGCAACACGCAACGCCAAACCCTCCACCAACGCTACACCGCAGGTGAGTGACATCACGAGGTTCATCACATGTGAAACTTTTAATGGATCCGTTTATACATGAGTCAAGAATAAAACTTCTCAATCCTGTTGTACTTCTTTAAAAAAAAAAAAATAATAATAAATAAATAATTTTCTCGTCAGCAGTCGAATGAGGAGAAGAAGAGGCAGCTGAAGGAGCGCCTGACCCGTCTGTTTAACGTTAACGAGCGGCGCGTTCAGCGCTCCGTGCTCTACGGGGCCGACCTGATCGAGGCCTGCTCCGTGACCGGGGGACGCGCCCCTCCTCCTCTCGCTGATCCCAAGCACTCGCGCTGGGCCTGGGTGGGCAGAGACGCCTGCCTGAAGGCCCAGCAGGACAGCGTTTACGCCACAGACGCACTTCGACTGACTCTTCGCTCCCATACAGACAGACTGCAGGAAGGAGGCAGCCTCATCAAAAGGTGCTTTTTTTTGGGGGGGTTAGACTCATGCTAACACCTTTTTTTTTTTTGTGTGTGTGTTATTGTGACATTCTAAAATCGAAACTTCTCCTTGCAGGCTGTCGTGTATTCTTCCTGTCTCTGTAGCTCCGCCCCCTCAGCTTTACGCAGCCAACCCGCCGGCGCCATACTGTCTGGAGCAGAAATCGTTGGCGCGTCAGCTTCGGGAAGTCTCCGCCCCCTATAACCCGGAGATCCGCGCTCTGGCGTCCCCGGTTACCTTTGAGCTCCCTGATAAACACCTGCTGGAGATGGACTCAGGTTGGACATGGTTTCAATATAAATAGGACCAAAAATAATAATAAAATTGTCGATATTTCCTAAAAATTTAACCAAATCAATGTCGTGGTTGCTTGGGAACGTTATTAAGTCTGCTGAAACATGGAGCGTACATAATGTGCAAATGCATGGTGTCGCATCATTTCGTAGAAACAACATCGCCAATACCCGCGGAATAAATACTGGAGATGTTTAAAAACCAATAAAGTTTGTTTTACATCCAGTTCTGTAAAACAGAAACTTGAAGATGAGGAGTTCGAAAAAGCATCATAAGTTTATTTATAATATGATTGAATTTGCGTTAGCGTGTTTAGTAAGCCGGAGAGCTGCTTGGCTGTTTTTGCCTGACTTCTATAAAAACGAGTAGAGCATATTATTATCGTTACAGCGTAGGTGAAATATGTGTCATTGTCCAGTGAGGATAGTCACAGTGTAGACGTAATATAACGACAACTCGCTGTGTGTGACGTATTAAACATTTTATTTTCCTGTTGGTTAAAATTCAGGGCTTTATGTGTGTGTGTGTGTGTGTGTAGGTAAGCTGGAGGCGTTGTCTATCCTGCTCCACAAGCTGAAAGCGGAGGGCAGGAGAGTCCTCGTCTTCACCCAGATGGCCAGCATGCTCGACATCCTGGAGACGTTCCTGGACCGCCGGCATTTTACGTTTGTACGACTGGACGAAAGCCTCTCCCACCATGAGAGACAGGTATACAGGTGTACTTTAAAGGGGGGGAATAAAAAGAGGTGCAGGCTTGTATGTGTGAGGAACCTGAATGATTTTTGTATAACACAGAACACTGACATAAAAAAAAACATTCAGACCAAGAGAAGTCTTGAAAGCAATAGCTTTTAATCTGGTTTCTTAATCCTTATACAATATATCGCTTTTGTTTTCCCTGTCCATCTCCCAGCAGTATGATGATGATGATCTCTCCATTTTTTAAATGCTGATACATGTAGGTTGAAGTGTTTTTTGTCTTTCATCAATCACATTTCTAACTTCTCCGGCTCTTGCCCCGCCCCCTTTCAGGATCAGATGAAGGCGTTTAACTGCAGCAGGCGGTTCTTCTGTGCCATCCTGACCAACCGCTGCTGCTCCGCCGTGGGCCACGTGTTCGACGCGGACACGGTCGTGTTCTACGACACGGATCTCAACCCCAGCATGGACGCCCGCACGCAGGAGTGGTGCGACAGAGTCGGACGCTCCAAAGACATCCACATCTACAGGTGTCGAGCAGTGAAGCTCACTATTAAATAAATAAAAAAATATATATATGAAATACAGATCTGGGCAAACTGTGTTTTAATGAAATGCTCACCGACTAGATGTGTTGGAGCAAGAGGAATTTAGGGTTTAATGTCGATTCCCTTAGGCTGGAGAGCGGAAACTCCATAGAGGAGAAATTACTGAAGAACGGCACGAAGGACCTGATCAGAGAAGTGGCAGCACAAGGCACGGACTACACACTCGCCTTCCTCACGCAGGTACACACACCTATAGAAACTTTCACTTTTCACTTTGTTTTTTTTCCTCCATCATTTGTATCATGTATCGCCTCTAACGGTTCCCTTTTTTTTTTTTGGTTCAGCGCACCATCCAAGACCTGTTTGAGGTGGAAGCCGGGTCCGGAGAGAAGGTCGAGGAGTTCGTCGTGCTGCACCAGGAGCCGTCTCCGTCAGAATCCATCCCTCCTCACGTGGCCAGGCCGTACATCCAGGCCCTCAACACCATCACGATGCAGACGCTTCACCCAGACGAGGTGAGAAAGCGAGAGAAAGCGGAAGGGCAAAAGGAGAAGGTCGAGGAGTCTGAGGCGACGGATGAGACGTCTCAGCTGGAAGAGCTGGCGTCTGTCGTAGAACAGGTAATTAATTACCAGCACGGATGTAATGCAATGAGGATTTTTGTCGTTTTTTTTTATTATTATAAAAAAATATATATATTTGCTGTAGCTGACTCCGATTGAGAGATACGCACTCCAGTACCTGGAATATCTTCACATCAGCGAAGACGAGGCTGCTGCAAAGGTAAAAGGAGAGACATTTAAATGATAAAGATGGGGAAAAAAAACTTCCTTTTATAGCGAAATAATCATTTTTATGATGTGTCTGGTTTTAGGAGCGCATCGAAGCCGCTAAACGAGCCTGGGAGGCGCGGCAGCAACTGAAGCGGAAGCAGGACGAAGAGGCGCAGACCGCTCTGGAAGACGAGGAAGATCTCTTCACGTACACCAGAGAGGATGCGTACAACATGGTGCGCCGCCACGCCCTTTTTAATCCTGTATAGTCAGCCAATAACGTCCTGCGAATCTTTTTTTTTTTCTTCATTACATTTATTTTTTTCCCTGCTCTGTAGGAGTACGTGTTCGAGTCTGCAGACGGTCAGACAGAAATGATGCCGGTAAGTCAATCCTCACGTGTAGCGTCTCACATGCTCGCGGGTTTTTATGTCACGTGTCGGTGCGATGACGATCTCCCGTTTCTCTGTCTGTTCCCACTCGTAGCTGTGGACTCCGCCGACGCCTCCTCAGGACGACAACGACATCTACATCGACTCGGTCATCTGCCTCATGTACGACTCCGCCCCCATGCCCGAGTCCAAACTGCCCCCGGTGTACATCCGCAAAGAGCAGAAGAGACCCAAGATGGACCCGTCTGGTACGAAATCAACACCATGAAGCGTGTTATTAGTTTGTTTATGACAAACAAGTGTGAATTGATAATTAAAAGAAAAAAAAGATTCAAATCACATAAACTCCTCCAAAGCAGGATCAGGTGTACAGTGTTTCTCACAGTTCTGAAATATACTCGCGGTGTAGCACTCTGACCGCGCCGCCATTTTTCATATATATATACACGATCAGGCAAAAAATGTACACACACTTTAAGAAAAGAAATATTTGAATACTAAATTTATTGCTATAGGTTATATATATATATTGATATACAGGATAATAATATAATACTACGATATTATTAATATTCTATTAATATAATGTGCATCATACAGTTTTTTTTTTTTTTTTTGTTTTTTTCTTTTCTGAAGTGTGCATACTTTGTGCAGAACGTTATGATGAACATCGTTTTTATTTCATTTTAACCAACGATGACTTAACAAACTTTTTTTTTTTTTTTTAAATGGGTTGCAAAAACAAATCAGAGATTCATAAGATCACGTTTTCATGGTTATTTTTGTGACCTAATAATAAAAGTAATAATCTGCGCGTTTTAAGTTGTACATTTTTGGCGATGTCATTCCCATATTCCCGAGAGCAGTACATATTACATGTTTTAAAACTGATATTATAACGCTGGTTCTACATGACTTATCTGGCTAATTTACAATTATATACTATATTTTCAGCGTGTGCGTGGATGTATAAAATGTGAAAGATTTAGTCAAGTGGATTGGTATACTATACCACTTGTATATTCGTGTCAAAAGCGTATAAGGCTTACTTTGTCTGACTTAGGAACAAATCAGACTTACGAACATGCTCCTGGAACGGAACTCGTTCGTAAGTAGAGGAATACCTGTAGTACCTAGGTGTGTGATTCAAAATACAAAATGTTTGTTTATTTATTCAGTTTGCGACATTGTGTCACATGGCGCTATACCGCCTACATTGTACCTGTACCGATTTATTCTGTTAATCGATCGCAGATCGACAGATTGTTTCAAAAAGGTGCGCGAGTATACTTTATGTGAGGGGAAACACTGATGTACACTATATATGAAAGTAAACTTTTTAGACTAACTGCTATACCAGAACCATGAAACATTAATGTTCTGGCTAACACTTATATCATGGCGGTGTTTCCTCAGCCATGGGTCGTAAGAAGAAGAAGGGTCACGGCGAGGCGGTGATCCCCCCACGGTCGCTCTTCGATAAGGCCAGCATGCTGAAGGTGCGGCGAGAAGGAAAGGACCAGAAGAAGAACTTCTCTCTTAAACAGCAAGCTCCGTTCGCCAAGCCGCTGCCCTCGCTGGTCAAACCCACCATGGAGCCGGGACAGGACAACCCAGAGTGGCTGATCAGTGAAGACTGGGCTCTGCTACAGGTACCACACACACACACACACACACACACTCGTGAACTCTTTCTAACTCTTTTTTTTTTAACACGCGCACACACACTTGCCCCCTACGGAATGTTTCAGCTGAGTAAGAGATATCCGTGTATCCTGATCGGTGTTCTCTGTCCCGTTTCTCAGGCTGTGAAGCAGCTGCTCGAGCTCCCTCTGAACCTGACCATCGTGTCTCCGGCTCACACTCCCAACTGGGACTTGGTGAGCGACGTGGTGAGCTCCTGCAGCAGGATCTACCGCTCGCCCAAACAGTGCCGCAGCCGCTACGAGAACGTCATCATCCCCCGCGAGGAGGGCAAGGTGCGCGTCAGCCTTTAAACTGACACATCCTAACTGTTTTTCTTTTGTATCTCTTCTGATTTGTAACAACTTAACTCGTCTTGCAGTTGATTTTCGAAGCTAATCCCAAAAAGAAGACCAAGAGCATCTATAAGGTTGGATAACACATGCAGCATTATTATAATTTTTTTTTAAATAACAGGGTCAATTATTGCATTCAATTTGTTTATGCTTAATCTCTATTCCTTTTTCCCTTGCCTATACAGACGAAAAACAGCCGTCCGCTGCGCACGTGTCAGATCTACACCCAGGACGACAACGCCACCCAGATCCAGCTCTACAACAACCGCTTCGAGCTCATGAAGATCATCGCCAGCAAGAGGAGTGCTCCGATAAAACCTCTGTAAGAGCTTGAAGTGGATGTGCCTTCAAAAGGAGGAGGTCACAAAGACACCTTGCTTGCTTCTTCATCTTTTTTGTTTGTTTGATTGTTTTCCCTCTTTCCCCAGGCTGGGTATGAATCCGTTCCAGAAGAACCCTAAGCATGCTTCCGTCTTGGCTGAAAGGTAAGTGTGATCTATAATGCAAACTCTGCCTTCTTGGGTTATTTTATTAAATTTTTTCATGTATTTCCTGGCAGTGTAATTACCATCGGTCATATTTATTAAACACATTAGCAGCCTTAGAACTGGTATGCAGTTGTCCACTGTATGTTCCTCTATTGTCTTGTCATTTGCCACATTGTCAGTATCACTGTAGGCGGTATAGCGCCATGCGAAACAATGTCCCAAACTGAATAAACAAACTATCATTTTGTATTTCGAAACACACACTTGAGAACTACAGATATTCCCCTACTTACGAACGAGTTCCGTTCCAGGAGCATGTTCGTAAGTCTGATTTGTTCCTAAGTCAGAGTCTTCCATCCGTATCTGTTGATATTCGTACCTCGAAGCCGTATTTTAGATTGTCATATTCAGAGTATTAGTGTTTAAACGTTTTTGTATTACAGTTATTATTCAGGTTTTAATCTAAAACCTTTTTTTAATCTCAAAGAAAAGCTCGTCAGTTTGTTTAACTCTTTAATTTTACAGGTTAACTTGTAAACCTATTAGACAAAGATGTTTTGGCTCTGCTATGCCATCTAGTGGACACTTTGTTTAATTCTCCAGATGAGCAACATAAATAACAAGAGATCAGATTCAATTAATTGTCACAATGTACCTTACAGCACAAAGCGCAGGGTCAGCGAGGATACAGCATCCTTCGGAGCTGATAGGGTTAACAGTGGTGACTTGACCTTCTGATCTGTAAACAACAACCATAACTGTTTGACCCAACACTGGCCCAAAGATACAGTACGCGACAGAGTATGAGAACAGTGCTGCAGGTGAAAGTGAAGAATATACGCCTTTAGTTTGAGAGACCGTTAGTAGACAGTAGAGTTTTAATGCCCAAAAAAAAGTCTTTAATGAATTTTCTCCATGTTTCGATACTTCCTGGTTCCTTACTTCTGAGACGGAGGCACTAGAAGATCATCGTGGTGAAGATGGTTATGTTCTAGTAATATGTTCGAGATACCATGCAGCCTAGGGAGTACTTGTGTCTGGTAAAAACAGAAAAGGGAGAAAGAAAAATAAACTGTCACATAATCTTTCTGATTTTACTAATCCCGATTTTTCTTTTCTGAATCTGTTGCACAGCGGAATCAGCTATGATAAACCCCTGCCTCCCATCCAGGTGGCGTCTCAGAGAGCCGAGAGAATCGCTAAAGAGAAGAAGGTGAGATTTCTGATTACTTCTATTGTTGTTGTTGTTGTTGTTATTATTGACGTGAAATGTGTGCTTGAAATTTACCGGTAATAAAAAGTAGCAATAAAACATTTAACAGTTCGCTGTTTTTAGAAAAATAACCAATAATAATCTGTCGCCACGCCATAGTTCCTTTTTTTTCCATCAAAGTGTCACCTCAAGTCTTTTTAATCCCTTTTATACCACATGGTAACTTATTCAAAGAGTAAAGAGTGTGTGAAATTGATGAAGGCAATAAGGATGTTAATTTGCAGAAGTTTGGTTTGTTTTCATACCATGAATTACCTCCGTGTACAAATTTGAGATTTTTGAGATTTGAGGGAAAAAATTTGGTGCTTAATTAATAGCTTAGTTTCAGGGTTTAATCCCAAATAGCATTAAACAAAACGCTAGTTTTCTGTGTAGGGTGTTTTTTTTTATTTTTTTATTAACGGCATAAATGAAGCTTTTTCACTGAGCTGTTTCTCTTTTCTCTCTCTCTCTCTCTCTCTCTCTCTCTCTCTCTTTTCCAAAGGCTCTGGCAGAGCAACAGCGGGCTCAGCAGTTAGCTCAGCAGCAGCAGGCACCCGGAGCTGCCCCAGGGACTCCAGGAGCCACAGCTCAGCCTCAAGCCCAGCCGCAGGCCGCCGCCGCTGGACTACAGGCCGCTGGAGTTCCTCAGGGCACACAGCAAGGAGCTGCCGCAGTCCCCAACACCGCCGTGCTGGTCAGGATTCAACCCCACTACATTTTCACCATTTATAAATTCATGCAAAAAATAATTACGTTTGTGTGTCGTTAATTCTTAACTTTCAGACCGGAGCTATCAAGACAGCCGCTGCTGGCACTGGCATCCAGACAGGTGACGTTCAGGGTTTTGTCTCGAGCACGTCTCACTGTTGTCACGTCATATGATGGATGTGTGGAGGATGATGATGATGATGATGATGGTGTTTGTTTTTTTGCTTTTGTTTTCCTTCTCTCAGCAGCTACAGTTGGAGGGAACTTGATCGTGAACACAGTAGCCAGCGTTCCTGCAGGCCAGTTTCAAGGGAACAAGCGACTCGCTTCCCCCGTCATTCCCGGAGCGTTACCCGTAAGCCACGCTTTTTCTCTCTCTACAGATCGAAAACAGGTGTTTGTTCATTTAGTTTTTTGTTTATATTGACTTTGTGTAACTGATGCACTGATTGAATACGTTGCCGTTCTACCGCAGGCTGCAGCGGCTGCTACAGCTCAGGTGGTTCACACGCAGCAGAGGACGGTCGCTGCTGCCCCCACCGCCACCCCTGCTGAGGTCGTCGCCATAGCGACTAACCAGGGCGTCCGCGCGGTTACCCCGGTGACCGCCTCGACCGTGGTGTCCACGAGTCTGGCTCAGGTGCAGTCGCAGGCACGCTCGCTCGTAGCTCAAGGTATGCGCACACACACACACACGCGCACACACACCTTTTAATACTTGCGTTATAATATACAAGACATTTTTAAACCATTTATCATCAGGATGTTAATCAGCCTCACCGTAGTTATTATCAGTTGTTACACATCACCATGTCACTGATTAGTTTTCTTTATCAGCACACCACCCAAGCGTTTTGTTCCGTACGAGGGTGAGTCAGAAATTATCCGCACTCCAGCTGTAGGACAACAAACTTCTCTGTTCTCTCATTTAAAAAAAAAAAAAAAAAAAGGTTTGGTCTGAGCTGCGAGACACGAATGCGCCGCTGTCTTCATTTGTCCGTGAGAAGTGAATCTTCGTCCTCGTAGCGCTGCTTTCAGGGGACCAAACAGATGAAAGTCTGATGGAGCGAGGTCAGGACTTGTAGGGATGATAATCGACAGTGTGGGCAGAAGTGTACGGACGTGCGTCGCCACATCAGAGGTCACGGCACGTTCGGATATCAGTCCTCTGCGTTTAATCCGAAGTTTAGACTTCAGCTCTTCAATAAACGTCTTACTGTGACGTTACTGTGAGCTCACTGTTGATTGTCGAAGCCCCTGTCGATTGTCACTGTTGATTGACTCGTGTTATCCGTTTATATTATAAAAAAAAAACTTTTGATTACACCGTATTCTTTTGGCTGATTGTTTTCTCTCTCTCTCTCTCTCTCTCTCCTGGTGAACAGGGATGGGGTTGACTCAGGCGAAGCTCTCCCCGGCTCAGCTACAGTTGTTCCGGCAGCAGCAGCAGCTCCAACAGCAGCCGCAGCAGCAGCAGGCTGCGTCTCCTCAGATCAAAGCAGTGAACAAACCACAACAGGTACACACCCACACACACACCCACACACACACACATTCGTTACACACGGTTTCACACCTGTCTCGTAGCTGCACTCAAGCAGTTCGCTGACATCGCTCTACTCCGCTGGAGGTCTGAAACTGGTGCGGTTTTCATCGATGCAGGAAGTGCAGATGCAGATCAGAGATTTGCAGAACGGCCGCTTTGTTTGCTACGCGATTAGTGTTTAGTCAGCACCTCTCGCTGTAGTACACGACATCAGGGTGCGAATTTCATTCCGTCACGAAGAGCATCCCGTCATAAGTAGCGCAAAAAAACAGTCCGGTGCGATCTGCGAACGAACGCCGGGTTTTTCATAGACAGTGAATGAGTTGTAGTTCAGACGTGTTGTTATAAATGGAAGCTTATTCCAAGGTAATATGAAGGTTCTAACACAGAACGCACACGCATTAACAACGCAGGAAGCGGTCTATTATGGTTAATCGTTTTCCCATGAGAAAATCTTGTAGAAATTCTAAGCAAGAGAATAGCAGAAGCTTTGCCAGGTCTAGAGGTTTATTAAAATTAATTAATTAACATTCAGGATCCTGACGATCACATTTTCTTTGAGCCGAGGTCCGAATTTCACGTTTGTGTTATGATTCATATAGAGAGAGACAGAGAGAAATAAGAGACAATTTACTCCAGGAAACTTCTGGAATGTCAGAATCAAGGCTCACAAACCATCAAGCAAAGCTGAGCTGTTTGGCTTTTTTTATTTTTTGCAAAAAGAGCGGTATAAAGTCAGCAATATGGGGTGGAAAAAAAAAAAACTGTTGACGAGCCAAAACACATGAAAGGTTGATGGTTAGAAGTGATAATGGTTTTTGTGGGTTTTTTTTTTTTTTTTTTTTTTGAAGATGCACAAACAGAAGTTGCAGGTTGTGGCTGCTCAGGGTCAGCAGTCCACCGTTACCCAGCAGCCCCAGCAGGTCCAAGCGGCTGCAACACCTCAGGTGAGCACGCAGCTCACCGCAGTGGCCACCGTCAACAGAGCTGGAACCATGATCACCGGGACCACCACCTCTAACCTGCAGGTGGCCAGACTGGTGAGTGTTCGCGCTCTCTCTCTTTTTTCCTCACAACACACACTGGTTCCTACCAGCCCAATTAAATTCCTATTAATACAAATGTTCTAGTGTATTTTTGTTTTTGTTCCTAGAGCAGGTCGGGATTTATCATGTAATTTTCTAAATTAGCCTCAGTTTGCCTCCAGAACAACCAACCGCAAGACTTGTTATTTTTTCATAACAGAAATGGGCGAATCCATAACCTGACCGAAAAGATCAGAATAAATTTACTTTTTCTCTTCTTCTTTTTTTAAAAGTAAGATTTGTGTAAAATATATTAGTTTTTAATCCGAAAGGGAAATTTAGATTTTTTGCATTGCCCTATTGGAAGAGTGGGGTCAGAGTGCAGGGTCAGCCAGGATACAGCGCCCCCTGGAGCAAAATGGTGTTAAGGGCCCAAAAATGGCAACCTGGTGGAGTTGGGGCTCGAACCGCCGACCTTCCGATCAGTAACCTGATTCCGATTGGTGCCTTAGCACTTATCTCTGAGCAACCACTGTCCCATAATATAATAATAATAACAACAACAACAACACTGTTCTTGCTTAAGTCTGAAGTCCCAGAGCAATTTAGGTTTTGTGTGTGTTTTTTTTTTTTTTTTTTTTAATTACAATTTTCCTTTCAGTGTTTTCTCAGTTTCACTTGGGAAATAAATCTGCGACAGTTTAATCAGCCCTTCCATTAGAAGAAATATTTCGAGTCCAAGATTTATATTGATTCTCGTAGACGAGCATCGGTTAAGATTTTTTTTTTTTTCCTTCACGGACTAATAAATAACAACAGTCACGGCTCGGATCTGAAAAGCGACTGACATGGATGTATGGAACAATAATTCTAATTACACTGAAAAAAATAATCGATGTTTTAAGCTGTTCGATATGTCTGGCTGTGTATAAGAGGCAGACGGACGGTTTATTAAGCTGTTGTCTCTCTGTATCAGACACGAGTCCCGACTACAGCCACCGTCCCAGCGCAGGCGGGTCAGACACCCCAGGTGACTCTGACCAAACCTCCTCCTCCGGTGGTGTCCGTGCCCGTAGTGTCGTCCACCCTACCCGTAACCGTGGCAGGAATCAGCGTGGCTATCGGCCAGACGCCGAAAGGTACAGGTGCTAAATGAAACGCGTCGCACGTGTAAAGAGTCTCAAAACACAACATGAAGATGATGCAGGTTTGAAGAGATTCAATTCTGGGCTTAAAATTGAATGAAATGACTAATTGTTTTGTTTTTGTGTGTGTGCGCGTGTTTGCAGTTGGATCCATGGTGGGTTCGTTCGTTCAAGGTCCGCAGCAGGTTCAGCAGTTGTTGCGACAGAAGCAGGTGGCAATGCAACAGAAAACAGGACAAACGCAGGTTGCGGTGCAGCAGAAGGTCTCTCACACACTTTATATGAAAAGACCACAAGTTTGTGATTTATTTTTTTATTTATAATAATTATATCTGTCTGTCTTCTAACACATTAAATTCTTTCCATTATGATGCTCAAAAGCGATTCATTAGAATGTCATGTCACTAATTTGTGATTTAAAAAAAAAAAGAAAGAAAAAACTGTGTGTTATTGAAAGAATAAAACTCATAACATTTCACTGCTTTCCTGAGACTTGGTTTCAGTTTCAGGTCTCTGTGTCTGTAATCCCGCAGTTATTGAGCATTGTGTGAGTCGTGACATGACTCAGGTTTAATTATTTTTTTCGCCCTTGTTTTTCCATCTGTGTGATACAGCTGGCCACTCAGCAGGCGGGTCAAGCCGCTCAGAAGGTGACGTACACCACCGCCACCACCGCGCAGCTCCAGCAGGGCATTAAGACTCAGTACTTGATACCAGCCCAGACCCAAAAACCTGCCACCACACAGCAGATACAGGTATACACACATACTCTCTCAGGTCAGCTATAATAGCTGATGTTAATTGATATTAAAATGGACACATTCGAGTTGTGAATTTCCGTCGATACCAACGGATCGCGGTTCTATGAATATTTGTAGATGCGAACAAATCGTGGAAGTAGCTTGCATGTGTTGTACAAAAAATTTTGCACAATATTTTCAGTGTATAAGTGAATGTATAAAATGTGTAAAAAGTCTGGTATATTTTGTGTGTTGTGGGAGAAATGAGAAATGTTTGAATGAATCAGTCGAGGAGCATGTTGATGGAAAATGTCTGTCCTGTAAAGCTGTCCTGATGGAGAATAATCCAAATTTTGGAAAAATCCTCAACAGTTCACAGTCCAATACAGTGGAAAACAGCTCTGAGACAAAATGGCGTTGGGCATTCTCCTCGCGCAGAGACAACACTGTAATGCCTCTTTTCCACTGCATAGACACGGTTCAGTTCAACTCACTTCGGTTCGGCTCGGTTTGCGCTTCCACTGCAGTGTAGTAACGCTTTAGCGTGGGCGGGATTACTCACGTGTCGTTTAGTCGCGGCGCCGCTACTGCCATGACGTCATCGTAAACGCGCCACAAACACACAACAATGGAGCATATCGACGGCATGGTGTTCTTCATTCTCGGCATGTGGATGTTTTTAACAGCGAGACGAAGGAGTTTGTTTCAAAAGAGGCCGACAGTTAATGCAAAAATGTGCGTCCGATCCTTCGCTGGCTGTTTCTAAATATAGCGGTTCTGTTGTGTCTCGTGTCGCAAGTTTGGTGACGCAGTAATGACGATTTTCTCCAGCCAATCAGTGACCAGCAGAGTTTACACGTCACGTTTTGGTAAGGGTTCGGTGCGCTTGGAACCTCGGCTGAGGTGGTACTAAAAAAAGGACCAGGTACCAGGTACTGTTCCCAGTGGAAAACCCCCCGAAAGTTAGTAGAACTGAACCGTGTCGTGCCGTACTATGCAGTGGAAAAGCGCCATAACTAGGGCTGCAACTAACGATTATTTTGATAATCGATTAGTTGGCCGATTATTGTTTCGATTAATCGATTAATCGGATACCGTTAAGCGCTTCTTTTATTTGATGTTTTGCTTATAATTATATATAAAACCATACCAACATTTGTTTTGTTTTTAACAATAATTGCAGATGGCAAGTTGACTGTTATATTTATATATATATAAATAAAACACTGTCAACTTGCCATCTGTATACATACATGCATACATACATACATACATACATACATTATATGTATATCGATTAAATTGGATAAAAGCTAGACGCTTTAATTTGATGTTTTGCTTAACTATATAAAACCATAAATCAGGGTATTATTTATGTATAAAAGTAAACTTTAAAAAATGCAATAGCCACATAGTTTAATTATCTTTAATTTTGACATTTAAACCTTATTTTATGTAAATCAACATTTTTGTTTTTAACAATAATTGCAGATAGCAAGTTTACAGTGTGTGTATGTGTGTGTATATAAACAAAAATACAAAAATACATTCAGTTGTTAAGAATGACTTAAATTCTCTTAAATTAATTCAACTTAATAATAATAAGAATAGATTTCTAGATTGATATTATTTTTAATTGAAGTGTCTACTACATCCTTTTCACGGTTTATACATTATTTCGATCCTCTCGTGTATTTTATCCTCTTTTTTTTTTTTTTTTGTCTCAATAAAAAAAATAAAAAATAAATAAATACTAGATATTCTCGTAATACGGTGACGTAGGGAGAAAAAAAACTCGCCGCTACTGGATTCACTCTGTTTATTTTGCCCTTTTCCCCTCTGTATAGCCTGTAGGATGATGGGATATATTCGGTCCTCCGAAGTGTAAAATGAACGTGAAGACAACGCACTAGAAGTGTTTTCCTCGCGTTCGTTGGTATTTGAACGCAAAGAAAAAGCTGCATGCAACGGTTTTTTTATTTTTTTTATTACCCCGTATAACCGCGCAGCCGGTGAGAGTGTTCACACGGGCTTTGGTGACGTCACCGAAGCCCGTGTGAACTCTCTCACTGACTCCTATGTATGTGTAGAAAACCCTCGGCACTTCATCCGCGCTCACCGGACACTACGACCGGCAGAAAAACGGTCGATTTTAACACCCGATAAGAGGCTTTTAATGTAAATTGCTCCCGTACCTTGGAGGACTTGGGGCGCGCGCTTTTTCCTGCAAACGCTTCTGTAAACTCCATTGCTAGTGTTAGTGTGTATCTGTGTGTGTATTTGTGCATCTTGTGGTCGCGCGCCTCAATAACGTGAGCAGCCCAACTAATCGATAACGGCATTCGTTGACAACGAATTTCATTATCGATAATTATCGATTTTATCGATTAGTTGTTGCAGCCCTAGCCATAACATTCAACACGTGTGAGATTCCATTTCCTTTGGGCGCAATTACAGGTTTTGCCCACAGTGTTGGGAAAAGGGAACGAGATTTAGTCAAGTGGATTGTCATGCTTTACAATTGTATGTTCGCGTCAAAGGCGTATAAGACTCACTTTGTCGGACTTAAGAACAATTCCGACTTACGAACCTGGACTACTTGTAGTTAACAGAGACCATTTTGGTGCACAGGAGTTTGCTACTCAGAATGTTCCATCTAGTATTCAAATTTCAACATTTGATTATTAATTGACTTGTGTAGATTTGAGTGTGTGTGTGTATAGATGTGCTTCCCGTTCTCTGTCGTTAAGTTCCTCACCTTTCTCCTTTGCTATTCTCGTAGGTCACTAAAATCCCACCGATGGTGCAGCAGCAGATAGTCTCCTCACCCCAGCAGGTAAGACTGACCAAGTGTGACGTCACACTTCTTATATTTTAAATGTTAAACTCCTGTAAGAGCTCAGAATGCAACAGTTGAGCAGGCTAAACTGATATTTAATGATCACTGTGGCTTCAAATACAGAGCATAAATAAACACTAGCGACTGGTTGAACACCTCCAGCTTTAGTCTGGTGTTGAGAACACAGCAAAAGTCCCCACGCAGCTCTGAGAGTGTTCAGTCGACACTGGAGATTTTATTTCTCTGTAACGGTGCGACACACTGTAGTCGATCGTTCTCTGATTAAGGTTGCCAGATCACACAAACTAAATCCCCACCTGCATTGTGGGAAAACCTCCCAACCTCGAATACAACCAAAAAAACATTCAGGTGAAATAATATCAGCGCTTATATTCATCCTTATGTTTTTTTTTCTCCTCTCTGTGTGTGTGTGTGTAGGTCCAGGCTCAGACGGTGACTCTGACCCAGGCAGCTTCCGCAGCACCGGCCGGATCGTCTCCTCAGCCTCAGGTGATCCCCGCGGGCGTCGCCTCGGCCACACAGGTAGTCCATCAGAAACTCCTCCAGCAGCCACAACAGCAGGTTACCGTCACCGCGACAGCACCCGCGTCCTCACCTCAGATCCCGGCGCCGGCTCCCCAAAGTCCCGCCCAGCACCCGAATTCAGCAGTGACCCCTGCAGGCGACACGTCGGGACAGCAGCCTGGGACGCCGCAGCCACAACCGGGCAAAGGGAACGCCCGCGCAGGAACCGCCGTGCGCACCAAAACACCCGCCAAACCCGGCGGAGGCAGCTAAACACACTCAAACACCACACACACACGGAAAAGGCTCCACACACACACAGTTTGTGAGTTGATTGAGCAGACATCCTCCACATGTCCAGTGTCGTCGTCATCATCAGTGTGTCATAAAGCTAAAGACTTGAGCAAAGACTCTATGGACAGGATCACCACACACACACACACACACACTTTATAACAAAACAAATAAATAAAAAAAAGACTCACACACCACAGCGTGGAAGATGTGAACATGATTATTAACGCTTGTCTGTTTTTTTTTTTTTTTTTACGTTGTCAAATCAGTCTTTCAGTGTTTATACACCCGGTAACGTTACACGTTTGTTATCTTTGGAAAAAGAAAAAAAACAAAAACAAATGGAATGCGTAAGTGTCTCTGACGCCCGTTAACGTATGAGCGGTTTGTTCTAATTCCTGACAAATTTGTACATCACGAGCCTATAAAACACAAATCTGCAATCATGTCCCCGCTCTCCACTCTACAGTCTCGATGATGATGATGATGATGATGGACTAATCTGCTGATCAGATGTTTGAAGTTTGTATGTGTGTGGGAGGTTGAAGTAAAAAGCCCCCAGGACCTTTTTGAGATCCCTTGTGTATCTGTGCACTTCGTGTAAATATATATATATTTAGCAGAACGTCCTCTTTAGTCGTGGTCAGGTGAAACTTGTAGCGTGTGAACATCCTGTCCAGGGTGTAGGATTAGCCGTCTCCGGACGCCAGGTCGAAATCTGTCTTTGGAGACGGAGTGTTTCGGATGCTCCTGCTCATCGTTCTTTTATATTTTACTTTATTTTATTCAAGTTAGATGTGTCGTAAACGTGCGATTGTCATGTTGTTTACCAGAGACGCACCGATCCCAGATCTAGAAGAGGACGAGATTGCTAAAGGCCGCATGATGGCGTAGTGCTAGTGGATGAGACATGGGTGAATTGGTACGGCGTCTCGCCCAGCGGTTCACAACAAATATTGAAAAACATAACCGTCATGGCCGACATCTGACGTTTCAACCGTCCGTCTCTGGTCTAAAATGAATCCAGCAGCCATTTCACTCACACACACACAAAACATTAGGGAAAATGTTCCTCGTGTTGATGGATGTTGTGTGAAATCACATACTGGTAAAGTGTTTAATATAAATAAATAAAAAAAAGTAAAGACAGGTTTGGTGCATCTCCGTGTGTGTGTGTGTGTGAGGCCGTTACATGTAAGCAGTGACTGGACGTTTTATAGTCGAACGGCTCATAACGTCGGAGTGCAAATGACGTTTTCTTTTGGGGGGTTTTTCTCTCTTAATTCTCTACCAGCTGCACTGTAAAATTGTATTGATGTTTCTGTAAGATTTCCGATTTCTTTCATCTTTCATAGAAATTTGTCGGGTTTTTTTTGTTTGTGCTTTTTTTTATTTATTTTTTTTTATTCACTCCTGAGGAACAAATGTGTAAATAACAGAAGGGAAGACATTTGTAACTGTAAATCAGTTGTGTTTTCATTGGATTTTTTTTTTTCCAACTATATAAAGTGTTGTTTTTATACCAATACAAATGTGTTTGATTTTTTTTTTTGTTGCCATTGATATTTTATTAATGTGTCGTTAAATATTGCTGAAGTGTTTGGGATTTCTCGGTACTTCAGGGGTGTCTGTTCTTCGTACGTCGCTAACTCAGTTAGCTGGATTTGATTGTTGTGGATTTGTCCTGATCTTGGATTGTTTCGTTCTCCGATGCTCATCTCGCACTTGTTGTCATAGCAACATGTCCGTAAGCTTGAACCTGCTCGGTAGCAGGTTTATTTCATGTAAACAGGATTAAGGCTGCGCTCCTGCCGGGTTATGATTGGTTGAAATGGTGAGGTCACATCTGATTGGTTAAAGAGCGCTGACGTGGACTGACTCACGTGGGGAAAGAAAAGTATATTGCATATATATATATGGTCTTGAGGGCTGTCTCGTGCCTAGAGTTTATTATAATAAAAAACCTATGAATTTATGTTCTAATATAATATTTGATAGCAATTATATATATATATAATTAAAAAATTCTAATGAAAAATTCTTAATTCCACCAACATGCCTTCCGATGAGGAAGCAGAGTCTGGGGACGTAGAGGTGGACTCTTTCATCTCTGGGGCCGAGGTCGCTGAGGTGGTCAAAAAGCTCCGTGGTGGCGGCGCCCCGGGGGTGGATGAGATCCGCCCTGAGTTCCTCAAGGCTCTGGATGTTGTAGGGCTGTCATGGTTGACACGTCTCTGCAACATTGCATGGACATTGGGGACAGTGCCTCTGGACTGGCAGACCGGGGTGGTGGTCCCCCTCTTCAAGAAGGGGGACCGGAGAGTGTGTTCCAACTACAGAGGGATCACACTTCTCAGCCTCCCCGGGAAAGTCTATTCAGGGGTCCTGGAAAGGAGGGTCCGTCGGATAGTCGAACCTCGGATTCAGGAGGAGCAGTGTGGTTTTCGTCCGGGTCGCGGAACAGTGGACCAGCTCTTCACCCTTAGCAGGGTCCTGGAGGGGGCATGGGAGTTCGCCCAACCAGTCTACATGTGCTTTGTGGACTTGGAGAAGGCATTCGACCGTGTCCCTCGGGGAGTCCTGTGGGGGGTACTCCGGGAGTATGGGATATCGGATTCCCTGTTAAGGGCTGTCCGGTCCCTGTACAACCGGTGTCGGAGCTTGGTCCGCATTGCCGGTAGTAAGTCTGACCTGTTTCCGGTGAGAGTAGGACTCCGACAGGGCTGCCCTTTGTCACCGATCCTGTTCATAATTTTTATGGACAAGATTTCTAGGCGCAGCCAGGGCGTTGAGGGGGTGCAGTTTGGTGGGCTCAGGATTGGGTCACTGCTTTTTGCAGATGACGTTGTTCTGTTGGCCTCATCACCCTGTGACCTACAGCTCTCACTGGATAGGTTCGCAGCCGAGTGTGAAGCGGCTGGGATGAGAATCAGCACCTCCAAATCTGAGGCCATGGTCCTCAGCCGGAAAAGGGTGGAGTGCCCTCTCAGAGTTGGGAGTGAGATCCTGCCCCAAGTGGAGGAGTTTAAGTATCTCGGGATCTTGTTCACGAGTGAGGGTAAAATGGAGCGGGAGATTGACAGGCGGATCGGGTCAGCGTCTGCAGTGATGCGGGCTCTGTATCGGTCCGTCGTGGTGAAGAAGGAGCTGAGTCAAAAGGCAAAGCTCTCAATTTACCGGTCGATCTACGTTCCTACCCTCACCTATGGTCATGAGCTGTGGGTAGTGACCGAAAGAACAAGATCGCGAATACAAGCGGCCGAAATGGGTTTCCTCCGCAGGGTGTCTGGGCTCTCCCTTAGAGATAGGGTGAGAAGCTCAGTCATCCGGGAGGGGCTCAGAGTAGAGCCGCTGCTCCTCCGCATCGAGAGGAGCCAAATGAGGTGGCTTGGGCATCTATTTAGGATGCCCCCTGGACGCCTCCCTTGTGAGGTGTTCCGGACACGCCCCACCGGAAAGAGACCCCGGGGAAGACCCAGGACACGCTGGAGGGACTATGTCTCTCGGCTGGCCTGGGAACGCCTTGGGATCCCCCCGGAAGAGCTGGAAGAAGTGGCCAGGGAGAGGGAAGTCTGGGCATCCCTGCTGAAGCTGCTGCCCCCGCGACCCGACCTCGGATAAGCGGAAGAAGATGGATGGATGGATGGATGGATGAAAAATTGGACAAAACTAATTTTATTATAAAGTATACATATAAAAGTATACATGTTTTTGAAAAAAATATTAATATTTCTATTTTTCCATATACAACATATTTATTTTCATATTTCTTATTTTATTGTCTCATGTAATTTGTAAGACATATGTGCATATTATGTTCTAATATAATGTTTGATAGCGATTATGTGTGTGTGGGGGTGGGGGTCCATGGCAGGGGAGCATTTCAGCGCATAACACGTGGAGGGGGGGCATTTCAACGCATAACAGGTGTTACAAAACAATTGAGCTTGTTCTTTTGTCATTTCGTCAACCAATCAAAGGGCTTGTGATCAGTGTTTCTACTGTCGATGCATATCGCCTTTTAAACCAACGCACGAGCGCGCAATAATCCTAGACAACTCAATCCGGCCAGACTAATCATCAACAACAGGTGTGCTGGAGGAACCGATTTAGCCAGAGCGTAATTAGCACGATGATCTCATCTTAGATGCGCCAATTCATCCCGGATGTTTCAAGCGACGTACGAAGAACACCCCCCAGTTCTTCTACACAGCATGTTTTCGAGATCCTGCAAGAACCGGTTTGGACGTCCTTGTTCCAGTGAAGCGACAGCAAGCGAAGACGTTCTAGACGGCATAAACGGCAAACGTTTTGGGAAGGGGGAAAAAGAAAGAAAAGGTGACGGCCTGGTGTCCACATACTTTTGGCCATATCGTGCATGTTCACACGAGTCTTTAATGGCTAGTTCAGCAGTGTCTCGTACTCCCTGTGGAGGAGAGCCTCGGAGTCGATATTCACACATTGCAGGTTAGACGTCGGTGTAACTCGGTGTTAGACGTCTCACTGCAGGATTCAGCCAGCACGCTGGAAACTAATTAAAAACCAACATTTAGTTCCAGAGGAACGAGGGGAGATTATGTACCATCTGTGTTTATTTATTGTTTACAATTCAATCATTTATGATGTTTGCTCATCCTTTACTTCATCATCTTCTTCTTGTCTACATTCATCTCCATCTGCATTTTTATAATGAATATTCTCATTCCTCATCCAATCATTACACCATCCGCATTCTGATTCCTGATTATTATAATAATAATAATAATGGTATTAATTGATGTGTTACAATACCAGAGCTGGACGTCAGGAGTCAGTGAGAACCTTTTTACACATTATGCTGGATTTAATCAGTGTGAAAATTTTTTTTAGAAAAAATCTATTGGATTTTCAATTTTTTTCATTAGTTATTGCTCAGTTGTGTGTGTGTGTGTGTAGATGGTCAAAATTAAGTATAATTTATCTTATCATATTGGCTGGGTTGTGCTGAAAAAAGGATATGACGCACACTATATTGTGCAATAGCTAAGCCTTGATATAATCATTAAAACACCAGCTGCTTGAAGTACTGCAGTGCATCTCCTCCTCATGGACTGGACCAGATTTGTCAGTTCTTGCTGTGAGATGGAGGGATTGTGTGTTCCTGGTGTGACTCGGGCAGTCGTTGTGGCCATCCTGTACCTGTCACGCAGGTGTGATATTCGGATGTACCCATCCTGTGCAGGTGTTGTTACACGTGGTCTTCCACTGCGAGGATGATCAGCTGTCCTTCCTGTCTCCCTGTAGCGCCGTCTTAGGCGTCTCACGGTGCGGACATGGCGATTTATTGCCCTATAGCCACATCAGCAGTCCTCATGCCTCCCTGCAGCATGCCTAATGCACGTTCACGCAGATGAGCAGCGACCCTGGGTGACTTTCTTTGGGTGTTTTTCACAGTCGGTAGACGAGTCTCTTTAGTGTCCTGCGTTTTTACAACTGTGACCTTAAATGCCTACTTTCTGTAAGCTGTTAAGGTCTTAACGACCATTCCACAGGTGCATGTTAATTAATTGATTATGGTTAATTGAACATGCATGGAAAACATTGTTTAAACCCCTTACAATGAAGATCTGTAAAGTTATTTGGATTCGTACAACATTATTGTTGAAATACACAGTCCTGAAAAAGGGGCGTTTCTTTTTTTGCTGAGTTTATATATATTTACAAAATTAAATTTTGTAACCATGACAAAAATGTAATTGTATCCGATCAGCTTTTTGATCTCATGAACTGTGAAGCATAAATGTAAAATATGGTAGTAATATGGAAAACATTAGGACGGTTCAAAAAAACATTTACCTGAAAAGATGAACAGACATTCTGTTTCTCTCTCACACACACACAAACACACACTATGCCCAGTAGTTGACCAGAGGGGGCGCTGTTGTCTATACCTGAGCTCCAGTGGACAAAACACAAGGACAATAGCAGAGAGATTTGTCCAGATGTCAAAATTGACTGACATCCTCCTCCTCCTC
>CM060111.1:41376328-41433828 GCA_030522415.1 Channallabes apus
GTCACATTCGGTGTGTTAATCACCACTGACCTCTAGCCTGTGTGTGTGTGTGTGTGTGTGTGTGTGTGTGTGTGTGACTAATGACCTTTAACCCTGCTGAGGAAACGCAGGACAATAGCCACATTATACACACTAGAGTGACTAGCATTCATGAGTGACACACAGACAGAGAGGGTGTGTGTGTGTGTGTGTCTGTGTGTCTGTGTGTGTGTGCGCGCAAAAAAGAACAAAAGAAACTGCACTGACAGACTGTGCTAACTGTATGATTCTAGACTACCATTGAAGTGTTTAAATAAAAAACAAGTCTGTTATAGCTTTAAATGCTAACCTGTATGCTAGCCATTAGCATTAAACATTAATCAAAATACTGACAGAAATACTTTATTTTTTATTTTTTTTATTTTGTAATAAGAACTTGTTTCTGTGTCTTGTATTGGTCATGTCAACGTTTTCCGTTAGCACCCGGTCATGCTACACGATGCTAACACTCTAAATCAAGTGCAGTTACTGTAAAGGGCTAAGTGCTTCACCGCGGCTTTTATTAGCATTTTATTAACACATCTGAGGAAAAGCCTGACGTTCCTGATGAATTAGTTGTATTTTTAGCATTAGCGTGCCGCTAAATACCTAGGCCCGCTCCCTAGCCATATTTATCAGTTACCAAGCAACAGTGTTGTGTTTATATAGCCTCTTTAACAGTGTGTATGTGTGTGTGTGTCACAGAACAGCACACACTGGCTTTCTTAAACAAGTAATTAGTGTCTGAACTGAAGTCAAAAATGTGACGTGACATTAGCGCAGATTAGCATTTAGCTGAGGTGAGCTAGCTGATCATCGCTCAGGTTTTAATGTATAGATTCTGCAGCTTCATTTCTTAGTTTCTTTCTTTCTTGTATTCTTCTTTCTTTCTCTATACTGTTGTTTCTTTAGTTTTTCTTTCTTTAATATATTCCTAATAATATATTGTAGCGTTTTTCGACGCTAGCAGGGATCTTGGAGGACGAGTGAGCTTACTTGCTCCCCAATGCAAATGGCTGGGGAGTAGTTTATTAACTCAGCACAAGCACACATACACAGGTCAAGCACACACACACCCCCAACTTGGCCGAAGCCACTAACCCAAACACCTCTCTCTCTCATGGTGGACACATAGAAAACCCCCGCAAGGCATGACGGTCGTCAGCCGCCGCCCCGCCCACGCCACACTGCTCCCACCCGAGCTGTGACCGTCCCCGGTCACCATGACTCTCAGTCTTGGAGGCATGAAGGCGGTCGGCGCTGGCGCTGTGAACGCCGGGGTCCTTTTGTGGAGAAGCACATTGTCCCGGAGGCGGTCCGGCCTCCACAGAGTTCAATTGTCTCGCCAGCGTGCGGCTGGTAAGGCGCAAGACGGTCTCGGTGGAGCAACACTCGTGCCCGCCCCGCCAACCGCACCCGGTAGATGAACTCGGCGAGCTAAGCGAGTACCGTACAGGGGCCCACCCAGTGAGACATGAGCTTGGGTGAACGTCCTCTCTTCCTTCCGGAGGAACACACCCACACCTGCTCACCAGCAGCAAAGCCTCGCCCCTGGCTGTGAGTGTCCACGCCCACACGCTCCACAGGTGACTCCACCCGAAAGTCCTCCAGCGGTGCCTGCAAGCGCTGGGTGGGGCCCTTCTTTGCCGTGTAGTGGACAAAGCGTTCACTGACCAGCGGCGGTGCAGGTGAAACGACTGCGGGCGATGCTCTCGGCGAGGGAGTAACTCGGCACACGCGCTCTTCACCTCGCTCGCAGTACCGACGACGCGCTTTGCTGCACGGATGTTCACCTGGCACGACCACCGGCGCTCGTTCGACGGCTGCTGGGGTACGCTGTCCCTCAGGCCTAGGAACGTTGCCTCGGCATTGCCGCGAAACCCCAGAGACTTTTTCGTTGTCTAGCCGTGACGGGTAGCCCTGTCCCCGGCTAGAATCACCTACCGAGTGCCCCCGAGCTGCGGGCGGTCGCTCGACTCTTTCGCCGTGAGGCACCGCAATTATGGGTTCAGTGCGCTGTGCTGCACGTAGCGCCTCGATAAGGGAAGCTGGTGCTGCTAACCTGATGTGCTCACGGAGCCGCGGCGGTCAGAGTCCTCGAAGAAAAGCGCGAAAAGCTAACTCTTCCTCCTTATTGGGCTCGCACTCTGGATAGCCCTGGCGCGCCAGGCCTCTTAAGTCCATGGCGAACGCGGCCAATGGCTCAGACACGCGCCGCTCGCGGACTGCCAGCTCCTCGCACGCTGCCTCTTGATGGTCACCGGCACCGAACCGGAGGTGAAGCGACTCTCGGAGCTTTGCCCAGTCCTTCTGCTCATCGGCCCGGAGGTCTTCCAGTGCCCGGAGCGCGTCGCCCTTCAGCGAAAGTGCTACCCTTACGGCCGTTTCCGCCGGAGACCAGCATGCAAAGTCGGCGGCTAGCTCCACTTGGGCGAAGAACGCGTAAAGTTCGACGGCGCCGTTGTAAGACGGAAGGCGCAGCTGCAGTGCACATCGCCGGCACGGAGCTGTAGCTTGCTCTGGTACTTGCGCAGCGTCAACGTTGGGCTCCGCTCCGAGATCCACTGCCGGGATCCTCATCTCGCCGCCCCGCTTTCGTCGTGCCGCTTTGCTGGCACTGGTTCCATCCGAGAGATGCTTCTTCTTCCGGAGTTGTGCTGCAACTCGGCGGCCCTCCTGAATCTTCCGCAGGTCCTCCGCCGTTCGCTCTAACTCGAAACTCTCCATCCCACTTCTGACACCAATGTAGCGTTTTTCGACGCTAGCAGGGATCTTGGAGGACGAGTGAGCTTACTTGCTCCCCAATGCAAATGGCTGGGGAGTAGTTTATTAACTCAGCACAAGCACACATACACAGGTCAAGCACACACACACCCCCAACTTGGCCGAAGCCACTAACCCAAACACCTCTCTCTCTCATGGTGGACACATAGAAAACCCCCGCAAGGCATGACGGTCGTCAGCCGCCGCCCCGCCCACGCCACAATATTATATACAGGAAAAACTTCAAATTACGAGTAACGCGGTTTGCAAGTTTTCCGCAAGATGAGCAAAAATGTATAAATTTTGACTTGAAAAACGAGCATTGTCTTAGTTTACGAGCATCGAGTATCATGTATCACGCATGCGCTTCTTGATTTGACGCAGAGCGTCACGTCATCACAACTCACGGTTTTTCTCCCTCTTGCGCTGTGGGTAATCGTCTCCCCTGCTGGGTCTTAGTGCTCGTCTCTTACTGGTATAATCAACATCCATGTGTGTGTGTATGTGTGTGTTTTTCTTTCTCTTGCGCAGAGGTGTCAAGTAACGAAGTACAAATACTTCGTTACCTTACTTAAGTAGAAATTTTGGGTATCTATACTTTACTGGAGTAATTATTTTTCAGACGACTTTTTACTCCTACTCCTTACATTTTTAAGCAATTATCTGTACTTTCTACTCCTTACATTTTAAAAATAGCCTTGTTACTCTGTTTTTATGATCAGAACGCGCAACAGCCCCCCAGTCGCATGATAAGAACGCGCACAACGCCCGCACCCCGATCCCCCCTCCCCCCCACCGGTCGCATGATAAGAACGTGCACAACGCCCCCCCCCGTTGCATGATCAGAAAGCGAGACCTTAATGCTTTTGTCGCCCCTCACGGTACTTTTACTTTTATACTTTAAGTAGTTTTGAAACCAGTACTTTTACACTTTTACTTAAGTAAAAAGCTTAGGTTGATACTTCAACTTCTAAAGAAGTATTTTTGAACCCTAGTATCTATACTTCTACTCAAGTAATGGATGTGAATACTTTTGACACCACTGCTCTTGCGCCACTGAGTTTGTGTATACACACTCTCGCAAGAGAGAGAAAATCACACACACACACTGCCTGTACGCATAAATGGAAACACTTATCTGTCTAGACTTATTTTTTACTTTTTTTTAATCCGAGGTTCCACTGTATATGCTTCTTTTCTTCTCTTTTCCTCTATTCCTTTCAATATTCATTCTGTCTTTCTTTTAAATTTTTTATAATATACTCTACATGTACATACAGTGGCTTGCAAAAGTATTCGGCCCCCTTGAATTTTTCCCCATTTTGTCACATTACAGCCACAAACATGAATCAGTGAAAACCTGTGTGTAATCTAATATCAGTACAAATACAGCTGCTCTGTGACGGCCTCAGGGGTTGTCTAAGAGAATATTGGGAGCAACACCACCATGAAGTCCAAAGAAGTCTACATCTTTCATTCTTTCTTGTAATATATTTTTCAGCCATCCTTTCTTTCTTCTTTCCATATATTCCGTCTCATTTCATTCTTTATCCTTCCTTTCTTTTTTCCTATATAATATCTTTTTCTTTTCCCTTCTTTTTTCTTTTTTTCTTCCTTTCGTTCTGTCTTTCCTTTCTTTATATATATGTCTAATATATTTCTTTCTTTAATTTTTTCTTCTTTCCTTCCTTTTTTTCTTTACGTTTTCTTTCTTTTGGTTATATATATATATATATATATATATATATATATATATATATATATATATATACATATATATATATATATATATATATATATATATATATATATATATACACACACTACCGTTCAAAAGTTTTAGATCACGTTCTAACTCCATGATGGTTAGAATCTAACTACATTGTAAAGTTTTGCTGAAGGCGTCCAAAAAACTGCATGAATCTCCTTTGAACAGTTGATATTGAGATGTTTCTGCTACTTCTGCTCTGTAAAGACTTCATAACGCCTCTAATCTGAGGTGCTGTTAACTTCTCGTCTGCAGCAGAGGTAGGTTTTGGTCTCGTCCTCCTGGGACGGCCTTCATGAGAGACAGTTTCATTATGGTGCTGGACGGATTTTGCAAATGCACTTGACAATACTGTTCTTGCAAGAACTATTACAGAAAGGCCGACCTCTGTGTCTTACAATAACAACTAACTGGTGTTTTTCTTGTTGTTACGTAATTACCTAATTCTATATGTGTTATTTTATAGTTTTGAAATCCCCAGTATTGTTGTAGAATGTAGAAAATAAATCACTAAACAAAAACAAAGACACTTTTGCATGGTAGTGTGTATATATATATATATATATATATATATATATATATATATATATATATATATATATATATATATATATATTCTTCCTTCCTTTCTTTCTTTCTTTCTTTCTTTATCATATTCTATGTTTCTCTATGTTTCTTTGTTTCTATATATTTCATATATGTATATTCAGTATATATATATATATATATATATATATATATATATATATATATATATTATTACATTTTAATTGTTATAAATTTTTTCTTATATATATATATATATATATATATATATATATATATATACTGTATATACACATACAGTATATATTATCTTTGTAGATTTCTTTTTTTCTTTCTTTCCTTCTTTCTTCCTTTCTTTTTATTTCCTTCTCTCATTTTTTTTCTCTCTGTCAGGGATTTCTAAAGAGATTATCTTCCTGGAATTCATGAAATTCACCATGGGGCATGAGTGCAGTTTCTGTATTGGATTTCACACTTTTATTCCCTCTCTATTTCCCTGGAGGCGGTGAGTCAGCGTGAGCGTGGAGGACGAACTCAAGCGAGCGTCACCTTTCCCTCTGAACACACTCCACACTCCAGAGACGCTAAAACCCAGAAGTCTGGAGTCACTTTAACGTCGAGATGGAGTCGCATGCTTGGGGGGGGGGGGGTTTGTGCCTGTGAATGATCAAATATCAAGGTATGAGCATAGAGCATACACACACACACACACACACACACACTGACTAAACACCAGTTTTATATTCATAGAACACCCACACTCAGTAATAACACACACACACACACACACACACAGCTGTGCTAATAAGAAATGCCAGACACTTCAGATCTGAAGAGGCTGCAGACGTGTCACGATTCTGCTGGTCTGACAGCTTATAACCGTGAAGATCATCACCATGAAGAATGCAAGAGACCTAGGCAAGAGGGAACGTCTCTCACACACATAATCACACCTTTGGTCGATAACACACACAGACACACACTCATCTCTCACATGTCATGCTTTGAAGTTAAAGATAGGAGTGTTATAGCTCTCATTAAATGTTTAGGAAACAATTCAAATGCAATTAAAGATACAACAAATGGCTAATTGGATTGTAATGGAAAACTTTTAAGACCGACGACATGGGACAGTCTTTGCAAAAATAAATAAATATTACATGTGATGCATTTGATATAATCTGTACAACGATTTGGCACAGGTTTTACGCTTGGGACCGCCACCGCATCCAGTGGCTGGGGTTTGGGGCATCGAACCCGAGCCTTCTGCATGGCAGGCAATAAACCTGCCACAATATGTCTTTAACTAACAGTGCAAATGAGATATTTCTTTAAATCTCATTTTCAAGCACCAGTGCTATGATTTTGACTTATTATATCCCTGTAAGAGAACGAAAGATACAGATGGAGAGAATTCAAATCACTATTCTTCAATAAACTCTGTTATTGAACCCCCTTCCTTCCACTTTACCTCCCACATATTCAGATCGTTCCTCATCTGAGATGGTGAGATTTCTATTCCACTTCTCCTCTTTCTGTGTTTTTCGTCTCGCTGCCACCTTCCTGCTCCTGATCGTGCTGCTGTAATTACACACAGCCTGCGCTGAGCAGAGGACAGACGGTTCTGTAGCAAATAACCTCTGCAGCTGGAGCTCCAAGCTGAGGAAAGCACTTAGTCATCAACACAACTCGCCTCTCAGCTTCCTTCACGATCCCTTTTCCCTCTGGAGACTCACCACGTGCGGTGTGAACAATTCCACAATCAGCAATCTCATCTAGAAGTATCCCCGGTGCTCACACCTGGCCAGCTGTTTGTGCTACTGTTACAGGTTTGGCTTGTGTGCTTTATTTTAGGACAGTTAGTATGGAAGAGCTTGTTTTAGTCCGTGCGTGTTATGGTTTGGGTTTAACATGGTGTTCACGATCGAACCTACAGTATATGCGTTCAATCCATAATAATGGGCTCCACTCTTCTGGGAAGGCTTACGACTAGATGTAGTCTAGTGTTAGTGAGGTCTGTCTGGCACTTGTGAGATACTGGAGCACCAGTGTAAGGATATATCCAATGACGGGACTTCAAAGCACTTTTGTAATTTGGCAGACGCTGTGAATAAGAGCGGCTGCCAAATGACTAAATGTCATGTGCTGATGATCCTGTTCGTCCCAAAGGTTGTTCAGTATGGCTGAGTTCAATCAAGGATCTGCAGATTCCTTTCTCTCTTTCTTTGTTTCTTTCTTACAACTAAAATACTGTATTATATATCCTTCCTTCCTTCCCTCTCACATTTTCCTTCCTTTCTTTCTATATACAGTCTTTTTCTTTCTTTCTTTTTTTTCTTTGTTTTCTTGTTTCTTTCTTTCTTTCTTTCTTACTTTCCTTTTTTCTTGCACTGGGAAGGGCTTCCAAAACAACAATAGTTTGATTTGAAACGGTATAGTCAGGTATGGTTTAGTGCATGGTTTGGTTGCTTAATATTGGTCTTGTTGGGACGGGACAGTGGCTTAATGGTTAGCACGGTCACCTTGCTCCTCCATGTTCCGGGTTTGATTCCTGCGTCGGGGCTGTGTGCTTGAGATTTTCATGCTCTCCCCCCTGTGCTTGGTTGGTTTCCTCCAGGTGCTCCGGTTTCCTCCCACCGTCCAAAGACATGCAGATTAGGATAATTGGCGTTCCCAAATTGACTGTAGTGTGTTGAAGGCGTACGTGAATGTTAACCGGTCCCACCACGGTCGGACAAGATGGGGACTGTCCTCCACTTAGTAGTCCCAGTTGGACTACAGAGGTTCCTAGATGGATGGATGGTATTGTAAGCTATATGCTTTTGGTTTGTTGTAATTCTTTGGTACGGAGGCTTAACCTGATTTGACATTTACAGCAGACATCAAGCGTAGTAGATCTCGGCCGCGATGGGCCCACTGCGGTCGTTCCTGTGAGCATGGAGTGAGTGGAACTCCAAAATCCTCCAAAATCGACCGATAACTTATGGAAGTCAGTGACTTGTGGAAGAGACGCATCTGTCTGTGGGAATAGTAATCGCTCACCAACACCACTTGCACGTTACAGGAACTCGGCTGGGAGTTATTGCCACATCCCTTGTGCCATTTGCACATGTTTCAGCCATTAAAGGAGTTCCTGGGAGGCCAGCATTTCAGACTTAAGGCAGGCGGTCCAATCATGGCTCCGGTGTACTGATAAAAAATTCGATCTAGATGGTATCCAAGCACTAGTGAAACAATGGAATAAGTGTATTATCTTGGTATGGTATAGTCAGAATTCTGTACTCATTCTCTTTCTCTCTCTCTCTACCTCTCTAAAGACTAAAGTCACTCTGCCTGTTCGGTCTCCAAGGGGTTTCAGACAGGGCAATGAAGCTGAAACCAAATGGAAAAAAAAAATCTGTATGAGGATATAATCAAGTGTCAGTAGAGAGACTTGAATCCCAGAAGAAAGCAGGAGCTGTCAGATGAGAGTGACTCCGAAGAGACGGCTCTTAGCCAATTCATTACAAAGGGAACCTGGGGAACAGGATTTCACAATGTCCTTAACTGTAATCTATTTCAATTTCCAGATAAGTGACAGCGAACTCTTGCTCCGACATGTCTTGAAATGAAAAAGAAGTATGAATATTCGGAGGCACATGGTGAAGGAAAGGGGACAAAAAAAGGGATCGACAGAATGAAGGAGAATGATGACTCTTGTACAGGGACACCGGCACCTGGGTGTAACACACACTAGTACAATGTACCTCACAGGACGAATACAATCTTGCTTAAGATTGACTCTTTTTTTTTTTCTCTCATCTCCAGAGATAGACAGGAGATCTTAATCTTCTATTAATTAGCCATGACAGTGACTTCTGAACTCTCCCAAAGGAGTTAAAAAGAGAGGATTAGGATGACCGTAAGACGAGCATTTCATTTAAAGAAGAAGGAAAATCTGGCTTGTTCTGCGGACGCAGATTCTCTTTTATAGTCCGTGAGAAGAAATATAAGAACCACTTAAAAGTTTGGACATAACGAACCAGAGTAGGAAAGTCTGGAACCGCTTATACGATTTCATGTTCCTGTCAGAGACTCAGGGGGAGGACATGTGAAACTCGGTACTAGCAGTAACTAGAGCTCAGAACCAGACCCCGGAGCTGTAAACACCAACATTACCTCTTGCCTCATCGTATAGCCTGCAGGGATTTTTTTTTTCTTCTTTATTGTATTGCTTTCTTTTTCCAGCCAGCAAAGAGAGGACACGCAAGGAGATAAAATCTAAAGTGCAATTATAGTGATTTTATATTCAGGATAGAATTTAAAGTTGCGTGCTCTCGACAGTTTTACGAGGATCTGCCTGAGCTGCTTTATGTCTGTGGTTGGACCATGGGAGGAAACCCACCAAGCACGGGGAGGACATGCAAACTCCATGCACACTGAGACGGGAATCGAGTCTGACCGGGAATCGAACCCAGACCCTGGAGGTGCTAACCACTACACCACCGTGCGGCCTTAAAGATATCATATTTAAGCTAAACTATCCTAGCAGTTTGGGTGGGAAGGGGACACACTCACAGCAACTCTAGTCAATTCAAATGATTTCAGATCGATCTGGGTTCGAGCCCCGCCAGTGGTGGATTTCCACTCCCATTGCTGTGGTGATCCCTTGACGGGAAAGAAAGTTTGTTATTTAAATATTATTTTAATATCCTTGCAGAGTAGCAGAGTCTTGTTAAGTTGCAAGGTGGGACATCCATTCATCAGACTTCGTTTTTCCACTATGTCGAAGAGATGTTAGATCGAATTGAGATGTGGAGAATTTGCAAGGCAATTCAATTCCTCTAACGCGTTGTCGTGTTCCTCAAACCAGTCCTGAAACTTTATAGAGCGCATTATCACGAGGACGCTGAGACGCTGCTTTTTTCCGAGCTCCGCCATACTGACCAATTTTTAAACTTTTTCGTCCCCTTACGAAGAGTGTACATAAAACGGATAAGTATCTTATAATATATTTACTCGAAACGCGTGTTATATCATTAAGTTTTAATTGTTTTGCAGCACACCGTTTTTAGCCGGCATTAGCATCGCTAGCCCGTTAGCCCGGCTATCACGTTTGTTTGTAAAGTTTGATTACGCTTCTTCACACCGATTATTTTCCGTGTTTAGACACCATGTCGGTTGTGACTCTGCCTCTGAGTGCAGGTGAGGAGCCATTGGAGCTGCACTCGGTGGATTTGGAGCTGGAGGCTGTGGAGAAGCTGATCCGTGAGCTACAGGTGAAGCTGGCCCGGCTACAGCAGCGGAAAGCCACGCTGGAATCGACGCGGACCGACGCTCACCTGTCCCAGGTAAATTCTCGGCGTGACACAATCTCTCCGACAACCTCAACCCCGCGTGTTTCTCTGCCCAGGTCCAACACACCAAGGACGTAGCCCGCCCAGTTTTCCTACACCCCGGCGCCGGGATACCACGGACCCTGGATACAGCAGCAGCGGAAGAAGCACGCCAAGCCCCGGGCGAGGACCTCTCCCCCTCCGCCACCACCCGTCTTCGACATCTCGACCCGAAACCGCTTCGCTCCTCTCCGCGAGACGGCACACGACGTCCTGGTCATCGGAGACTCCATCGTTCGTCACGTGCATGCTACCACGGTTAAAGGTAAGGTGCACACACGCTGTTTACCTGGTGCACGTGTTCTTGATGTTGCTGCACAGGTGCCTGCTGCTCTGAGGAAGAACATTGGAGCTGTGGTCCTTCATGCCGGCACGAACGACACCAGGCTGAGGCAGACGGAGATCCTAAAGAAGGACTTCAGGAGCCTGGTCGAGAAGGTCCGCAGCACATCACCCACGACAAGGATCATCGTATCTGGACCGCTTCCCACATTTCAGCGAGGAATCGAGAAGTTCAGTAGATTATTTGCCTTTAATGAATGGTTACAATCTTGGTGTCGACAACAGAAATTACGCTTTGTTGATAACTGGAATGTTTTCTTTGAGCGTCCTAGCCTCTAGCACACCGATGGCCTACACCCTAGCAGAGCTGGAGCAGCGGTCCTCTCTGACAACATCTCCAGGACACTACGAACCATCTGACTGGCGGTAAGTCATACTGTAGATTCCAAACATATAAGCCACATCACAACTCACCGTAGTGATAGACGCACACACATAGCTTGTCCTATAGAAACTGTGTCTGTTCCCCGAATACTGAGAAAAAATAATACATTTGTTAAATTTGCCCGAAACAATCTGATAACCATAAAACCAGAAAAAGGCCAAATAAGTAGTCAAAATCCACCTCTAAAGTTTGGACTACTCAACATTAGATCCCTTGCGCCTAAAGCACTTACTGTTAATGAAATTATCTCAGATTATTGCCTTGATTATTGCACTCTGTCTCACCGAAACCTGGCTTAAACCAAATGAATATTTTGGTCTGAATGAGTCTACTCCGTCAGGATATTTCTATAAGCACGAGCCCCGTCTAATTGGTCGCGGTGGTGGTGTCGCCACTATCTACAATGATGTACTCACTGTTACCCAGAAAATAAGGCCCAGGTTTAATTCATTTGAAGTGCTTATCATTAATGTTGCACTAAATGAAATACGTAATAAACCCATGCTATATTTTACCCTGGCCACCGTGTACAGACCCCCGGGGCCATATGGCGATTTTCTTAAAGAATTTGGACATCTGCTATCAGACCTATTGGTTAACTCTGACAAAGTGTTGATAGTAGGAGACTTTAACATTCATGTAGATGATGCTAACGACGCTTTAGCACTCACATTTATGGATTTACTAAATTCCTTTGGGGTTAAACAAAATATAATTGGAGCAACTCACCGCTTTAATCATACGCTAGATTTAATTATATCCCATGGTATAGATGTCTCTAATATAGAGATCATACCTCAAAGTGATGATATCACAGATCATCACCTCCTGACATATACTCTACCCGTAGAACAGATTAGCTGTGTCTCCCCACGTTATCAATCTGTTAGAAATATGAATCCCACTACTAAAGACAGATTCACAAGTAATCTGCCTGATCTGTCCCAATTTCTTATTAGACCCCTAAATGCAGATGATCTAGATGAAGTGACTAGCAGCATGGGCACTATTTTTACCAGTACATTAGACACTGTTGCTCCCATCAGATTAAAAAAAGTCAGAGATAAAACATTTGCACCGTGGTACAACAGTCATACTCGCGCCCTAAAGAGAGCAACCCATAACCTCGAGCGAAAATGGAGGAAAACTAAATTAGAAGTTTTTCGAATTGCGTATAAAGACAGTATGTGCAGCTATAGACAGGCTCTAAAAACTGCTAGGACTGAGCATCTTAGCCAACTGATAGCAAGAAACCAAAACAATCCCAGGTTCTTATTTAGTACAGTGGCTCGCCTAACAAAACCTAAGATGCCCGCAGTGAGTATCCCATCACAGTTTAGAAGTGAAGACTTTATGGACTTCTTTAATGAAAAAATCAATAATATCAGGAAGAAAATAATGGAGGTTCAACCTCTAATAGTATCTCACGATCCAGTTCAGCCTATAGCTTCACATTTAGATTTTCACTGCTTTACAGGTATAGGACAGGAAGAGCTGTATAAACTCATCACCTCGGCTAAATCAACAACGTGCCTGTTAGACCCAATCCCAACCAGATTTTTAAAAGAAGTGATGCTTACGGTTGGAGAGCCACTTCTAAACATTATTAATTCTTCATTATATCTAAGTCACGTCCCTAAATCTTTCAAGTTAGCAGTTATTAAGCCGCTTCTTAAAAAATCTAATTTGGACGCGAATGAAATAACAAATTACAGACCGATTTCAAACCTTTCGTTCATATAAAAAATACTAGAAAAAGTAGTATCAGCTCAAATTTGCACATTCTTGCAGGATAACAACATCCTTGAAGAATTTCAGTCAGGTTTCAGGCCCCATCATAGCACAGAAACTGCACTAGTTAAGATTACAAACGACTTGTTTTTAGCTTCAGACCAAGGCTGCATCTCATTGCTAGTCCTGCTCGATCTTAGTGCTGCATTCGACACTATAGATCATAATATTCTCATAGATCGCTTACAAAATTATATAGGTATTCAGGGACAGGCATTAAAATGGTTTAGATCTTACCTGTCTGATCGCTACCATTTTGTAGATCTAAATGGAGAACCGTCTGGTGTAATGCCAGTGAAATATGGGGTCCCACAAGGGTCAGTTTTAGGACCTCTGTTGTTCTCAATATACATGCTTCCCTTGGGTAACATCATTAGAAGACATGGGATTAGTTTCCATTGTTATGCTGATGATACCCAATTATATATCTCAACTAAACCAGACGAAATACCTAAGTTGTCTAGATTAACTGAGTGTGTCCAGGACATAAAAGATTGGATGACCAATAACTTTCTTTTATTAAATTCAGATAAGACAGAGATATTACTTATTGGCCCAAAAACCAGCACACAACAGCTTTCACAATTCAGCTTGCGCTTAGAAGGATGTACTGTTACTACCAGCTCAGCAGTAAAAGATCTGGGAGTAATATTAGACAGTAACTTGTCTTTTGAAAATAACATTTCAAATATCACAAAAACAGCCTTTTTCCATCTTCGAAATATTGCTAAACTTAGGAACATCTTATCCGTATCTGATGCAGAAAAACTAGTTCATGCATTCATGACCTCCAGACTGGACTATTGTAATGCATTACTAGGTGGTTGTCCTGCATCCTCAATAAACAAGCTTCAGTTAATCCAAAATGCAGCTGCCAGGGTTCTCACTAGATCCAGAAAATATGATCATATAACCCCAATATTATCATCCCTGCACTGGCTACCTGTTCAGTTAAATTAAATTCAATTCAATAAATTACAAAATAGAATCAGAATCAGAATCAGAAAGAGTTTTATTGCCAAGTACGCTTGCACGTACAAGGAATTTGTTTTAGTGACGGAGCTTCCAGAACAAAAAATACAAATGACAAGACAAAAACAGCATGACGCAAAAAAAAAAAAAAGAAATTTTTTTTTTAAATGGTTGACATCAAATGGAGTACGATGTGAGATACTTTTAAATAAGTTACATCAATATCTGAAGTCTGTGGTATTATACAGTAATAGTATATGTATATAGTATATAATACAGTAAATAGTATTACTTACATACAAGGCCTTAAATGGTTTAGCTCCCACATACCTAACCAGTCTTCTGATACGCTACAATCCACCACGCGCCTTAAGATCACAAAGCTCCGGACTTCTGGTAGTTCCCAGAATTTCAAAATCTACAAAGGGGATTAGGGCTTTTTCATATTTAGCTCCAAAGCTTTGGAATAGCCTTCCAGACAGTGTTCGGGGAGCAGACACGGTTTCTCAGTTCAAAAGTAGACTCAAGACGCATCTTTTTAATCTGGCATACACATAACTCATCCCATAATCTCATACTCCAGTACACCTATACCGAATGGCAACTACGCTAATTCTCCCCATCTGTTCTGTATTTCTCTACCCATCCCGAGGCATCGGGAGATTTTGCCAGCTTCAGTAGACAAAGGCCGACCCTGCGAGGTTCCTGAGGCATCCAGAGAAGGACCAGCTCCAGCTGGATTCAGCTTTATGATGGTTGGAGCTACACATGCTGCTCCTGTGCTTCCAGTGATCCAGACCTCATCTGCCCTCTGCACCTACTGACTCGTCCCTATGCTGAACTGGTCTTCATGTCAATTTAAATAATTTCTGTCATATTGAATTTTCACCTGCACAACACACAAGATGTTATATCATTTCTATCTGTTGTCGCCCAAATGAGGATGGGTTCCCTGTTGAGTCTGGTTCCTCTCAAGGTTTCTTCCTAATGCCATCTCAGGGAGTTTTTCCTTGCCACCGTCGCCGTCACCCTTGGCTTGCTCATCAGAGAAATTTCATTCATTCGTCTCATTATTATTATCTGCACATTTTTCTCACACATCCACACTTCCAATTATTTTCTTTTCTATAATTATTATTATTTTATTTATTTATTTATTTAATTTATTAATTTATTAATTTTTTTTTTTGTTAAATTTCTTAAATTTTTGTGAAGCTGCTTTGAGACAATGACCATTGTTAAAAGCGCTTTCTAAATAAAATTGAATTGAATTGAATTGAATTATCCTGATGAAAGGGACTTTAATGAACACTGTTTCCAGGATGATGTGTACCTGGTCTGTACAATGTTTATGTTGGTGGTACGTGTCAAAGTAACATCCACATGAAGGTTTCCCAGCAGAACATCATCCAGAGCATCACACTGTCTCAACCAGCTCGGCTTCTTCCCATCGTGCATCCTGGTGCCATCTCATCGCGGCACACATACACACATGACTATGCACATGATATAAAAGAAATTTTGAATCACCGGACCAGACTATCTTCTTCTAATGCACCGTGGTCCAGACACCTTTCTATCAGAAGCAGCTTTAACTTTTCCAGGGATTTGAGCTACAGGAGCTTCTATTGGAACCAGACTCCATGGACCAGCCTTCACTCCTCAGACACATCAGTGAGCCTTGGCTCGCTATGACCTTGTCTATCTGTTTTCCTTCCTTGTACCACTTTTGGTAGGTCCTGACCACTGCAGTCGAGGAACATCCCACGAGAGCTGCAGTTTTGGAGTTGCTCTCACCCAGTTCTCTGGCCATCCCAATCTGGCCCTTGTCAAAATCGATCAAATCCTTACATTTGCCCATTTTTTTCTGCTTCCAACACATCACGAACAAACTCTTCACTTGCTCCTTGCTGACTAATACTTGTACATCCCATCCACTTCCAGGTGCCATTGTGCTGAGATCATCGAGAGTATCTCATTATGACAGACAGCACTTTCCTTCACATTCGTTCATGTTTGTCCAAACTGGTTATGTGAAGGATCATTAAGATCAGCATATAAATAGACTTATCCAACATCTCCATGAGTCATACGCATGTGGAGACTCACGGCATTCTACGCAGTTCTTACTGACACATTACATCAAAATGTTGTTATTACTGGCACAGACTTCAGCTGGGTTAGATCACGACACATAAGGCCTGGTTAACACTGGAAGATTGCACTGTGTGTCACGCGATGGCATGAGCGGAGGCATGGGAACGTTAAACACACTCTGACAATTCTAAACAGTCTGTTGCTTTCTGTTTCAAGCCTTTCCTTTCAACAGAGCTGAAGCAGAAACGCGCGACAGGAAAGTACTCTCCATCTAATTTACGAGATCTTCAGTGGTGGCCAAAAGTGTTAAGACAACATGTGCCAAAATCAAAGACTTCATACTCAATATTGATAGTAGTAGAGCAATTTCACTGCACGAACGAATCAATTGTTCTTATTATCCTGACTGTGATTGACTTATAAATAGAAGGCGAGTCAGAAATTATCCCTGCTCCAGTACAGTATATTAAACTTTCTCTCGGCGCTTTCCGTACAAGGCTACCGTCTCCCACCTTAGAGGGCGAAGATCCACTTCTGATGAAGAAGTGTAGACAGCGGCGCATTCGTGGCTCGCAGCCCAGCCTAAAGCATTTTTTAATGAGGGAATAGGAAAGCTTGTTTACAGATGTATGCTTCAGTGTATTGAGAAGCAATTATTTCAATGATGCACTTATGTCTTTTGTCTTTTCCAGAAGTGAATTCAAAGAAATTCTGCAGTCAGAGTGTGGTTAATTTTTGACTCACCCTTGATAGATTGCAAATTAATTACGCTGATTGTGCTGTAAGACAAAGTATTGGAAAAGTACACATTAAATTACAGGAAGTGGAGGACAGAAGTACTTAGGGTTAGGGTTAGGGTTCGGACAAACTCTTGTCCTGTACCGCAGTGCTGATGTGTTCTCAATTCTGATTGGCCAGTGGCTGTTGATTAGTTTTCTCGAACACCGGCTCTTTCAATGGTTACACGATTAACATTAATCTCTAGCACTTTCTAACACGTTTCTATGAAAACGACCTAATTATTGGTAATAATCTGAGGTTTTCTGTAAGGAGTCTCCAGTTTCTACAGAAACGTCTTCAAGACGGAGGAGGTTTTGTTTTATTGTCTCTCAATCTCTCGGCACACAAAACCCTTTCCTGCATCCTGACAGAAATATCTTCATGTACATCTGCAGCAAGGTATAAATCAACCCACCCACACACACACACACACACACACACACACACACACACACACACCTATATATCCATAGGGGAGAGAAGTAAAGATAGAAACAGGATGGAGGAAGGCATGTGATGTAGAACCATTTATCTTTAGTCATATAGCACCAGCATGTGTGTGTGTGTGTGTGTGTGTGTGTGTGTGTGTGTGTTGGAGAAGGATGCGACTAGAGAGCTCGTAGGAGTACTAACCTGCAGTGATTAATGACTCATTTTGCTGAGACAACAGGTTTTGTGCACACACACGCACACACACACACACACACACACACATACACACAGCAGTTTTATTCTATATGTGACACATAAATCAGGGAGACTTTAAATATCTCCTCTGCCTCCTTTTATTTGACAGTAGAAAGCGGGAGACACTGGGGAAAGATAACCATTTTCATACTCTACAGATCCAAGTGTGTGTGTGTGTGTGTGTGTGTGCGTGTGTGTATATGTGTGTGTGTGTGTGTGTATATGTGTGTGTGTGTGTGTGTGTGTGTACTCTTATAGAAATAAGTCACTGATGTTTTAATAGTTCCAGTTTTGCATTTCCATCTTTTCTTCCTACATCTTATAGCTGTCTCTCACAGGTGTGTGTGTGTGTGTGTGTGTGTTTCTCTAAAGATAATTAAATCGCAGTTTTATTTAACTATTTAATTATTTTATTACATCGACAAATCTTTTCTTGATGGATAGTTCGCAGATAGTTTTATTTTTATTTGATTTTCCGTCCAGACGTAAACGAATATACGTTGCTGAACTAAAACGCACCGTACCTTTTTAAAAAGATTTTGAAAAGTATTAAAGTTTTAATTAACAATCAAAAAATACACGTTAATAAAACCGTGAGACTCAACATTCCTGTGCTAACTTTATTAATCTCAGAAATGAGCTCTGCCCCCCCCATCCCCCCCCCATCCCCCCACCCCCTGAGAATATCAACGCAACTCACGATGCTTACAAATGATCTTTCATGAGGTTGTAATTTATTCCTCCTTGGTTTGTCGATCCTGCATCCATCAGCCTTGAAACAATGTCTGCCATCGATTACATTAAGGATAAATGATTGATTGCAACGCGCTCTCAGGAATCGGGAACAGTGAAGAGAGGAAGATCAAAACGTTCAATATACTGTATAATTTCGCAATTGTTCGCTACCGATCCTTATGAATACATAAATTGTGATGATTAGCAGGTAGACGTTCGGTAAGATCGTGGCTTTCCTGGAGTATACCAAAAATTCCAAATTCCAGCTGGATGTTTCTGTATCCATATCTGTAGTCATTTATATGTGCATTTCTAAATGTCTATCTAATAAGTCGCAAAACTGCAAGAAATCGGAACAAACTTACTGATATTTTTATCGATTGTGCATTGGTTATTGCAGGTCTCTCCATAGTGCTCTGTACAGCCACTTAGTGCAGCGTAAAGCATAAGAAATGTATTTATTTTCTGATATACTACATGTACAACACTGTTATGTGGTTGTACCATGGTACATACTTTGGTACAATGGTACATTATTGTATGGTCCATGGTGTAACCACATCTACCAAAATACTGGTATGTTCATATACAATAATGGTAATATTTATATAGGATATTGTATTAAATCCCAAAGTCTATGTTGAAACTCTCGATATTACATACAATAATATGGTACTGCCTGTACTGTACTATACCATATCAGTAATACTGTATCTGTGTGTGCAAGTATACCATATTATATAAACCTGCTGCACTTTGATACCCAATAATTACCATGATACAGTACATGGTATTTGCCAAAATATTGCGGTACACGCCATAGTACTACCACGGTACCCACTCAAATGTCACAGTACCTACCTTAGTATTCACCAAAGTACAGTGGTAAATACCATAGTGCTACTACGTAGTACCCACTGTAGTGCCATAGTACTCCAAGTCCAATGGTAATGTCTAAAGTACTACAAGGAATACTATGGTATATTATGGTATGTACTATAGTTTGCCATAGTATACTATACTACATACCATAGTACAATTTCTTATAGGTGTTTTTCTTCATGGCCTTACCACTACGTACCAGACTGCTAGCTTTCCTATGCCGTAGCCTATAAGAACTCGCGATGACGCAGGTGTCAAGATACTGACGCAGTCATGTGATAATCTTTGAACCCATGACAACGTTTTTTTTTTTTAATGGCCTAACCTGTTTTTGACTTGAAATCAATAAAATAGGAAAATTTCGCTGTGACAGATGTGGCTTTTAACTTTCAGGGAAAATGCCACGAGAACGTCTTTCAAAATGTGTTCCATGTGCTCGGTTTGGTCTGGGTTATGTCCCCCATAATGTCCCTTAAATGAGAAATGCGTTTGCGATCTTGTGAGTTAAAGTATGAATAAGATGTGTCGGAAAAACGTGATCGAGTTAGTTACTGTACAGTAAGGAACAGTACACTGTAAAAATTTAACTGTAATCATGACACTAACCAGTGATGCACAGCCTTTCCACATCTGGCACAAGCTTGATTATCAGCACGATTATCTTTTGTAACATGGCCATATCACATCTGCTAGTGATTTACAATTTACAAATCTAGCTTCCCTGCGGCACGGTGGTGTAGTGGTTAGCACTGTCGCCTTGCACCTCCAGGGTCCAGGCTCGATTCCCGTCTCTGTGTGCATGGAGTTTGCATGTTCTCCCCGTGTTTGGTGGGTTTCCTCCGGGTACTCCGGTTTCCTCCCACAGTCCAAAGATATGCAGATTAGGCTCATTGGCGTTCCCAAATTGACCATAGTGTGTGAATGAGTGAGTGTGTGTGTGTGCTCTGCGATGGATTGGCACCCTGTCCAGGCTGTCCTCGTGCCCAGAGTCTCCTGGGATAGGCTCCAGGTCCCCGCGACCCATAATACAGGATAAAGCGGTATAGAAGATGAATGAATGAATGAATGAAATCTAGCTTCAAGCAGCAATTGAGGGGCCCAGGCACCAAAAGAGCAACATTTTATCAGCGGACAGGTTTAATGTCGTAAAACGTCAACAAATAAAAGCAGTTCCCTGTTCTCACTTATGTTACAACGGGTATAAACTGTCACTCCCTCAGCAGCCTCTCTTTCTCTCTTTTTTTCTCTCTCCGTCTTTATTTTAAAAGGTAATTCAACGAACCAAGCACAGACTGAAACCGGAAAGCGTAAACCTGTCCGTCCTGAAGACTTTCCCCGCATTGTAAAGCTGTTCGAATGGAGACGGACACCGGCACCGGGGACTCCTTCCATAAATATTGAATACATTTATAGGGAAGGAGTGTGTGGTGGAAAGATGCTCAAAGAGAGTGCCTTTCTCTTGTGAGTGAGGGGGATGTGTGGATAAAAGATTGAGACAGGGATAGAGAGACAGCGAGAGAGAGAGAGAGAGCGAGAGAGAGGTAATGGATAGTGGCGTTGTGTGTAGAGACACAATCAGAATAAATCAGGCCAAAGGCTCGACCCAAGCTTGCACAGCACAGCCATTAGCTTTATTTATGTCCCGCGAACCCCCCCTCGTCTCTGTTTCTCCGTCTTTCCCTCACAATTCTCATTCTCTCGCTCGCGCTCTCTCTCGCACACCACCTCTCTCCATTATGTTTCTTCTGTCCCTCTTTCTCTCCCCCATCTCTCTCTCACGCTCTTCCTCCTACCCTCAAATACCTCTGTCTTACTTTCCCTCGCCTTCCCCTGAGCCTCTTTCTCCGTAGCGTCCTCCAAGCCAAAGCTGCACTCCATTCTTATCTGTTAAAGACATCCTAATCTGAAGCCTGTTTGTTTGGTTTGGTGCAGCGCGAGGCTTTAAATCGCGTCCCGGAGTGATGGCGTGTCCTCCGCCCTCCACACGAGACCCGGGAGAGACATTCCATCCGTAACCACATAACTCTTTATGATTCCTAAAATAATCACCGCTCAGCAGTCTGCAGTCATTTACACATCCCGTCAGGTCTGTTTATGCGGACAGAGTGATCTCCATCCATCCTCCGACGTTAAAGACGTGTCCTGGTTTCCCCTGCTCGTCTCCGCTCGGCCTCTAGCTTACTCTGTACGTGTGAGGGTGTGTACGAGTGGTGCGTCACCTCTGATGGATAACCTTTTCTCTTTTTTGTTCCTAATTTAAACAGCTCTCGAGTGCCGTTTCCCCACGTCTCACGTCCTCCGCCAAGTTTCCGTAAGGAAAACAGACTCGACTAAGCGTCCTTCCTTAAACTGTGAACTCAGTTCAGAAGCATTTAAGAAGATCCATTTCATTGCAGCTTGTTTGTTCAGGTGTTAAATTGATGTTTACCATGAATTGAGGTCCTACACATTTGAGGAAAATAATGATATTTAAGGTAGTTGTGTTTTGTTTCCATGGCTTATGCTGTATGAAAAACTTTAAAATGCTATGTTCTACCTAGGAACAGTATTATTAGCATCAGTCATTAGCTAGGTTGTGCTTGGCGTCCGGTTTTCCTAACCGCCTACAGCAACAGTAAACAGCGAGTGTATTACACAAATAATGTAACCACAACAGCGATGTTGTGAACAGTGTAAATGTTCTTGTGTGTTGTGGATGTCTTTAGAGATTTTACTATGGTATGCACTATAGTGTATAGCTTCACACTCCACAACAACAACAATCAACCATGGGGTCCCCCAAGGATCTGTGCTTGGCCCCCTTCTCTTCACCATATACATGCTCCCTCTAGGACAAATTATCCGCTCTCATGGACTCAGTTTTCATTGTTACGCTGACGATATACAACTGTACATCAGCACCAAACCCTCTGCCCAACTCCCCCCAATGCCTCTTGTCCACTGTTTACAAGATATTAAAACCTGGATGACCACCAATCTTCTCAAACTAAACAGCAGCAAAACGGAGCTCATGGTTGTGGCACAGGCACCACTGCTTAGGAAGGTTGGGGACCTCCACCTGGATGTGGATGGCTGTTCCATCACTCCATCCCCTGAAGTCTGCAATCTGGGCATCATCCTGGATCCTACTCTATCATTTCAGTCTCATATCAAAAGAATTACCAAATCTGCCTTCTATCACCTAAGGAACATCTCCAGACTCAGGCCCTCACTCTCTGTTTCAGTAACAGAGACCCTCATCCACTCTTTCATCTCCTCTCGTCTGGACTATTGCAATGCCATCTTGTCAGGTCTGCCAAACAAAGCCCTGGATAGACTGCAATATGTCCAGAATGCTGCTGCAAGGGTTCTAACAGGCACTAGGCCCTGGCACCATATCACTCCCATTCTCAAACAGCTTCACTGGCTCCCCATCAAATCCTGCATCAGTTACAAAGTCCTCCTCCTCACCTACAAATCTCTCCATGGACTGGCTCCCCACTACCTTACTGATCTCCTTCACCCCTACACCCCTCTGAGGTCCCTGCGATCCTCTTCTAAGGGCCAGCTGATCGTCCCCCGCAGCAGACTCAAGACCTTTGGCGACAGAGCCTTTAATGTAGCTGCCCCCAATCTCTGGAACAAGCTACCCCCTCATGTCCAGTGTGCCCCCTCACTACCCCTGTTCAAAAAGTACCTGAAAACACATCTCTTCACAGAGGCCTTTGGCCTCTAGTCCCCCCCTCCCCCACGTACATGATTACATTACACATGCCTCATACTGTAAAGCGACCTTGGGTATTTTGAAAGGCGCTATATAAAACTGAATTATTATTATTATTATTATTATTATTATAGTGGCGGCACGGTGGCGTAGCGGTTAGCACGGTCGCCGTGCACTTGTTTGATTTAGCTAGCTCACTCCTGGCATCCACCTTCCTAGTTACCTAGCAATGGTGCTCTTACGCCTTCAGCACTAAAGTCAGCTTAACGAATTCAGCTTAATGAAGGAAATCAGTGCAATACCACTCTGTAAGAGGTTACCATAGCAACAGTGTATGTTCCACCAGGATATGATATTGTGATTTACAATAAAGGGGTGTTACAGAATTGTGTAGTAAGAGTTGTAAGACATGTGCTGGCTAGCAAGATCATTAGTGTCAGTTCGTAGAGAGTGAGCTAGATTACTCTTGGCATGCGTGTTTCCTAGCTTGCGCGTTTATTGTTTTTACCTTTCAGTTCCTGGAAACGCGACTTCACAAATTCAGTTTAAGCGTCGAAATGAAGGGGTGTTACCATGACGACGGGCGTTTCGAATGCTCTAGGTTATTTACAGCGCTGAACATTGAATTTATTTTGAAGGCAATGTGATTCCTCACTCTCGGCAGGTTAGACGGAACATTCGATTAGGCTGCGATCGTGTAAGAAGCGGGTGCCTACAGAATTGTTTCAATACCTCAATAGTTTTCAATACTAGAGGAATCTGCTATCAAAATTGAGGAGATGCCTTTTATTCCTGGAAGAAGAAGGTCGAGGTATGTTTTTATTCCTCAAAATTATAATCGACTTTTAGTCATCATGTAATAGAAGTGAAAACTAGCTAACTAGCCAACGTTGCTGATGTAAATGTATCTGATCACACTCCTCAGAAAACATCCCCATCTGCTGCCATTATCTTTCAACAGTGCGTGTGTGTGTGTGTGTGTGTGTGTGTGTTTCATCTGTTCCTGCTTGCTATTGATGGACCCAGGACACTTTCAAGGTCCTCCAGCTGTTTCTGAGAATCCATGAAGGCTTCCAGAAGTTTGTTTTTCGGTTCTTCTTTGAAGCATGTAATTCTGATGGAGCACAAGCCGAGCTCGTAGAGAAAGCGAGCTGGCCGAGTCTCAAAAACAAGCCAACGCGGAAATCCAGCCTGGAATCCCAAATATGTAGGCGGTCAGCACGGCCATGAGTGTGCTGCCTGCCAAGAATGAGTGTGTGTGTGTGTGTGTGTGTGTGTGTGTGTGTGGTGGAGTGTTAACTAGCACATCGTAACATGCTCAATCCCAATAAATCCTGGAGTACTAAAATATCATTAGATGATGTGCTATTTCTGTGTAAAACTGTCTGAAACCTCGTGGACTTCATGACTTGCAAATGTGTTTCATTGGCTGAAAATAGTCACTGACCCTTTTTAGTTTAGCATGAAATACTTTGTATCTAATGCGTGTATCAGTTATAGCTAGCTTGGTTATGTTGGATAGCTAATGCTAACTAACACTTTTTTTAATACACAATATAATACTTAGTATGTATATGAGAGATAGCTAGCTTGGCTGCGTTGTACAGCTAATGCTATCGTAGCTAATTAGCACTTTTTAGTACGTATAACATATTTCGTATAAAATACTGTTTTATAATTTTTTTTAAAGACTCAGCTAGCATGTGTATCAGTGATAGCTAGCTTGGCCATATTGGATAGCTGATACTAGCAAGGTAATATTGAAGTTAACTGGCACTTTTTTTTTGGGGGGGGGGGGGTGTTGCGGGGGAGGGGGGGTTCCAATTTCCTCCCCAATTTAGTCGTGACCAATTCCTCCCCGTCACTAGGGGGCTCCCACGTTAAGGCTACCGCTACCACTCAGTCGGGAGGGCGAAGACTATCACATGTTTCCTCCGAACCGAGTGACGACAGCCGACCGCAACTTTTCGAAATGCTTGCTCACGCTCCATTAGGGGCGGAGTAACACACTCGGAGGAAAGCGCTATCCGCTCCTTCCACATGCGCAAACTCACAGACGCCCCTGATTGGCTGTAGAGCCGTGATAAATGTGGGAGCACGATTACCTCTCATCCCTCCCCCCTGAGAGAGCTCGGCCAATCAGCTCTCTCTAGACCTCCGGCTGTAAGAGGAAAACAGCATCACCCGGGGTTCGAACCAGCGATCTCCGGATGATAGGACGAGCGCTTTACCACTGCGCCACTCAGAGGCATTTAAACATGCAATTGTCAAAACTATTATTTGATCCTTTCTATGGCTTTGGGGTGGATTAGAAGAGTATAAGAAAAATCTACATAAACACTAGTATTGAAATAATCACATTTATAAGAGTATAATAAGAAAAATGACGTGAACTTGTGTGAGCTTGTGAGCAGCGGCTTCTGATTGGCTAAACTAAACTAGCTAGCATGGCCATGCTGAATCACAACTGCTAGGACCGCAGCAGTGCCAGGATGTGTGTGTGTGTGTGTGTGTGTGTGTGTGTGTGTGTGTGTGTGTGTGTGTGTGTGAAAATGAAGTGCCCCGAAGCTACACCTGTTCTTCGGAATGATCAAACACTCCAGTGCTGCCTCATTGCACAACACACTACATTCCTGGCACTGTGTGTGTGTGTGTGTGTGTGTGTGTGTCTGTGTGTGTGTGTGTGTGTGTGTGTGATTAGAGATATGTTATTTGAGGTCCTTAAAGGTCTCGCTTTATGGAGCACTCGGCACACTCTCTTAGTCTCTTCTCTTTTAATGAGCTGTTCGGGTCTTTGCGTTCTCTCTCTCTCTCTCTCTTTCTCTCTCTCCCTCTCTCTCTCTCTCTCTCTCTCTGTCCTTCTCTCAGCTTGTCTTTTTCTTTCAGTGTCTCTGTCTTGCTTTTAGTCTCTCTTTATCTCCTTTAGTCTCACTGTTTCTCTCCTTCAGTCTTTCTTCTTTTCTTCTTGATGTCTTTCCTTTCCCTCTCTTTCTCTCTCATTGTTATTCTCTCATTTTCTGTCTGTCTCTGTTTTTCTTTCTCTATTTGTCTGGCCCACTTTCTTGCCTCCTGATCCCCTTTCCTCATGCTTTCTGTCATTTTCTGTCCCTTACTTCATCCTTTCCTTCATTTCTTTGTTTATCTTTTTCTCATTCTCACTTTTTTATCTCCTCTCTTTCTGTTTCATTCTGTCCTTTTCATATTTCATTCTTTTTGTCTCCACCTTGCACCTTTTCTGTTTGTCTTATTTTCCAACTTTCTTTTCTTTACTTCTTGCCTCTCTCTCTTGCGCTCTCTCTCTCTCTCTCGCTCTCTCTCTTGCGCTCTCTCGCTCTCGCTCTCTCTCTTGCGCTCTCTCTCTCTCCCTCCCTCCCTCTCTCTCGCTCTCCCTCTCTCTCTCTCTCTGTCTCTCTCTCTGTCTATTTTACACACACATAAATGCACACACACACACAGTTCTACACTCCATCTAGCTCTCTTTTCACACTCTGAATGTGGCACCATGTGAATTCTCTATAAAACCCTCAAACATCTATCTATCTATCTATCTATCCATCCATCCATCCATCCATCTATCTATCCATCCATCCATCTATCTATCCATCCATCTATCCCGTTTGACAGGTATATTGATGGATTTATCTTAACATCTATCTCTGATGCTCTTTCTGCTCTTTCTCTCTCTACCTTTATTCTCTCTCTCTCTCTCTCTCTCTCTCTCTCTATTTGTCACTCTTTCCCTTCTGGTCTCATTATCATTTTTGCTTTTCCTTTAGGTTTTAAGTTGTCTCTAATTTACTCAATTACTCTTTCCATCTCTCCATTTCTTTCTTTCTTTCTTTCAGACATTTTCCTTTTATCCTCTCCCTCTGTCTTGGTGTCATCTCTTTGCATCTTTCTGTCATGTATCCTTATCATCTCTCTCTCTCTCTCTCTCTCTCTCTCTCTCTCCCTCTCTCTGTAGATTTTGTTGAGGTTGCTTGGCATTAATTGAAGCTCATCTAATTGCTCTCTGCCTAATAGCCAGCAATTTAGGAGCTTTGGAATCAATACTGTAAATTGCTATTGCTCGCATGAGATGCAGCTGGAAATGCTGACAAACCATGTGTGTGTTTGTGTGTGTGTGTGTGTGTGTGTGTGTGTGTGTGTGTGTGTGTCTGTAGTTGTATTTGAAATGGGCAAAGGAGGAAAACATGAAAATCCTCTGAAGTACAGATATATTTGATTGCGCTGTGCACTCTCCTCTGCTCCGTGATGATCTTCATGGCTCCAGCTTGACTTGGATTCAGTTATCTATGAGACTCGGACTTTGGACTTGGACAGGCTCTGGTTTCCTACGTTAGAACTTGTTACTCAAAGCCTTGTATAGTGCCATTACTATACAGGAAGGATGAATTTGATTATCAGGATCTGACTTGATTCATAGTCCAAACACTCGCCACACACACACACACACACACACACACACACACACACACACACACACACACACACACACACACACACACACACACACAGGAAATCCTGAAAAAACAACCAGAATGAAGGGAGGAATGTTGGAGGGAGAGTGAGGGGGAGGGGAGGAGGGGGGGGGGGGGCAGAGCAGAAAGAAAAACACACGAAAAAGTTAAACAAACCCAGCTGACGTCATGGAGCAGAGAGGAGACCAAAATACAGATCCCATCCACAGGACCTTTACTCTGTGCTGTGTGTTACTCCGTTACTGTTGTTCATGTGTCTTACTCTTTAAATAACTGTATGAGGGTATTTCAGTAAAATTTAACTAAAGTAACAGTACTTTTACTTGAGTACAAAATTTTATTACTCTTTCCACTAGTCATTATAGTGTTACTCCGTTACTGTCATTATAGTGTGTTACTCCGTTACTGTCATTATAGTGTGTTACTCCGTTACTGTCATTATAGTGTGTTACTCCGTTACTGTCATTATAGTGTGTTACTCCGTTACTGTCATTATAGTGTTACTCCGTTACTGTCAATAAAGTGTTACACCGTTACTGTCATTATAGTGTTACTCTGTTACTGTCATTATAGTGTTACTCTGTTACTGTCATTATAGTGTTACTCTGTTACTGTCATTATAGTGTTACTCCGTTACTGTCAATAAAGTGTTACACCGTTAATGTCATTATAGTGTTACTCCGTTACTGTCATTATAGTGTTACTCCGTTACTGTCATTATAGTGTTACTCTGTTACTGTCATTATAGTGTTACTCTGTTACTGTCATTATAGTGTTACTCCGTTACTGTCATTATAGTGTTACTCCGTTACTGTCATTATAGTGTTACTCCGTTACTGTCAATAAAGTGTTACTCCGTTAGTCATTATAGTGTGTTACTCCGTTACTGTCATTATAGTGTTACTCTGTTACTGTCATTATAGTGTTATTCCGTTACTGTCATTATAGTGTTACTCCGTTACTGTCATTATAGTGTTACTCTGTTACTGTCATTATAGTGTTATTCCGTTACTGTCATTATAGTGTTACTCCGTTACTGTCATTATAGTGTTACTCCGTTACTGTCATTATAGTGTTATTCCGTTACTGTCATTATAGTGTTACTCCGTTAATGTCATTATAGTGTGTTACTCCGTTAATGTCATTATAGTGTTACTCTGTTACTGTCACTGTAGTGTTACTCCGTTACTGTCATTGTAGTGTTACTCCGTTACTGTCATTGTAGTGTGTTACTCCCATTATAGTGTTACTCCGTTAATGTCATTATAGTGTGTTACTCCGTTACTCTCATTATAGTGTTACTCCGTTAATGTCATTATAGTGTTACTTTGTTACTGTCATTATAGTGTTACTCCGTTACTGTCATTATTGTGTCACTCCGTTAATGTCATTATAGTGTTACTCTGTTACTGTCACTGTAGTGTTACTCCGTTACTGTCATTGTAGTGTTACTCCGTTACTGTCATTGTAGTGTGTTACTCCCATTATAGTGTTACTCCGTTAATGTCATTATAGTGTGTTACTCCGTTACTCTCATTATAGTGTTACTCCGTTAATGTCATTATAGTGTTACTTTGTTACTGTCATTATAGTGTTACTCCGTTACTGTCATTATTGTGTTACTCCGTTAATGTCATTATAGTGTTACTCTGTTACTGTCACTGTAGTGTTACTCTTACTGTCATTGTAGTGTTACTCCGTTACTCTCATTATAGTGTTACTCCGTTAATGTCATTATAGTGTTACTCCGTTAATGTCATTATAGTGTTACTTCGTTAATGTCATTATAGTGTTACTTTGTTACTGTCATTATAGTGTTACTCCGTTACTGTCATTGTAGTGTTACTCCGTTAATGTCATTATAGTGTGTTACTCCGTTACTCTCATTGTAGTGTTACTCCGTTACTGTCATTGTAGTGTTACTCCGTTACTGTCATTGTAGTGTTACTCCGTTACTGTCATTGTAGTGTTACTCCGCTATTGTCATTGTAGTTTTTCTCCGTTACTCTCATTTACATTTACATTTAGGCATTTGGCAGACGCTCTTATCCAGAGCGACTTACATTTTTATCTCATTATACATCTGAGCAGTTGAGGGTTAAGGGCCTTGCTCAAGGGCCCAACAGTGGCAACTTGGTGGTTGTGGGGTTTGAACTTGGGATCTTCCGAACCATAGTCCAATGCCTTAACCACTGAGCTACCCCTGGCCCTCTCATTATAGTGTTACTCCGTTACTGTCATTATAGTGTTACTCCGTTACTGTCATTGTAGTGTTACTCCGTTACTGTCATTGTAGTGTTACTCCGCTATTGTCATTGTAGTTTTTCTCCGTTACTCTCATTATAGTGTGTTACTCCCATTATAGTGTTACTCCGTTACTCTCATTATACAGTAGTGTGTTACTCCCATTATAGTGTTACTCCGTTACTGTCATTATAGTGTTACTCCGTTAATGTCATTATAGTGTTACTTTGTTACTGTCATTATAGTGTTACTTCGTTAATGTCATTATAGTGTTACTTTGTTACTGTCATTATAGTGTTACTCCGTTACTGTCATTATAGTGTGTTACTCCGTTACTCTCATTATAGTGTTACTCCGTTACTGTCATTGTAGTGTTACTCCGTTACTGTCATTGTAGTGTTACTCCGTTACTGTCATTGTAGTGTTACTCCGTTAATGTCATTATAGTGTGTTACTCCGTTACTCTCATTATAGTGTTACTCCGTTACTGTCATTGTAGTGTTACTCCGTTACTGTCATTGTAGTGTTACTCCGTTACTGTCATTGTAGTGTTACTCCGCTATTGTCATTGTAGTTTTTCTCCGTTACTCTCATTATAGTGTTACTCCGTTACTGTCATTATAGTGTTACTCCGTTACTGTCATTGTAGTGTTACTCCGTTACTGTCATTGTAGTGTTACTCCGCTATTGTCATTGTAGTTTTTCTCCGTTACTCTCATTATAGTGTGTTACTCCCATTATAGTGTTACTCCGTTACTCTCATTATACAGTAGTGTGTTACTCCCATTATAGTGTTACTCCGTTACTGTCATTATTGTGTTACTCCGTTAATGTCATTGTAGTGTTACTCCTTTACTGTCATTATTGTGTTACTCCGTTACCGTCATTATAGTGTTACTCCGTTATTGTCATTGTAATGTTACTCTGTTACTGTCATTATAGTGTTACCCCGGTGATGCTGTAACCTCTCGCAGCCGGAAGTCTAGAGAGTGCTGATTGGCTGAGCTCTCTCAGAGGGGAGGGATGAGAGGTACTTGGTCCTCCCACATTAATCACGGCTCTACAGCCAATCAGGGGCGTCTGTGAGCTCACGCAAGCGGAAGTAGCGGATAGCGCTGTCCTACAAGTGTGTTACGCCGTCCCCAACGGTGCGTAAGCGATCAGTTCAAAACGATACGGTTCGCTAAGGTCATGTAGATCGGAGGAAATATGTGATAGTCTTCGGCCCTCTTGACTGAGTGGTAGTAGTAGCGTTAATGTGGGAGCCCCCTAGTGATGGGGAGGAAGTGGACATGACTAAATTAGGGAGAAATAAAGAGTTGTTAATATGTGTTTCTCGCATTACTGTTGTTAGTGTGTGTTACTCTGGTACTGGCATGAGTCGTTAATATGCTCTAATTACTGTCTATTACTCTGTTACTGTCATTAATGTGAGTTCCTCTGTTACTGGCATTAGAGTGTTTTTTTGTTCCTCTAATTACAGTATTCCTCTGTTATTATCGCTAATGTGTGTTATTCTGTTACTGCCACTATAGTGTGTTCCTCTGTTGCTGTAATTAGTGTGTGTTACTGTTATTTGTTCAGTTTTGTTTATATGGTGTTTTTATTGTCGGTTATAGTTATTGTGTGTTTCTCTGTTACTGATCTCATATATCTGCTGTTATCATTTTGACTGCACGTTACACTGCTACTAATATTTTGTTAAATGGTTGTCTATGCAATATTTGACTTGTTTCCTCATGCACATGAAGCCACAACACTTGGCTACAAACCTTCCTTTGAGTTTATTTAGCCACTCCTTTCATTTAATTTACCTGGAGGCAGCTTGGCTCAGTTTTATGCAACAGGCAAATCAGGATTTATTATATAAACTATATTTAAAAAAAGAATAACCGAAAGATTTGAAAGGGTTTCTCATGCAATGTTGAAAAATTATGCAAACGATGAAAGGTTTGGCGAAGGATCCCGGGCACATGCAAATAAAACACCAAAACCACAGAAACGTCTGTAACCTCCAGAAGGAGGAAGGTGATTGGACAGAAAGAGATACTCAAGGTAACTCAAGTATGAACTCAAGAATCTATTCTTAAGAAACTATTCTTATCATTACATGGTACTCTGTTATTGTTGTTATTCTATTATTGTTGTATTTCATTATTATGTTGTCATTGTTGTTGTGTATCATTTATTGGAAATGTGTTTTGTATTATCATGCTGTTACACTTTCACGGTTATTATAATGTGTTCCACTGTTATAATTGTGTGTTCCAGTCTAAAGTAAACAATTGTCCAAAATTCTAACAACACAAACTTGATATTATCATGTATACACACACATGTAAGGTGTTGTCTCTTTATCTCCTATCTAGGAAACTCCTCGCTCAACAGCGGCTGCACAATTTCAACAGTTCTCTTGATCGGGGAAAATGGACGAGCTCCTTTGACCTCCAGCGTCCGGACCGAGACTGCAGAAGAGACACTTATGAATGATTAATCAGAGCACTTCAATAGCGGCCGAGCGGAGGGTGTGTGAGTATGGTTTCAGACCATTAGAGAGAGAGCACAGGTCAGTCAGTGGACACACACTGAGCCCTGCTGGGATCTCGATCACACTATCCTTCAACGTTAGTCATGTGTAGCCACAGCTCGTGTCTCTGCAGGCTTCAAACAGGCCAGATGTGGACAGCCTGGAGAGTCCAGCGCGGGAGAGTTTCAGCGTGTGTGTGTGTGTGTGTGTGTCCGCGAATTGCAATTGTGAGTACAACCGTGGTACAACAGTCATACTCGCGCCCTAAAGAGAGCAACCCGTAACCTCGAGCGAAAATGGAGGAAAACTAAATTAGAAGTTTTTCGAATTGCGTATAAAGACAGTATGTGCAGCTATAGACAGGCTCTAAAAACTGCTAGGACCGAGCATCTTAGCCAACTGATAGCAAGAAACCAAAACAATCCCAGGTTCTTATTTAGTACAGTGGCTCGCCTAACAAAACCTAAGATGCCCGTAGAGAGTATCCCATCACAGTTTAGAAGTGAAGACTTTATGGACTTCTTTAATGAAAAAATCAATAATATCAGGAAGAAAATAATGGAGGTTCAACCTCTAATAGTATCTCACGATCCAGTTCAGCCTATAGCTTCACATTTAGATTTTCACTGCTTTACAGGTATAGGACAGGAAGAGCTGTATAAACTCATCACCTCGGCTAAATCAACAACGTGCCTGTTAGACCCAATCCCAACCAGATTTTTAAAAGAAGTGATGCTTACGGTTGGAGAGCCACTCCTAAACATTATTAATTCTTCATTACATCTAGGTCACGTCCCTAAACCTTTCAAGTTAGCAGTTATTAAGCCGCTTCTTAAAAAATCTAATTTGGACGCGAATGAAATAAAAAATTACAGACCGATCTCAAACCTCCCGTTCATATCAAAAATACTAGAAAAAGTAGTATCAGCTCAAATTTGCACATTCTTGCAGGATAACAACATCCTTGAAGAATTTCAGTCAGGTTTCAGGCCCCATCATAGCACAGAAACTGCACTAGTTAAGATTACAAATGACTTGTTTTTAGCTTCAGACCAAGGCTGCATCTCATTGCTAGTCCTGCTTGATCTTAGTGCTGCATTCGACACTATAGATCATAATATTCTCATAGATCGCTTACAAAATTATAAAGGTATTCAGGGAATAAAGGTATTCTGATCGCTACCATTTTGTAGATCTAAATGGAGAACCGTCTGGTATAATGCCAGTGAAATATGGGGTCCCACAAGGGTCAGTTTTAGGACCTCTGTTGTTCTCAATATACATGCTTCCCTTGGGTAACATCATTAGAAGACATGGGATTAGTTTCCATTGTTATGCTGATGATACCCAATTATATATCTCAACTAAACCAGACGAAATACCTAAGTTGTCTAGATTAACTGAGTGTGTCCAGGACATAAAAGATTGAATGACCAATAACTTTCTTTTATTAAATTCAGATAAGACAGAGATATTACTTATTGGCCCAAAAACCAGCACACAACAGCTTTCACAATTCAGCTTGCGCTTAGAAGGATGTACTGTTATTACCAGCTCAGCAGTAAAAGATCTGGGAGTAATATTAGACAGTAACTTGTCTTTTGAAAATCACATTTCAAATATCACAAAAACAGCCTTTTTCCATCTTCGAAATATTGCTAAACTTAGGAACATCTTATCCGTGTCTGATGCAGAAAAACTAGTTCATGCATTCATGACCTCCAGACTGGACTATTGTAATGCATTACTAGGTGGTTGTCCTGCATCCTCAATAAACAAGCTTCAGTTAATCCAAAATGCAGCTGCCAGGGTTCTCACTAGATCCAGAAAATATGATCATATAACCCCAATATTATCATCCCTGCACTGGCTACCTGTTCAGTTTAGAATAAATTACAAAATAGTATTACTTACATACAAGGCCTTAAATGGTTTAGCTCCCACATACCTAACCAGTCTTCTGATACGCTACAATCCACCACGCGCCTTAAGATCACAAAACTCCGGACTTCTGGTAGTTCCCAGAATTTCAAAATCTACAAAAGGGGGTAGGGCTTTTTCATATTTAGCTCCAAAGCTTTGGAATAGCCTTCCAGACAGTGTTCGGGGAGCAGACACGGTTTCTCAGTTCAAAAGTAGACTCAAGACGCATCTTTTTAATCTGGCATACACATAACTCATCCCATAATCTCATACTCCAGTACACCTATACCGAATGGCAACTACGCTAATTCTCCCCATCTGTTCTGTATTTCTCTACCCATCCCGAGGCATCGGGAGATTTTGCCAGCTTCAGTAGACAAAGGCCGACCCTGCGAGGTTCCTGAGGCATCCAGAGAAGGACCAGCTCCAACTGGATTCAGCTTTATGATGGTTGGAGCTACACATGCTGCTCCTGTGCTTCCAGTGATCCAGACCTCATCTGCCCTCTGCACCTACTGACTCGTCCCTATGCTGAACTGGTCTTCATGTCAATTTAAATAATTTCTGTCATATTGAATTTTCACCTGCACAACACACAAGATGTTATATCATTTCTATCTGTTATCGCCCAAATGAGGATGGGTTCCCTGTTGAGTCTGGTTCCTCTCAAGGTTTCTTCCTAATGCCATCTCAGGGAGTTTTTCCTTGCCACCGTCGCCGTCACCCTTGGCTTGTTCATCAGAGAAATTTCATTCATTCGTCTCATTATTATTATCTGCACATTTTTCTCACACATCCACACTTCCAATTATTTTCTTTTCTATAATTATTATTATTATTTGTTTTTAGTTATTTATTTTCTATTATAATTTTATTTATTTATTTATTATTTTATATATAATTATTCTATATGTAATATATAATTTTGTTAAATTTCTTTAATTTTTGTGAAGCTGCTTTGAGACAATGACCATTGTTAAAAGCGCTATATAAATAAAATTGAATTGAATTGAATTGAATTGTGTCTAACCCTTTTTATCATTTATGTTAAACTGTGTAATTGTTATTGTGTGTTACTCATTTATCATTATAATACACACCACATTATACTATACACACACGTTATATATATATAATATAATACACACCACATTACACTACACTATAATACACACCACCACGCCGGACTACACCGCACTACACATTACACTACACTATAATACACACCACCACGCAGGACTACACCGCACCACATTACACTACACTATAATACACACCACCACGCCGGACTACACCTCACCACATTACACTACACTATAATACACACCACCACGCCGGACTACACCGCACTACACATTACACTACACTATAATACACACCACCACGCCGGACTACACCGCACCACACTACACTACACTATAATACACACCACCACGCCGGACTACACCTCACCACATTACACTACACTATAATACACACCACCACGCCGGACTACACCGCACCACATTACACTACACTATAATACACACCACCACGCCGGACTACACCGCACCACATTACACTACAGTATAATACACACCACCACGCCGGACTACACCGCACCACATTACACTACACTATAATACACACCACCACGCCGGACTACACCTCACCACATTACACTACACTATAATACACACCACCACGCCGGACTACACCGCACCACATTACACTACACTATAATACACACCACCACGCCGGACTACACCGCACCACATTACACTACACTATAATACACACCACCACGCCGGACTACACCGCACCACATTATACTACACTATAATACACACCACCACGCCGGACTACACCGCACTACACATTACACTACACTATAATACACACCACCACGCCGGACTACACCGCACCACATTACACTACACTATAATACACACCACCACGCCGGACTACACCTCACCACATTACACTACACTATAATACACACCACCACGCCGGACTACACCGCACCACATTACACTACACTATAATACACACCACCACGCCGGACTACACCTCACCACATTACACTACACTATAATACACACCACCACGCCGGACTACACCGCACCACATTACACTACACTATAATACACACCACCACGCCGGACTACACCGCACCACATTATACTACACTATAATACACACCACCACGCCGGACTACACCGCACTACACATTACACTACACTATAATACACACCACCACGCCGGACTACACCTCACCACATTACACTACACTATAATACACACCACCACGCCGGACTACACCTCACCACATTACACTACACTATAATACACACCACCACGCCGGACTACACCTCACCACATTACACTACACTATAATACACACCACCACGCCGGACTACACCTCACCACATTACACTACACTATAATACACACCACCACGCCGGACTACACCTCACCACATTACACTACACTATAATACACACCACCACGCCGGACTACACCGCACCACATTACACTACACTATAATACACACGACACAAGCACTAAATTGTTTGTGAATGTATAATCCCAATACATAGTTTTGTAATAATTACATCAACTTGTTCATTTAAAACTAATTCAGTCTGAACAGGGCTATTCTCTGTTGACCTCAGAATCATGAACCTTATCATTACCCTTATTACATCATTATTATTATTATTATTTATTGTATAATATTGGAACGGTACACATTATTATTTATTATTATCCGTCACGTTATTAATCCCAGTCATGGTAATAATAGAAAAATAATAAATCCATTAACTCGATTTATTATCTAACAAAAAAGTGTAAATAACAATTTGCAAAAATCAAAAATAGTTTGCAATGAAATGAGCGTGTATAAAGGTAATAAACAGTTTTACAATAAGAAGAAAAGTCAATGGGCGTGATTTGTGATTTGTCACATCCAGAGGGAAGCGAAAAAAACGGTCGCGTTTCATATATCCGCGGGTGCCCTCTATATGACATGAGATAATACTTGGAGTCGCACACTACCTAGTGCTCTATGTTAACAAATGAGTGTGCGATTAAGACGCGGCTCGCGCTGTTCGGGGTAAAAACGGTACCGGTCCCTTTAAGCCGGCACAGAAACAGAGTTGTCGTTCAGTGGGAGTCTGTGCAGGAGAGAGAAAAAAACAGAAAAGAAAAGAAAAAACGAAGAAGCAGACCGCAGGAGCAGGGGGTAGGAGAGCAGGGGCAGATATTTTCGGACGTTTTTGTGGATTTCTGCTTGGATTTGTGAGCGAGTAGCGGACACGATGGGGTCGTAGCGAGTGGACGGAACGGTGGATAAAAAAGACAAGAGGAGAAAGGAGGATCACTTATTCACCCACACACACACACACACACACACATACATACACATATATACACACACACTCTCTGAGGACCGGGGGAAAGCTGGGGCTTAACGTTACCAGGACGCCTTTCTCGGTACATGTGGATTAATTTCTGATAAAAAAAAACAACGAAATAAATAAAACGACCACAAACATTGGATTTACACATTTAAACACCAAAAACACGGTAAGAACAATGAATAATCCTTTATCAATTCATTAATGTCATTATTTTGTCTCCTTTCTGAACAAGTTCTCTTGAGCTAGCATAACGTTAGCTTAACGGACTCTCTCTCTCTGTGTTAGCTCGAATGCTAATGCCTTCTTTTTCTTCTTCTTCTTCTCCCAAAGCTTCCACCCTTTCCACCTCTTCTTCCTCTCCTCAGGATGTACCTGTAGCTAACTGGTTAATGCCATGAAGCTCGAGAAAACGGCTATTAGCTTAGCTTAGCCATTAGAGCGTTAGCTTAGCACCAGGCTAGCGTCATGGAGCTGAGCTAGCATCATTAGCAAACAACTCAGCACGAATAGCGCTGAAAAAAAAATATCTATAATGTCAAATAATGTAATGATGTGATAATAGCACGACAGTGTGAACGGTTATAGAGCCGTGTGCAGATTAGACCGGCTGCCTGGGCCGTTATTACCGTTAATTTAAATATATAAAAAAAAAAAACAATTCTAACGTCCTATTTGGACCGTTTATTTTAACGGTTAAACAGATGAGTGTTGATTTCGGACATGTTTCTGTCTGCTTTCTCTCAATTGTCAGTGTATTTGCCATTAAAATGGTTTTACACACACACACACACACACACACGTTCATATGAAGTTTATGTTAGGTTTATAAAACAAATACAAGACATCCTGTATTACAGAGTGTGTGTGTGTGTGTGTGTGTTTCATTCTTCCTCAAAGCATTTTGGGAATCAGAGCTCCATCCTAGTACACACTGTACACTATCTGTGTGTGTGTGTGTGTTAGTATTGTGTTCTTGGCATTGCTGGTAGTTGTCCTCCTCTTCCTCCTCTTCATCCACCTTGTTTTTCCTGGACACTCCAGAATTCACTTCCGAACCCCAATCCGACGTTCCCGCTGCCATCAGCCGAGTCGGGTGTAAAATCTGTCCTGTGCACCGTTTCTGTCTCCGCTGTGTGCGTGGAGTTTGCACGTTCTCGTCCTGGTTGTTGGGTTTCCTCTTGGTATTCCGGTTCCTTCCCACAGTCCAAAGACATGCAGGGTTCAAATGGCCCGTGGTGTGTGAATGACCAACGACGGGTATGTCTCGCCAGGGTGGGGAGTACCCGTCGCCCGGTGTGTCAAGGCACATGGATGGAACAAATAGGAAAAAAATACAAAAGGTATAGACGACCTGATAGGATATCGGATTCGATCTGTATTGCGATTCCATAAGTACAGCGGTATCTCGGCATACTTACGTTTTCTCTTTTAAGGACTGAAATTTTGCTAAAAACTCCCGACTCGCACCTCCAAGGAGCTGTTCAAACTTTGTGTCAAAGTGAAGCAAGTTAACATATTTTTTTTTGTTTTTTTTACATTCTGTGCAAGAAGATAAGGAGCCACTTTCAGTTTGGTTTTTATAGCAGCTAGTGGCAAAAGGAATCATAAAAGGTTTTCATATTTTACTTCGTTGTCACGGCCGCCTTTTTCCCCCTAAATGTTTTGGTTTTTATATACAAAAATATAATGATAGTGTTGGACGTTAGTAATACAGGTATTGGTGTCCTGCATTTGGATTATTATTTATAGGAAAATGAGTTTCGCCCTACAAAATGTCACCTTAAGAACGTTCTTTAAAAACTATATTCGTATTTAATAAAAGTCCAGTTTAAAGCTTCACCTGTAAGAGGAACTGCAGCATCTTACTGTCTCAAATGTAAAGCCATATGTAACTTAAAGATGAAAAAAAAAAAAAAAATATATATATATATATATATATATGAGGTTGAAGTTGGCGATACGAGAACACAAAAAAAATGCGATTCTGAATAGTCACTGAATTTATGTGTTTTTTTTAAAAATAAAAATGTATTTTTTATTTTTGTTAGTAGAGTGTGGTAGAGTGTAGGGGCAGTGCTTCACAGACATGTGCAGGAGGTAAATCTTTAGAGCAGCATTGTGGGTAATGGAGAAATTAAGTCAAACTTAGGATCACGTTAAAGTTATAAAGGTAAACATCCAATCTGTACAGGGTGTCGTAACCACACAATAATCATACTGCCGTTTTTTTTTCCTTAGGGTTAAACCCAGACGTGTCGAAACGTCACCCGGCCCGCGTTCACACTTTCGTACATATCCACCAAGAGAGTGACGAGCACAGAGTCGTGGGTTAAAATTAAACCAAACAATGAAGCTAGGACGTTGCTAGGACACGCGTTTGTATTTCCGCTCAACAAAAGCAAGCGGAAGAACAAACGCGTCGGAGCCGACGTCAGATCAAAGGCGTGTAACCTGTCACGGCTCGTCAAATTAGGATCTGACAGATTTCTGATCCCGGATGTTGCGCGCCGTTTTTCCAGCCCCACGCGTTAGGAAGAATTCTCATCGCTCTTGATTTGGGACGATTTCCAGAAATTATAATTCTCAGATTTTGCCATATTTAAACGCGCAGGAATGTGAGCTGGAGAAAAGTCAACGAGACGTGAGTCAGTGCGGAGGTTCTCCGTGTTACCTTTTGAGGTTTTTCCCCGCTCAGAGCGATATGTTTCTGTGTCAGGTTGCCAGATCCAGTCTTTTTTAAAATGGATAAAGTCAGCTTATTTGATGCAGGTGGTTTTTCGAACATTTGACAAGGCTAAGGTTTAATCGCGGAATGTTTTGCAATGTTGCACGCGAACGTTTTCCAGCCTGGCCTCTGATCATCGTGCTACTAGGAGAGAGATTAAAGTCACCTGTACAGTTTTGAGTGTTCCGTGCTTGTAGATTTATTAGCGGCTCGGGACAATCCTCACGCGAGCGCTAGCGTGGATCGGTCTCAGCCTGCATCGTCTCCGCCGCGGTTAGCTGACTCGGCCATATTTTATTAGCTGTTTTCTGCAGGCATGCGCAAAAATATTTAAATCCCGAGGCAGAAGGTGAAGGTCGTCACAGAGACGCCTCTGAGCACCTGGAATATCTGCCGCAACCAACACCCGAACACAAAAATTTACCCCATAGTTATTGTTATTATAGTTGTTATTGTTTATCTCAGTGTGAACTTCAGTCACGTTGTTCATCTAATCAGAGAGTTTACAAAAAAAACAAGGTGTGAACAGAGACGCAGAGAGCGGATTAACACCAAAATGGAGTGTTTAATGACGTTAGCTTTCTGTCTGTCTGTCTGTCTGTCTGTTAGTTTGTCTGTTTCTGCTTTTTTGTTTCAGTTAAACGGTATGTTTGTTAGTTTTTCTTTTGGTTTTGGTCGTTCTGTCTCTCTGTTTCTTTAATTTTTCTGTCTGTGTTTTTAATTCTGTTTGTTTCTGTCAGTCTGTTTCTTTCGCTCTGTCTGTATTCCTGTCTCTTTGTTTTTATTTGTCTGTCTGTCTCTCCTTCTGTGTCCGTTATTGACCTGTTTGTGTCTCCGTGTCTGTTATTATGAGTTTGTCAATCTTTCTTATTCTGTGTCTGTCTCTGTTGTTTGTGTCCATCTCAGTTTCTGTCTGTCTGTCGCTGTTTGTGTCTCTTTCTGTCAGGATGTCATTTTCTTTTCTACTGTTTCTGTTTTTTTTTTTTTTTTTTTTTTTTGTCTCTTTCATTCTTGCGCACAGTAAAGTGTGACTGTCTGATCTCTCTCTCTGAGTTAATGAGCGAGTGGCTGTATGGTGAATGGTGCGTGTCGATTAAAAAGATGTATACTTCCTGCAGAGCGGTGTACGAGAGCCGCTTTCCCGTCACAGACTCAATCCCGAGCATGAACGTCCAGACGCACCACATCTTCGAATCGTCTTCGAATACAGAATGCAATATCGTGCTACCCGATGTGTCCTCCTTCAAGGCGCTGCTCAACAAGCAGCGCATTCGGCCCAGCACCCGTGTGGCGATTGAAACACAGCAACAAGTCATGTGACCTTCAGCTCGTGTCTAGATGATGATGTTGATGAGACGTGGAAGGTCACACAGGCGATGCTGATTCGGTGCACACGTTTAGCTCGCCGCGGATTAATCATCGTTAATGAGCTGCATAACGATAAAAACGACACGCAGCAAGGAGACTGTCAGCTTAAATGTCACGCGGCACAGGGGATTGAAATGGAGGTGTGTGTGTGTGTGGGTGGGAATTATGAGAGTCTCTGCTGTGGTGAGTGTATGAGTGTCAGGTCTAGTCTTTTATTAGAAAGCTCTGTGTGTGTGTGTGTGTGTGTGTGTGTGTGTGTGTGTGTTTAGAGTTCCTCCTTTTGCTCCTGCGTTGGTGTGACCCAGACAAAATGTTTAATTAGTCTCAAAGGTCAGAGGAAGCGATTAGAGTAATCACCTGCTGGCTGACGCCGGGCCGCTGTAATTTTGTGTTATTTTTATACGTTCAGGTTGATTTTGATGAAGGTCAGTCGAACCGCGCGGCTGTCGGGAGTCTGCGTGTTGCGCATCGCTGCTGTTCTGTGTGTGTGTGTGTGTGTGTGTGTGTGTGTGTGTGTGTGTGTGTGTGTGTGTGTGTATTTGACAAGAGTTTTACAGCTTTCAGAAAACATCTACACGCAGAGAGAGATATGTAGCGCTCCAGCAGAGAAAACGGAACAAGTCAGGATTTATTTTAAATCTAATCGTTCTTTTATTATATAATATTTATTCTAAAGAAAATAGAAGAAAAAAAAGAATGTTGCACAAGCCTAAGCAGGTCTGGTACATTTAAAGGTCCTGTATATTACCATTTCTTCACTCCTCCTCCGAACACAGCGTTTCAGTGTCTGTGTGAATGAGTTCCCGCGGTGCCACGCCCCCCTCCAGAGAACAGCAGAGCCGGGCAACATGATGATGATGATGATGATTATATGAGGTCACATCAGGGAGAAGTCTAATAGCAGGGAATGTTGTGACCTCACACTGAGATGAACACGTCTGAGAAGTCTATTCAGCATTCTTGACTTTCATTTCCGTTTTTGTATTTATTTATTTATTAATTTATATATTTTTGTGGTGTCACGTCTCGTCTGGAACAAAATTCATGGCTCAGACTCACAGCTGGAGTTTAATTCACTGCCGGCACTCTGGAGGCGTGTGTGTCTGTGTGTGTCTGTGTGTGTCTGTGTGTGTCTGTGTGTGTCTGTGTGTGTCTGTGTCTGTGTCTGTGTGTGTGTGTGTGTGTGTGTGTGTGTGTGTGTGTGTGTGTGTGGTGCGTACACTGCCGTGAAATGTTTTCAGCCCGTCCTCTCGCAGGCCCCTCCAGCTGCTGCATTGCTGACACTTCCAGGAAACTGGAGGCCCGCCAGGATGGGAATTAAAAAATAAATTAAAAAAAAAAACACTCAAAATGACATGCCAGACTGGCATTGAAAATTAGACACGGTGTGTGTGTGCGCCCGCGAATGACGCAAGAGTCATTGGAAACTGCAGAGCTAAATTAGTTTGTGTGTGTATGTGTATATGGTGTGTGTGTGGTGCAATACGGTTTGGCAGCTCATCGTGACGCGAGTCGTCATGGCGATGGTGGGGATAAAGGCGAAAGAAAAGCTGATGTCATTGTACATTCTGTTAGAAACCAAAAATAAAAACAAAATCCGGATAGTGTAAATATACAGTTTGCAATGTTGTGTATTTTTCTTTGTAAACTCTTTTATTAGTGTTTATTAGCGCGCGTATAATCATCGCTCTTATTCCTCAGGTTTTTGTTTCCGCTTCTAGCTCTGCTGCGACATCGACACAACGCTCCATCATTGATTTTTCGTTCCGATCGAGCGCCGGTGTGTAAATGGTTGCAGACTCTGCTGTCGTTCTCCTTTTTTTTTTTCTTTTCTTTTTTTTTCTCTCCCCCAACTGAAATGAACTGTGAAATGTTCACCAGTTGTGGCATCGCGCGTCCTGCCGGCTCTAGACCCGAGTTCCTCTCCCGTTTCAACCACGCCGTTCGAGTTTACGGCTCTGGACGCTTATCAGAGGTTTATCCCGAACCCTAAATGAAAGACTATAGAGTGAGAAGTGGACTATAGAGCGCAAAGCGCTTCACACTCTACCTTTCATTTCATCCACGGCAGTAAGTCTGCACACTTCCCTGTTTGTGGAAATGTTTTTTTGTTTTGTTTTGGATTTGTTGAATTGATTGTACTACACAATGTACTGAGCGACATGCGTAGTGACTGACTGGCGTACTTGTCTACTGCTCGATGTACTGACTGACGTACTTGCGTGCTGACTGACGTACTGACCGATGTACTTGAGTACTACCTGACGTACTGATGTACTTGCGTACTACTTGATGTACTGATTGATGTATCTTGTGTGCTGCCTGACATGTACTGACCAGTGTACTGATGACGTTCTGATGAGAGGACCGATGTACTGACTGCTGATATACTAAAGTACTACTCGATGTACTGACTGACTGACGTACTAATTTACTGACTGACATACTGGTGTAGTGACTGAAGTACTGACTGTAATACTCGTGTACTGACTGAGGTTTCTGCTCTCAGATTTGTCATCAGGAAGGGAAAAGCAGCTGAGTTGGGTTGAGGTCATAATCACTGCCATACTTGCACACTTGTTGACCTTCGGGTTTACTGGCATGCTTACTTAATCCCGTACTGATGACGTACTGCTGTGACTGAGCTGAGGACATGGACTTTGTGTTAGTGTTATAACCTTGTTTTCTAATAAGATTTATGAACTTGTATTATATAATTCCATACAGTCTTGTCTTGTTTATTTATTTTTTTCTTTATCCGAACCGTCCACAATCTCGTATCGCTCTGCTCTTAACTCTTACCGTTGGCATGAGACTTTCATAATCAGCAGGACTTAAGCTGTTTACTGTCATCATCTGTCGATTAGAAGACCGTACACGCTGCGCACTTCTGTCTTTGTCCTGTTCTCCGTGTCACATAAGAGAACAAATAAAGACCGTGGCGTCTCGTTGCCCCGCATGAGTTTACACTGAGATTAAGAGGGAAGAAAAATACGATCCGGTTACTAAAGCAGGTTTTTTAGGGACATGTTCTAGTGGATCAGAAGAGATCAACATCACCAGAATCAGATGCTGTTGTATAGAGAGAAAAAAAAAAAAACGAAAAAGAAACTTGCGCTACAATTTTATTTACTCTAGCTAATACAACGTGTAATTTGTGGTTACGCCGCATGACGACTTCTACCCCGATTGTAGCCCAGTTAAATTCCTGCTGGTTAACCAGATGGCACAGAGAACAAAAAAAAAAAAAAAACCAACAACGTTTCACACGGTACCGGTTATTCATTTCCTACGTTCTTGTTGCTATGGTTACAGCTCCTCCACGGGGACGGCAGACGGTTCCATCCAACAATTACTGATTTATTGCTAAGGTGACATTTTACTGTAGGGAAGTGTGTTTAATGGAAGGAGCCTCCAGTGTCGCAGATAAAGCTGTAAAGCGTTACGTAGCTACAAGCAAATCAAAAGTAAATGTCTTTTGGTTTCATAACCACCACGCAATCATTTATTTATTTTTTTTAATCGAGTGTAAATGCGGCTCTTTTGCGCTCCCTTTAAAGTCACTTTATTTTTTAATATCGAAAATAAGCGTTACTGATGGCAGGAAGAGTTACCGGTTGGAGAACTCATGAAGTGTAAATCTATTACTTGTGAATTATCAGTATTTAAATCTGAGATCTGTACGGATATTTATGAATATTACTGCTTCAGTAGGTTAATGAAGTTGAGGAGAACACCAGACTACTGACTGTAGGAACTCTAAGCCACTCCTGTACGCGATAGCGGCACTCGAACCTCTACCAAGGGCGTTCGAGTCAAACTGGGACTTTTGATAGTACTACCTTAAAAACTTCCCTTTTTAAAAATTATTTTTTTTACAAATATATATATAATCCCTCCCCTACTACACTAATGCGCAACGTTTCACTAGTGCTTGGAGACCATCAAGGTAGAAAGTTCTCTATCAAACTCAAACGCCGGCCTCCCAGGAACTCCTTTGCATGTGTACCCGTCTCGGACGTGGGGATGACTCCCCAGCCGACTTCCTGTAACGTGCGAGTGGTGTTGGTGAACGAGTGTGTGTACGGTTACTGCTCGATCGCAAATCTTTAAAGCATCAGACGTTCCAGTGTCTGAACGTCCACAGTGAGCTCGTCATCCAGTCGACGTCCAGCCTCCCCTTAAAACTCTCGCACCGTTCAAATGTGTCACTGCGGCCGAGAGTCTCCTCACCGCGCCGCGCCGCAAGTCTCCTGTGAACGTCAATTGCTCCGACGCCTCCGCTCGCCAGAAATGTCCCGGTTCGACTTAAATTAGAACAGCTGGGTAGGTGATGTGACGTTCTGGATACAGGCGTATAAATAGTGTCTTAATTCCCCCTCCCCTCAAAACAAAACAGAAACCAGATCGGTTACGCCCCTGTTGGATTACGCAGTGTTGTAGTGCTCCGTTATTAACTGGCCCGGGTAGGCGGTGTTCCTGCGCTGGCCTGGTCTCCGTTGTTCGCGTCCCCCCGAGTCCTGGCAGCGTTTCTTCAGGCACACGGAGTTAATCAAACCTTCTGGAAAAGCGTATTTCTCCGTTTTGGCCAGCTCTGTGTGTGTGTGTATATATGTGTGTATATGTTTTTTTTTTTTTTCCCCCGTTGTGTGGAATGTTTAGTGTTGCCGATCTGTTTTCTTTCTGCTCATCTCTGTGCTTGATGAGCGCTGACATGAAGAAAACAAGACCGCAGTCTTCTGTGACTGTAATAGTGGCTCTGTTGTGGTACACGCCATCACCATCATCATAGTCATAATCATACACTGAAACGTACAGAGGGTTCTGAGGGATAACATCTTCGTTAGCCATCGTTGTGTAAAAGTAGGCGGGGTTTGCTCACAAGTGCACCAATCCGTCTAGAGGGGGAAAAAAAACAAACTCACAAAAACCCCCAAAAGGCTGACGAGCGCGACCACCTGCAAAACTGTAACGACTTCGCTTCGAAAAATCCAAACTCTGTTACACCTTGTTTACGAACCGCCGTGCGCTCGAGCTACATAAACTAAACCCGAATAAAAAGCTGTGGAAAAAAACAAATACACTATAATATATATATATTGGGCTTTTTACTTTTCAATCATCGTAACTGGGTGGATAATAAATTTAAGGTTATGTTTTTTGAAACGAGGCAGAATTGTGAGGCTGATTTTATTTTGGTTTGTACTTCTGCGTCAGGTCTATGCTGTCGGTCTCGCGTAGCCACGGTGTAGCATGACATTTAGCTCCTGTCACATGGTAGCAACGCGTTTCCCGCTTGTTTTTTTCCGCCTTCTTCCTCTACGCTTCCTTTTTTAAAATTTTGGATCCCTCCTGATTTTCTCCCTAACTTAGTCGTCTGTTATTCCTACCTACATTTAAAGACGCTCTCCCATCAAGGCCACGACTTCCAACCAGTTGTTTTGAAGGCTATCACGTGTTTTCCTCCAGGACCTGCTCGCTCACACACTGTCAGAGTGTTAAATTCGAGCTGAAATCCAAACCCCAGATCGAGGAGACGGTGACGTCTGTAAATATCTTCTCTGTCGTAGTCAATTTCAGTAAAAACAACTGTTGTTCAGCATCTGTTAGCTTCCAGCATGAAACGCTCAGCTTCAATCTCCTTTGTTTGTAACACACACACACACACACACTGACCAGTGCACACGTATAAGTGCTCACTGTGCTCTGCGTAGAAGCACAAATCAGCCTTTATTGAGGTTTCATTTCTGCCCAAGCGGCATTTTGTCGGTGTGATCTGGCAACCCTGGAGTGAAAACACAATGCTCTATTGTGGTTAAGCTTTTGTATTAAATCGGGGGTTTGGGTCACGTGCGAAACTGAATGCAGGATGCGTACGGATCGCGGGGCAACTCCGGGCTGTAAGCCGAGCCAGTAACAGTACCGAGCTGGACCTAGCGACGTTCCGGAGACACACACACACACACACACACACACACACACACACACAGGCGAGTGTGTGGGTGGTTTGAGGCCGAGGGGGGAAACGATGGAATTCTCAGCGTAGGAAAAAGCGACTGTGTCTCGCACTTCCCAAGTCTCCTCGCTCCCATTGTTTTCTGTTCACACAGGCCTCGGTGGAACCCACAGACCCTGGACATGTTGTTTTTACCCGTAACTCGGATAATTAATTTCCTCCCAGTCGCTCATGTGTCCTTGTGTGTTGCACGAGAGGACACACACACACACACACACACACACACACACACGCACACACACACCTTTTCCCATCAGCACAAAGGGCAGCGACTTTCATTAGCCGTTATACGAATGGATTACTCTGCAGTCACATGATCTCTGGTTATAGATAAACAGAAGGACATAATGGATTCAGGTGCTTCGTGATGATGTGTGTGTGTGTGTGTGTGTGTGTGTGTGTTCCCGGCTGCGCAGTGGAGGAGCGTTGAGTCATGTGGCCGGCTGCCAGCGGGTTACTGGAAGAGGAGTCGTGTTTTCTATCAGCCCGCGTGTCCTTAATATCAGCGGCGGGAATCGAGGCCGGCAGTGAGCCGTGTCCGCTCGGAAGAGATTTACGCCGCGGCCGAGTCAAGTGCCGCGCTACGATTGGTCTGGAGGTGATGATGCGTTTCCTGTAGCGGCGGCAGCTGCTGTAATTCAGACGATTTGCACCACTTCGGTTCGCTATCAGTTTGATCGAGCATGACCTACTTTATTTTCTCTCTCTCTGTGTGTGTGTGTGTGTGTGTGTGTGTGTGTGTGTGTGTGTGTGTGTGTGTGTGTGTGTGTGTGTGGAGGAATATTAGTAATGCACTATTACTGTTCAGTGTGGGGGTGGTGCTGATGATGATGATGATGATGATGATGAAGTCACAGTTATAAGATGCCGGTTGTGAACAAACAGCTCAGAGAGACAGACAGGTGGGACATAATACTGCTGCCAGTCCCTCTGTCTGTCTCTCTCTGTCTGTCCTTCTGCTGTCTGTCTGTAACTCTGCCGGACTCTTTCCATCTCCTCCCGCTCTGTCCCTGTCTGTCTGCCCTTATGTCTCTGTGTCCATGTGCTTGCCTGTCTCTCTGTTCCACTTCCTGTCTCTCTCTCCATCCTTCTCTCTCTCGCTCTCTCTCTCTCTCCCAGTTCCTGTCTGTCTGTCCTTATGTCCCTCTGTCCTTGTCTGTCCATATCTAACTGTCTGTCTGCCCGTCTCACTGTCTCTGTCTGTTTGACTCCCTTTGTATTTCTTCCTTACTGTCTCTCTCTCTCTCTCTCTGTCTCTCTGTCTCTGTGTATGTGGGACGGAGTGGTGGTGGACACTCCATCAGGTCCTCGGGTTTTCATGTGAAGAGGATCAGAGGCGTGGCGCCGCACGTTGCGCCGCAGTGTAGCGCGAGAGCCGACCCGGCCCGACCCGCTCGGCGAGCGGATACATTCCACATCGCTAAGTGGGGGGTCGAAGGTCACGAGCAGCGAAATCTCATTTTCTGCTCCAGCGACGCTGTAAAATAATCGTCTGAGGCCGAGCGGCGGACAAAAGGGGTGTGTGTGTGTGTGTGTGTGTGTGTGTGTGAGTAAGCGAACGCGGCTGTGCTTAAGAGTCACAGATACCTGATGCGCTCTTTATTGTGCTTCTATTCGCCTTTTTCTTTTTCTTAAAAGGCTTTAAATTGCGGATCCGTGATGATCGTCTCCGTGTCGTCTGTGTTTAAAAACGTTCCTATTTGTTTGTTTATTTATTTACTACTTTGCTACGTACAGGAGTGACTGGAGATTTCCTGATACTCTCGTCCCTCTGTCCTCTCCTCTGTCCCCTCCTCTGTCCTCTCTTTGAATTTCTCCTCAGGTTCCTGTGAGTGTGTGTATATGACACAGGCTCTGAAGAAAGGATGTGGAACATTTCTCTCACACACACACACACACACACACACACACACACACACAGTGTTCATGAGAGAGAGGGGAGGATTAATGCAGATTGTCCCGTGCTGAGTGACGAGTCATTCACAGCACTCTTATGCAACACACATGCCTCTGTGTGTGTGTGTGTGTGTGTGTGTGTGTGTGTGTGTGTGTGTGTGTGTGTGTGTGTGTGTGTGTGTGTGTGTGAGGATTCAGTCTTGCATTTTTTTTCTGCCCTGTCCTGTGGCATCGAGTCTGTGTGCTATTGTGAGTGTGGATTCTGTCTTTACATGCTGTCCTTTACTGTCTCACTCTCCCTGTCTCACTCTCCCTGTCTCACTCTCTGTTGTTTTGTGTCTGTCTCTTTTTCTGTATTTTTCTTTTTCTGTCTCACTCCGTGTGTGTGTGTGTGTGTGTGTGTGAATGCAGGAAAGAGAAGAGTGTCAGAAGGCCAGACGGCTGTCCCTGACATTTGACCTTAAGTGACCTCCTGTGTCAAATCTCACAAAGATCCACAATAGTGGACAGAGAGAGCAAGAGAGTGCGCATGAATCGACACACACACCATGGAGAACCTTGCCAACAGTGATGACCAACTGATGTGGAATTAACTCTGTGTGTGTGTGTGTGTGTGTGCAGTAAGCAGGATGTGTGGTTAATGATACTGTATTGAAACATACTGACAGCCGAAAATAGCCAACAAATTCTTTAGAGAATCACCGTCTTTAAACAAGTGAGTGTGTGTGAGACATTTACATTTGGGCATCTTGTCCAGAGCGACTTACATTTGTATCTCATTACACATCTGAGCAGTTGAGGGTTAAGTTGAGGCTCAGGGACCCAACAGTGGCAACTTGGTGGTTGTGGGGTTTGAACCTGGGATCTTCCGAACCGCAGTCCAACGCCTTAACCACTGAGCTACCCCTGACACAGCGGGTTGGAATGTTTCTGGGCCACTTGGCTCGAGGCTGATGAATGAAAGGCCGTAGCGCTGTGACAGGGGCTGCTTCTCTCTGAGATCTGCTCGTCACATGTTCACCAAAACATCAGTGAAGTAAGAGTGTGTGTGTGTGTGTGTCAGAGATGGAGAAGATCGAGCCAAACACTCTCCAGAGTCGTTTTCTCACCGGGTGTTTACGATTAGCGTGTTCGTAGCCGGAGCCGCGCTCGGTGCTGTAATAGCGTAAGAGGTCATGTTCAAGGACGGGGAGGCGTGTCCACGAGGGCGGAGCTTCACCACAGGCATGTGCAGTGTAACACTTTACTCGTCTTTTACACCACCACCACCACCACACGTTCACTCCACCGTTATATTCCAGTTAAAGACCTGACGAGCTGTAAAAAGCTCAGGAGGTTCGCTGGGACGAGGACTCGCGCAAATAAACAGTGTGTTTGTGTTGTTTTTTAATTCTCTTGAGAATCTTCACAGATCTGCAGGTCAGCACACGAAGCTGGAATAATGTCCTCAACTCTGATGTTAGCGTGTCGCCTCCTGTAAGCCCCTTACCTCTTTTTCTGTATTAGTATTTTCTGTTTATTATTATGAATTTTAATCGTTCAGTGTGTAAAGTTGAAGACGCTCATTTGGAAACGAGTGAGCATTATATACTTGTATCAACACGGAGGATAACGTAGCTATTGTGACATTAGAACTGCTTCTGTGGCGGTAATAAAGCGCTATGCTCAAGGGGGCGACAGAGAGCAACATTACCCTCCGTGTCATGTGATCTGTTCCTGGAGGCCGGCGGATAGCTCCTCGCTATGTTCATTTTTCTCTTTTCTCTCTCGGAATGCGAGCTACGTTTATAAAAGTAGCAGTGAGACATAACCGCGGCGTGCCAAAGCTAATTTGCGTAGCTCGTTTTTCAGCTCTCTTTGCCTTTTATGTATTATTATAGTTTTTTTTTTGGAGGGCGTCGCTATGTGCGAATCAGCTTTCTGGTGTTTCTGTGGTGAACGCACGCGGTTCTGTAGAGAACTCGGCGCTACAGAACGATTTAGGTTAATTTTAGTCTTCTGCTCTTGTTCTGTTCCTGGATCTTTAATTCCGAGTCGCTGCGTGTTAAAAAAAGCTTAGCTGATCTGCCTTGTGTGTCGAAATTGCTAATGGTGCGTTTAAGTCTTGTGCAAGCTCACGCTAATAGGTAGCAGCGGGGTCGCGTCGTGGTGTTTACAGCAGCGTGAGGTTGAAGACGTCTCGCGGAACGTCGCTACCTATTAGCGTGTAAAAAGAGAGAGAGAGTGCTAATCCTAGCTCGTTAGCGCATCGGCGTCTCCTCTTCCTCCGCCTTCTCTGTGTTGTGCACCGTGTGGTTTTTCACATAATTAGCTCTCTGATTGGGATCTGGGCTGTAAAATGTCGAGACGGTGAAGGATACAGGAATCGATCCCAATAAAAACAAAAGCCTGCATTTCTTTCAGTGCATCCGTGTGTGTGTGTGTGTGTGTGTGTGGGAGAAAGCGACTCTGTTTTTAATTGAAGAGGAGTGTGAGAGTTTGAAATACGTGTGATTGGAATAGTGATGTAGTCGTGTGTGTGTGTGTGTGAGGCAGAGAGGCGAGATGAAACATGAGCACAAGATGCGGCGAGATCTCAGACGTGCGCGATAATCTCCGGAGAGAGGAAAGATGGAGAGCGAGTGAGCGCTGTGACACGATGAACCCTAGAGATAAAGAAAAACGATCTGGAATGTCCCGCGTGCAGCACAGACGTCTCATCTAAGAAATTCCAAGACGATCTGATCGAAAAGGTGCTAATATTTAATTTCCCCTTCCTTTTATGCCAAATCAGTTGATAAAAAGAGAAAGCAGTGACGATCTGTGTGAGATACAAATAGTGCACAAGACAAAGGGATTAACGAGATAAAAATTGTTAATCAATTCTCAAAACAATAAACTAATAAATAAGATCGAACTACCTGCTCCAAACATTTAACGAGATACAATTGCCCATGCCGAGCAACTAATGAGATAAAATTACCCGCACTAAGCGAGATGGAATTGCCTGTGCCAAACAATTAAGGAGATAAACGTTACCCGCGGCAAAGAGTCGATGAAATAAACATTAGCCGCGGTGAACAGTTAACGAGACAAAATTACCCCGTCCTTGCAGAGCCGTTAGTGAGATAAAACTACCCAGGCCAAAAAATAAATAAATGAAGATACTCAGTTCTAACAGTTAGCGAGATGAAACTACCCACAGCAAAGAGTAAATGAGATAAAAATAACCAGTGGCAAACGGTTAACGAGATGAACAATTATCGGCTTTGAACATTTGACGAGATAAAATTGCCCACAGCAAAGAACAAACAAGATAAAAATTTTAATAGCAAAAAAAAAAAAAAAAAGATAAAATTTGCCACACCAAACAGTTAACGAGATAAAATTACCAGCGTCAAACAGTTAACGAGATAAAATGATCCGCTTCGAACAGTTAACGAGATAAAATGATCCGCTTCGAACAGTTAACGAGATAAAACTACTCCCGGCAAAGAATATACCAAACAGTTAACGAGAGGGAACTAGCCATGCCGATTGGTTAACAACATAAACCAGGGGTCCGTTCTTCGTACGTCGCTTGAAACATCCGAGATGAACTGACGCATCTAAGATGAGATCATCGTGCTAATTACGCTCCGGCTAAGTTGGTTCTTCGAGCCACCTGTTGTTGATGATTAGTTTGGCTGGATTGAGTTGTCTAGGATTATTGCGCGCTCGTGCGTTGGTTTAAAAGGCGATATGCATCGACAGTAGAAACACTGATCACAAGCCCTTCGATTGGTTGAAGAAATGACAAAAGAACAAGCTCAATTTATTTTGTAACGTGTTGTGCGCTGAAATGCTCCCCTTATAATAGTAATATCATATTTTATAATAATAAACCTAGGAATTTATGTTCTAATATATTATTTGATAGCGATTATCCATGGCAGGGGGGCATTTATGCAAGAGACTTTTATTTCCCCAGTCAGTGAGTCAGTCCGCGTCAGTCGAGCTCTTTAACCAATCAGATGTGACCTCACCATTTCAACCAATCATAACCCGGCAGGAGCGCAGCCTTAATCCTGTTTACATGAAATAAAGCTGCTTACGGACATGTTGCTATGACAACAAGTGCGAGAAGCGCATCGAAGAACGAAACAATCCAAGATCAGGAAAAATCCACATCAATCAAATCCAGCTAACTGAGTTAGCGACGTACGAAGAGCGGACCCCAGGCGATTCACTGGAATCTTAAACACATGGCGCTTTAGTGGAAGAGATTCAGAAACAAACAAACAAACAAAAAAAGGTCTGTTTACTAAAAATAAGTATCGAGTCACAAACACTGACTTTTTAACAGAATGTAAATGCGTTTGTTTGTTTGTTTATTGTTCTATTCGGCATGTGTGTGGAAGCACTTGTTCCTTCCTGCGTGCTTGCGTGGTACTGACCATGCGGCGGTGTTGGAAATGTTTTGTTACTTCCTGCACCGTTGATGTGTAAAGGAGCCTTGAAAGAGAAAGTGGGAGAGGGAGGGAGGGAGCGAGGGAAGAATGGAGAGAGAGGGAGGGAGTGAGCGGGAGGAAGAGAGAGAGAGAGAGGGAGAGAGAGGGAGAGAGAGAGAGAGGTGAATGAGTTCATCTGTGCTGCTGGCAGGCGGCCAAGTGCTCTTGCCTGTGGGTGTTTGTATCCGTGCCAGGGCATGTGTTTCCCCTCCTGTCTGTGTTTATTCTCCCTCTCTCTCTCTCTCTCTCTCTCCCTCTCTCTCTCTCTCTCTCATTCCGCAGCAGTACTTTGTCTTTGAGCCCTTTGAGTGAATTTAATCCACCTCTCTCTCTCTTTTTCTTCCACCATCCATGGTAACCAAAGCATTAATCCATAATACAAGAATGTCCCCCCCCCCCTTCCTCTCTCCTTCTCTCTCTCTCTCTCACACACACACACACACTTCTACTTTTCTCTCATTCCACAGGATCTCTTTAGTCCGTAAGTGTTTGAGTCACCCCCCCCCCCTTTAACCCTCGTCCGTCTCTTCCTCTCCCTCTCTCCGTTCGTGTTGGACTGTGAGACTGCACTACAAACACCGTTTTCACCTTCATGTCAGCCTTCATCTTCCTCCTGCTGTAAAAAAAAGCACCCAGGTGATTCTTTCCACCTCAGATAAAGGTTCCGCGCGGACTCCATGCTCTCTCCATCTTTCCCCGTTAAAGAGCCGTGAGTGTAAGGAATCAGCTCTCACGGATAATAAAACGAGTCTGTCTGTCTGATCGTCCCTGTCTGTTGATCAAGGATCTGTCTAACAGGTTCTTTTCTTCTTCTATAGATTGGATACGTTTCTGTAGTTCTATAGTATCTATGTTTTTTATTAGTAATACCTTTTGTTTGATCTTCCTTCATCTAATATCTTTCTCTTCTCTCTGGATTTCTGTCTGATGGTCAGGTCTGTGTCCATTTGGTGTCGGCTAGTATTGTTTTGTTTTAGTTGTACAAGTTTGTCTGATTTAATGGTGTGTAGTCTTGAGCAGTTCTCTGGTGTGTTCTGCAGCTCTGTGGTCATATTTCCCCGTGTACTGCACAGCTGGAATGATGATACACACCACCTGACTTAACCATGTCCGTTTCACTATGAGGCTGTCCGTCTCTCAGACTTTCTGACTGTATCTATCTCAACCTGCCTGTCTGTCTGTCTCTCAGACTTGTAGATCGTCTCTGTCCATCAGTGTCCATCACCAGTGGTAAAGTGCTCGCCCTATCATCGGTATCATCTTGTTCGATTCCCGGGTGATGCTGTAACCTCTCGCAGCCGGAGGTCTAGAGAGAGCTGATTGGCCGAGCTCTCTCAGAGGGGAGGGACGAGAGGTACTTCGTGCTCTCACATTAATCACGGCTCTACAGCCAATCAGGGGCGTCTGTGAGCTCATGCATGCGGAAGGAGCGGGTAGCACTGTCCTCCGAGTGTGTTACTCCGCCCCCAATGGTGCGTGAGCGATCAGTTCGAAAAGATGCGGTCGACTGGCGTCAGGCGGTTCGGAGGAAACACGTGATAGTCTTCGGCCCTCCCGACTGAGTGGTCGTAGTAGCCTTAATGTGGCGCCCCCTAGTGACGGACGCGACTAAATTAGGGAGAAAATCTGGAAAACCCGCACCCCCCTCCCAAAAAATACTATTTATCTCCCCCCCCCCCCCCTCTGTCTGTTGATCTGTTTTTGATTTTCTGATGAATTAATTTACCAAAGGGGAAGAAAACATGCTGACGCGATTAAAAACCAGTATCGCGGTTACAGAAGAGCTGCGAGTTATTAGAGAGAATTAATCACCTACACGGTTCCTCTCACCAGTAAACCCAGATTGTTGGAATGTAAGGATCAGAAACTTCCCCCAGATTCCTGTCCTCTCCTTTTTTTTCACAAAAAGTTAGATTGTGATACTGATATCTTCAAAACACGCAGGTGCTTTTCTTTGTTCTGCGCCGCACTGACGGTGTGTTAAATCTGCTTAGCTCAGCCCGATCTGCTCTGTGTGTGTGTATTTATAGCATATAAAAATGTGCTGACTCTAGCTCTCTTTCTGTCTCTCTCTCTCTCTCTCTCTCTCTCTCTCTCTTGATCTCGAATCTCCACTCTGAAGCACTTCTGCAGAATTTTGGCATCGAGTGGTGAAGAATCTCTCGTATCTCTCTATGTGGCGAGAGATTATTTGATGTCGGAGTGTTTTCGCGGCTTCAGAGGCTTCAGAAAACATATCTGGGGAGTTTGATACACGTATACAGTATCTGAGTAAATCGAGGCAGTGAATCAGTTCAGTCTCCCCGAGTGAGTCGACTCTATTGAATCAAACACACCAAGTACTGTAGGGTGTTTATAATTAATTACATTATTTATTTATTTATGTTTGTTTAGATGTGACCTGGTAAACTGGCTGCATTGTAATAGAAATAGCAGGGATTTTTTTTTTCTATATTTTGAGAATGTGGCCAACAAATCTCAAAAATAAACACACCCAGTTCTAATTAAATTAAATGGAATTATCAAATTGAGTTTTTTTTTTTATTTTTTATTTTTTATTTTTTCCCCCCCCCCTCCTCCACTGTACTTCTGAGGAAGGAAGATGTTTATAACCTCACACACCACAGATGACTTTTTTTTTTTTTTTTTTTTTTCTTTTTTTTTAACCCCCTCTGTATTTTTGTGTTTCGAAATCAAACTAGCAAACGAATCAGAAGAATCAATTTCGCTTTGATTCTGTAAATGTATCGGATTTGGTAGATGTTGCGTCTCTCTCTCTCTCTCTCTCTCTCTCTCTCTCTCTCTCTCTCTCTCTCTCTCTCTCTCTCTCTCGACCATCCTGTTCATCTGATGCTGAGTCTCATCTTTCAGAATTTCAAGTGTTTTTTTTCTTTTTTTTCCTTCTTCTTCTTGATGAAAGACTTATTTATCCTTTTTTTTTTTTTTTTTTTTCCTCTTGCCGTTGTTGACTCCTACACGTTTCTCTCCAACTCTTCTCCTCTTCTCCTCAACTCCTCTTCGCTCCTCTGCCTTCAGGTTGCTGTTGACTGTTAGGACTCGATTCCCAAGAATGGTCAGCGTGCATAGAGCAGCCACGCCCACTTCCCGCGCGTAGTGGAAGTCCCGTCGTCAGGATGTCCTCTCACCCGCAGCCGGTGCCTCAGAGCCGGAGAGCAGTGGAAGCCCGACACCTCCCGAGCGCGGCCGGCCTCCCCATGCAGTTAACCCGCACTCACACGGTAAATACACACACACACACGCGCACACTTTTTTGCATGCAAAAGTTTGTGCACCCCTGATGGCACCGCTGATGAGTTGTTTCTCGTCCCTTTCCGCACAAATCAGCTTCAGACGGAATGAGTGATGATGGCGTTATTCTGTCTGGTTTACTCACCGCTTTATTAATGACGTGTGCAAAAGTATGCGCATCCTTCCGGTCCCGAGTATGTTTTACAACACAACACGACGCAGATCAGGAGTCTGTGGAGGATCTTAAACACGGAGGAAATAATATACAGTGCTGTGAATAAGTATTGGCCCCCTTCTGTTTTATTTATTTATTAATTTTTTTTTTTTTTTGGGTGACATATTTGTTTTAAGCCA
>CM060111.1:41438828-41466328 GCA_030522415.1 Channallabes apus
ACAGATCGGGCAGGACAGTCCCTGTGTGAGTCGAACGAAGAAATGAACGAAGTAAAAATCGTATAAAATAAATAAATGAAAGTGAGATGACGAGTGAAATACACAGATTCCCTTAATTATAGTCACTTACGGTCTTAATTATTAATCTTCACCATCCATAGTAGGATCAATCGCAACTCAGAGGTGTGTGTGTGTGTGTGTGTGTGTGTGTGTGTGTGTGTGTGTGTGTGTGTGTGTGTTAGAGTGAGATGTGTGTGGGAAGTGTGAAGGACAGTCATCTCGCACCTTTTGCTGTTTATATATACCACAGAATGAAGGTCTCCTGTGGTTACATGCACTGTGTGTGTGTGTGTGTGTGTGTGTGTGTGTGTGTGTGTGTGTGTGTGTGTGAGAGAGAGAGTTTTAAAGACACACAGCTTTGACAGGTGAGTGTTAACGCTGGTAAACCGATGCCTCCATATTAATATCTTCATACACATGCTGACGCACGACACCAACGACGGCTGCAGATTCCACACACACACACACACACACACACACACACACACACACACACACACACACACACACACACACACACACACACACACACTGACTCTCCCCGTCATGTGTTCAGCTGTTGGTTGAAGTGGTGACAGAAATGACGTGACTGTTTTGACAGCATTAGGACACACACACACACACACACACACACATACGCATTTAACCCACATCATACCTGACTTGGTCTTGTGTGTGTGTGTGAGATATTTTAAGAGCTAAAGGTGTATCAGAGCAACAACATCTTAAATGATACTTTGTAAAACAATTTTAAAACATAAAAAAGTGACATCAGGTAACGTAGCCAACTATACAGTTCTGTCCCCCTCTCTCTGTCCGTCTCTCTCTGTCTCTCTCTGTCCGTCTCTCTCTGTCTGTCCGTCCGTCTCTGTCTGTCTGTCCGTCCGTCTCTGTCTGTCCGTCCGTCTCTGTCTGTCCGTCCGTCTCTGTCTGTCTGTCTCTCTCTGTCTGTCCGTCTCTGTCTGTCCGTCCGTCTCTGTCTGTCCGTCTCTGTCTGTCCGTCCGTCTCTGTCTGTCCGTCCGTCTCTGTCTGTCCGTCCGTGTCTGTCTGTCCGTCCGTCTCTGTCTGTCCGTCCGTCTCTGTCTGTCCGTCCGTCTCTGTCTGTCCGTCCGTCTCTGTCCGTCCGTCTCTGTCTGTCTGTCCGTCTCTGTCTGTCCGTCTCTGTCTGTCCGTCTCTGTCTGTCCGTCCGTCTCTCTCTGTCTGTCCGTCTGTCTGCTTCTCTCTGACTCTGTCCGTCTGTCCGTCTCTCTCTCTCCCTCTGTCTGTCTGTCCATCTGTCCGTCCGTCTGTCTGTCTGTCTCTCTCTCTCTGTCCGTCTGTCTGCTTCTCTCTGTCTGTCCGTCTGTCTGCTTCTCTCTGACTCTGTCTGTCTGTCCGTCTGTCCATCTCTCTCTCCCTCTGTCTGTCCGTCTCTCCATCTGTCTGTCTGTCTGTCTCTCTCTCTCTCTCTCTCTCTCTCTCTCTCTCTCTGTCCATCTGTCTTTCTCTTGGTCTGTCTCCCTCTCTCCGTCTGTCTCTCTCTCTGTCTCTCTCTCTCTCTCTCTCTCTCTCTCTTTGTCCGTCTCTCTCTGTCTCTCTCTGTCCGTCCGTCTCTGTCTGTCCGTCCGTCTCTGTCTGTCCGTCCGTCTCTGTCTGTCCGTCCGTCTCTGTCTGTCCGTCCGTCTCTGTCTGTCTGTCTCTCTCTGTCTGTCCGTCTCTCTCTGTCCGTCCGTCCGTCTCTGTCCGTCCGTCTCTGTCCGTCCGTCTCTGTCTGTCCGTCCGTCTCTGTCTGTCCGTCCGTCTCTGTCTGTCTGTCTCTGTCTGTCTGTCTCTGTCTGTCTGTCCGTCCGTCTCTCTCTGTCCGTCCGTCTCTGTCTGTCTGTCCGTCTCTGTCTGTCCGTCTCTGTCTGTCCGTCTGTCTGCTTCTCTCTGACTCTGTCCGTCTGTCCGTCTCTCTCTCTCCCTCTGTCTGTCTGTCCATCTGTCTGTCCGTCTGTCCGTCCGTCTGTCTGTCTGTCTCTCTCTCTCTCTCTGTCCGTCTGTCTGCTTCTCTCTGTCTGTCCGTCTGTCTGCTTCTCTCTGACTCTGTCTGTCTGTCCGTCTGTCCATCTCTCTCTCCCTCTGTCTGTCCGTCTCTCCATCTGTCTGTCTGTCTGTCTCTCTCTCTCTCTCTCTCTCTCTCTCTCTCTCTCTCTCTGTCCATCTGTCTTTCTCTTGGTCTGTCTCCCTCTCTCCGTCTGTCTCTCTCTCTGTCTCTCTCTCTCTCTCTCTCTCTCTCTCTCTCTCTTTGTCCGTCTGTCTCTCTCTCTCTCTGTCTGCCTCTCTGCCTGTCTGTGTGTGTGTGTGTGTATGTGTGTGTGTGTGTATGTGTCCAGCTACTGAGAAAAACACTATTGTTAACTAAATCATAATGTTGAAAATTATACTATAATTAATTCTGTGTGTGTGTGTGTGTGTGTGTGTGTGTGTGTGTGTGTGTGTGTGGTGTACAGGAGCGTAGCAGCAGCAGCGCGATGGGGAAGTTGGAGCCGGTGTCTCCGGTGAGTCCGGCGGTGATGGAGGCCGATCTGGAGCCGGTGTCCACGCGCTACTCTAAAGACGAGCTGATCCAGAACATGGACCGAGTGGACCGAGAGATCACCATGGTGGAGCAGCAGATCTCCAAACTCAGGAAGAAACAGGTACCGGAACACAGGGTGTGTGTGTGTGTGTAGTAGCTGAACGATGGCGTGTGGGACAGAAAGTAAAGAGGGAGAAAGTCGTAACAGCGGTGTGATTATGGCGCGCGGTTAAATCCTCACTCAGCACGCCTCAAAGCAGCCGCACAATTACACACACACACACACACACACACACTTCCACTGCTTCCTCCTTCTGCTGCTGCTGCTGCACTCAGAGAGAGAAGTAGGTCAGAAATATACGAGGCTATAAACAGGAACTCCTGCGGGAGTGTGCGCCGGGGTTTTTCACTCAATTTCCTCTTTTGCTCTTCCTTCTAAAGTATCTGTTTATACTTCCCTTTTTACACACACACACACACACACACACACACACACACACACACACACACACACACACACACACTTTCTCTCTCTCTCTCTCTCTCGCTGTGATCCTTTACTCCAGTTCACTCGGGGATTTTCTCACACACACACACACACACACACACACACACACACACACACACACACACACACACACAAACGGTTTTTCATCGCCATATACCTAAGTGGGCGGAGTCAGCTGATATGATTATATCAAGTTTCCAAATCAAAAGTGATTGGGTTAGTCCAGACCCTATTCCCCCTAACCCCCCCCCCCCCCCCCCAGTAGAAGGAGGCGTGGCCTTTGTCTCGGTGGAGGAGGCGTGACCCGTGTGTCTTGTTTCAGTGAAGAGTTTAGGAGACTCTGTATGTCTGCCTGAAGGAGGCGTGGCCCTGGCCTGATGCTGCGGAGGGGGCGTGGCCCCGGGCTGTCTCAGCGGAGGGGGCGTGGCCCCGGGCTGTCTCAGCGGAGGGGGCGTGGCCCCGGGCTGTCTCAGCGGAGGGGGCGTGGCCCCGGGCTGTCTCAGCGGAGGGGGCGTGGCCCCGGGCTGTCTCAGCGGAGGGGGCGTGGCCCCGGGCTGTCTCAGCGGAGGGGGCGTGGCCCCGGGCTGTCTGCCGCAGTAAATGTGTGGAACGTAGTTGGTTCTTTTCGAGTTTTTTGCTGTTTCGTGTCAAACCATGTCGCCTGTCAGCTTGTCAAGTTCCACATCTGACCTGGAAGGAGGAGTGAAGGAGACCCATGTGTATTATCTCTCTCTCTCTCACACTCTCTCTCTCTCTCTCTCTCTCACACTCTCTCTCTCGCTCTCCCCCCCCCCCCCCCCCCCCCCACTGGTCCCCTTCGAGCACTAAACCATCTGGCTGTAAGGATCTGCGGTTAACCTTCATTTGAGGAGAGAGTGAGAAATGAAGAGACAAATATAGAGAGAGACACTGATGAAGAAAAGGAAATTGTGTGTGTGTGTGTGTGTGTGTGGTCAGCTGCATGGACGCTTGTTTTTCTTTTTTTACAAAATGCTGGTGATACCATGTGTCTATTAATCTGATGATTGTGTTACCTCAACACACACACACACACACACACACACACACATGCTGGGACTTTGGCACAATTTTTCTTTGCCATGACAACGTTCAGGTTATTTATATAAGCAACGATATGACTTTAGTTTTTCCCTCCTAATACGCGTCTCTCTGTGTCTCGTGTTTTTGTAGCAACAGCTGGAGGAAGAGGCGGCGAAGCCCCAAGAGCCGGAGCGCAGCATCTCTCCTCCGCCCAGCGAAGCCAAGCACCGCAGCCTCGTCCAGATCATCTACGACGAGAACCGGGTACCTCACACGCCCTCACACACCCTCACACGCACTCGTTCTTTCCTACAACAGTAAATGTGGCTGTAATTGGATTAAAAGTCCGACGTTTTGCTCTTGAGAACCGGAATGTAAAAGCTGAGACGTCGCTGTGCTGCCAGGGCCTGGCGATACGATGATGTCACACCCTATAACGCGATACACTTTACTATATAATATCGCAGATTATGATGCTTTTAAGTTGTTGTTTTTCTTGATGTTACAGCAGTTAAAAATCTGCTGATTTTGTGTTAGATTTTTGTGACAAATTGTAAAGTTATGATTTTTATAGAATTTTCCCAGCGTTATTTATTTTGTCAATTAAATAAACCCGAATTTTAAATCAATAAATCTATTTCAACCTTTTTTTTTTTTTTTCTTAATACAGCACAACTACTTTGCGTGTGTGTGTGTATGTGTGTGTGTTTTTGTGTGAGTAAAAATCATAACGCGTATCATGTGTGTCCTAGAAATTTCCTCCAGTATCGTATTGCTCAGCCCTCGTATCGTTCCCACTCCTCTGACGGACTCATCCTGACCGTGGGTGCGGAAATAGTGTGTGTGTGTGTCTGTGTGTGTGTGTGTGTGTGTGTGTGTGTGAGTGAGAGAGACTGTAAATCAAACCACACACACATTCCTCGTAAAACGTCTAATGTAGAATAATGCGATTACGCCTGAACCCGGTGCACTCCCTCCAAACCCCCAGACCCCATCCCCCCCCCCCCCACGCCCGAACCCCCCTAATGATTCAGACATAGCACTGCCAGATGTGCTGAATCATTCCCACACACACACACTTCCCTTAGCGCAGTGCATAACCACGCTCCAGCTCCAAGCAACTAGTGACACCTGTTTTCACTCAGCACGAGAGAGTTACGGTGGCACGAGGTACGAACACGACGCCGTGCTCATGTTTAATGCCAGTGCGCCCCCTAGTGGCGCTCTTCACCCACTCGCAGAGGCTTTTCAGTGCAGATGGTGTATTATGGAATTAAAAACATGAACAGTTTTAATGAATTATTAATGTGTAACCGTGAGTTAGTGTAAATAATAATTAATAACGAAGCTAAAGGCGCTGAACGTACGACGAGGATCAGTCGTGGGGCCGACGCGGGTTCATGTGAGGACGGGAGGCGGGGTTGTCGCTCGAGGTCCAGTTTCTCTCGTGTGAGCGAGCGGCAAGTCGTAGTCGGACCCAACAAGCAGCGCCACAGCGGGGGAGTCACTCGCTCTTTCATCTCCCGGGATTTACCTCACAAACCAGACCTGTGTGTGTGTGTGTGTGTGTGTGTGTGTGTGTGTGTGTGTGTGTGTGTGTGTGTGTGCGCGCGTCCACATCTCTCAAACACACATACACATGCTGAGGAAGAGAAAGTGAGTGTGCTGAGGTGTGTGTGTGTGTGTTATAAAGCTGTGCTAATGTTACCTTGTTTATGAGCAACTGCCAGAGTGAAACCAGAGGTGTGTTGCCATGGTGACAGCAGACCACTGATGTGTGTGTGTGTTTCCTACACAGAAAAAAGCAGAGGAGGCTCATCGTATCCTAGAGGGACTGGGACCCCGAGTGGAACTGGTGAGTCTGCAGATCTTCTCACTTTGTTTGTCTCTTCCTCTTTCATCATCTCTCTCTCTCTCTCTCTCTCTCTCTCTTACCTTTCTTTAACAGTCTTTCCTCTGCTTTCATCTTTCTGCTTTTATGATCTCTTTCTTGCTTTTCAAATCTCCTCCCTCCATCTTTGCCATTTTTAGTCTGTCTTTTCCCCCTCTTGTCTGTCTGTCTTCTTCCTGTCTCATTCTCTCTGTCTGTCTTGCTGTCTTGTGTGCATTAATGCTAGACAGCGTGTTGCGTATGTATCATCGTTTCGGCATCACCGCCATGTTTTCTTCGGGTGCGAGTGCTGGTTGAGCAACAGATCGAGTTGAGCCCACGCATGCGGAAGGGGCGGATAGCGCTTTCCTCCGCGGCGGGTCACGCCGTCCCCGAAGTCACATCAGCAGCAGTTCAGCACAATTGAGTTACATCATAGGTCTCGAAAGGAAGCGTGTGATGTAGTGTTGACTCACCTTGGTCTGTGTGGTTGGTGACTCGACAGGAGAGCGCCCGAACTGAGAGACGGGTGGGAATTACTAAAGACAAATTTCAAACATCAATAAAAAATTCTCTGTCTAGTTTCCGTTAAAATTCAGTTAATGTATGAATTTCCCTTCCCCCCCCCCCCCATTCAGATAAAATTTCAAACATCAGTTTCAATTAAATTAATTCATCAATTTAACTCAAATCAATTTCGAAATGCAAATGTTTAAAATTCAAGTAAATTTTGACTTTTAAATATAAGGTTGAAAGGTATTAATATTAAAAACATAAAATTTTATTATAATATAAAAATTATATTATAATATTTAAAATTAATATTCAAAATATAGACTTAAAAATTCTGTTAAATTTTTTTATTTTAAAATATAGTTAAAATTCTGTTAAACTGAATGTTATACATAAGTGTAAATGTTTGAATTTTAACACATCTAGATCTAAAATTTAAGATAAAATTTCACATTCTGATTAAAATTCTAATGTTAAATGTTTCGAAACAAACATCACATGAAATACTTATTTTATTCTCTAATTTTCAAATGTGAGCTTAAAAAACGGAGGAAAAATTCAAATTTCAAATATTGCTTAAATTTAAAGTTTACATTAAATGAAGTTTGACTTTAATCACTTGAAATTGGTTCCAACTGGAAAATCGATCGAGTTGTTTAATTCAACTAATGTATCGCTACACTGACTTCAAAATCCAATTCAGGTAGTTTTGGAAATAGTGCTATTTCTCCATAATCCTACAGGTGGCGCACTCAACTTTTTACATACGAATTTAATACAATCACGTCATGAAAACATCGTGTTTATAAAATGTTGATGGTTGGAGAATCTCAGCACACGTGGATTAGCCGCGTGAGGTATCGCGATAACGTGGTATCGGCTGCTCCGTGGTGTCGGTGTCATCGCGCGCATCGTGAATAGGGAGGCTTTCTCTCTTTTTCTCTCTCTCTCTCTCTCTCTCTCTCTCTCTCTCTCTCTGAAAGGAAAAACTTCATTTAACTAATAATGATAGTCTTATTAATAATGTATATATTTTTACTAGTCATATAGTTGGTCAAGTAGACACCAAGTGTAGAAATTTAAAAGACTTGATTAAGTTTATTAAGGCATTTCCTTATGCACCATCCGTCCACGCTGTGTCTCTTCACCCTCCGTGTGTGTGTGTGTGTGTTTGGAGCGCATTACTCAACAGATTTTGATCATTGCGTGTAGACAGTAGAGACCGCACCGGTTCCCTAGCCGGCTCACTGTCAGTAGGTTAATTGAGGATACCAGGGGGATTTCCTCGCACACAGTCCTCTAGTTCCCCCTTTCAACTGACGTCTTGAGGTTAGCACATCAGTTTCAGTTTTCACATGAATCCCTCACCCTGAGCCGCTCCCCGCTCTCGCTCTCTCTCCCTCTCTCTCTCTCTCTCTCTCTCTCTCTCTCTCTCTCTCTCTCGGCTTTTCACCGCCGTAAGCGCGCGCCGTCCTTCGGTAATCATCGGAGTAGAGTTTCCTCTAAGCCGTGTGTATGCGTTTCTTCTTCTCTTGTTTGATGCGTCCGCATTGACCTCGGGTTCAGATGTAGACCCAGGTGTGTGAGGGTTGTTGTTGTTGTCTGTGAAACTGAACCCTACCTCTTTTCATGTCTTCCTCATCACAGCCGCTGTATAACCAGCCGTCCGACACGAAACAGTACCATGAGAACATTAAGATGTGAGTATACCTGCTCTCTCTCTCTCTTTTTTCTTTTTTGTGTTCCACTCTTCCTGTTATCCAAAAAAAAAAAACCACCAGACACTAAGTTGAGGTCAGATCGACTGTCAACCTCACGCCGATGGACGATGTAACCATTTCTGGCCTCAGGTGTGATCTGAGACATGAGTTTGTTCTGCGGTCGGGGTGTGTGGCGCAATCGGTGTCACCCAGGAACTCTCTCTCTCTCTCTCTCTCTCTCTCTCTCTCTCTCTCTCTCTCTCTCTCTCCATTTTTGTTGTTTTTTATCAGCCCGGTTGCGGAAGCGTTTCTGGTTGCGGCTGCAGTTTCAGAATGATCACAGTGAATTGTTTGCGAGTGTATGAGAGCTGTTGCTCCAACGGTTTTGGGCTGCGTCAGCAAACGCCTCCCTCGGGTTCTCTCCCACAAGACGCCACCAAAGCCGTGTCGAGACAACGCACGTGGTTCGAGAATCTGTCGCAATAACTCATAATATACATAACTCATAATAAAAAGTATGTGGATATTCTGCCAGTTTGGACTGGTGGTCCCGTCTCGTGTCCGTCGTCATCGCTCGTCACACCAAACCAAATCAGAACGTGTGAACAAGTGATCACGGGTTTGTGCTCTGATTGGCCGACGAGAAAGAGATGCCAACAACAGTGCGAGACCAAGAGCCGATCCCGAAGATGTCATGCGTCAGAGGTGTGAACTGAACCTGAGCATCACCAGAAATGCTCTTCACACTTCCACAGCTTGTTGGTGAGCTCAGGGTCAGCAGTGATCGCGGAGGATTATGGAGACAGCTCCATGGAGCAGGGGCTTGAATCACAGACCTTCTGACAGACCACCCCAGATCTTTTAGCCTCCATCGTGAGCAGAACTAGATGTGGTTGGGGTCGGCAGTACTGGGGCAGTGAGGGCGCCAACGGTTAATACTCTGGATTATTGATGGGAAGTTCTCTCGAAACACAACACGGACGCTTCAGAGCCGAATTAGAAGCAGAAGAATATAGAGTCGGCTTGTTGTTTAAGATGATGTAATGTAATCAGATGTGTTTTCCTGCTTCTGCGACTGTTTTTTAATTTATTTTTATTTTTTGTATGTGGGTGTTAGTTCTAATCTATGGTACGTAACGTCGTCATTTGCCATCCAGAAGTGGGCAGGACTGTACCCTCGTCTTCTCAACTATGACATCATTTTAAATATGAATATCTGAGTAACCACATGTCCTAGGTCAGGGGTCGGCAACCCGCGGCTCCGGAGCCGCACACGTGTCTCTTTCATCCCCCTACTGCGACTCCCTCTGACTTTAGATAGTAAATAATGAGTATTTAATTTAAATCTGTCTTATTTAAGTTTCTTTAGTTTTTTAAATGTAATTCTAAATTTGAATATTATGGTGATCTTGTAACATGAAAATAAAACGGGTTGAGTTTTTTTTTATCTTATTTAATCTATTTATTTTTTGTCTTGCCCCTTTTCAAGTCCCGGTTTTATTTATTTATTTTTTCCAGAGTTCAAATATTTTTTTTTCCTGCTGGCAGAAATAAAGATTTTTTTTTTCTCCATAGCAGTTCATCGATTTAATAAATGCAACACGCACTGTTTTTTTATTTATTTATTTTTATTTACTTTTTTTCCCACCCATTGATTTCATGAATGCAGCACAAACAGTAGTGTTTTGTGCCTCTGTGTTGTTGTTTTTTTCTCCCGTGGGAACCGGGTCCTAATGGCTGTTTGAGTGTTGCCGAAAGTTACCGCCCCCCGGACTAGGCGAACTAAATTTCCGAAATAGGCTTCATGTTGACAAATAACAGATTTATAAATCAAAACTCCAACATCTTTAAACCGATATATATATTTTATAACCGATTTCACAAAACTTCACAGATGTTCAATACGCGCACCACAAGTCGGTGGTCCATAACGTTACCGTCTCCAACGCCTGGATGATTCTCCGCTTGATTTTCTGTAGACTTGTGGGAAGAGCCGGGTGTAAAGATCATCTTCCCTTTCACGTAGAGCCGTGGGGGAAAAAATCACAATGTGTCAAGTCAGGTGACCATGTCAACAGCACCTTGTCATCAACACTGAAGTAAAACATGAAACTCGGTTAATGTTAGTGATGTTCGTTTTTTCACGTCTCGGCAGCGAGAATTAATGAAATGTCACATTTCTTACGACACCCTGTACATCACTTTCACCTTCATGACTCTGGGAACCGTGTGTACATCATAACACTCGTCGTAACCGACCTACGGTCAGAACACCATCGGAACTCGCATTGAGAATTAAAATCTTACAGTTTAATCTTTTATCGCGACTAGCTACATCTCAACCCAGCATTACGCTTAGGATTAAACCCAACTCGGCTTGAATCCTCATGACATCCAGGCTTAGTTTCCTTCATCCGTCTCTCTGAAAGTTTTACACTTCTATATGAAACTCGCAGGTTTTATTCATCTCTTCCAGCTTCTGTTCTAGCTGTGTGTGTGTGTGTGTTTGAGAGAGAGAGAGAGAGAGAGTACCTGCACAGACGAGCGCTTTGATCAGACACGATCGGACGCTTTGTTCTCGCAGGCTTTTATGATTGAAGAAGAAAGCCAGACGTCTCGCTTTAGCGGTTTCAGGTGCAGGACGCGTGCGCAGAGAGGCAAAACTTCACATGCATTCTGATCTCATTCCAGTCACATGACCCTGTATCGTATGTAAATAAATAAATATATACCCGATCGAAGACCTCATGCAAAAGTGAAACCTCAGAATTGTGTCACGTTGAGGTAAAAAAAAAAAAAAATTCGGATTTGAGTCACTTCAGCCTGGTAATGCGGACGCAGTGAAAGTGTCACGTCAGCGCCGATGCGGTTTGACACGTCTCCCCGTCCTCGTGCCAGACGCAAACCGTTGGCGTTTTTGTAGCCGAGGACTCGATCGGCCAAACCAAAGCACTAATTACTAAGCGCTCCTTCAGACACACTCGGGGTTGTTAAGTCATGACGACTACTTATAACAAGCTGATTACCGACTCTCACACACACACACACACACACACACACACACACACACACACACACACACACACACACTTCACTGTTTGCAGATCATTAGGGTAATCATAAGAGGTCATAACGGGGGCGTTCCCTTACATGGATGAGAGTATAAAATGTTTTTTTTCTTATTTATTTCTCCAAGTCCCCTACATACGAACATCCGAGTTACGAACTTTCGAAGATACGAACGTGTTCGTGCATGAACAATTTGAGGAAGTTTAATCACGTGTCCGGCGTACATCGTCACCCGTGTGCAAAAGTGCATCATCTGGATGTCTGGAAGCGAGTGTAAGAGCAGCGGAGATGAAACCGGTAGAAGTGCCGAGCAACAACGACGGAGACAAAAGTGAGAATAATTGAGAGATCGGAGCGAGGTGAAAAGATTGCAGACATCGCTCGTTCTTTTAACACGAATCGATCAATCAACAATCGGCACAATTCTACAGAACGGGGACGAGATCGTGGAACGTGTTAGTCGGATACCGAGGGAGAAAATACACGAGTCTGCGAAGAGTACAAGAGAGAAATGATGCGTCTCGGCGGGAGAAGAACTCCGTGTTAATGCTTTTAGATGAATGTGAATGTCGGTGTTCCTAGTTAATGCCCCTAATCCCTGCCTCTGGGGTATTAGGGCACCTTTAAGTGCCAGTCCCGAGTCTGCAGGGCGTTCTTCTGTCGGCACGGTCTCGAGTCCGAGGTGAACGTTCTCCAGCTTCAGAAGTCTCCTCTCAGTCTCAGCACCCGCTGTAGAAAAGTCTGGCGTGTTAACGCGCTGGACATCAAGACCAAATGCAGGTCGCCATGGCAACAAAGCAGGTACACTCGTGCTTCTGGTGTATATGCGCTCGTGCCTTAACCGAATCCTCTTCTCTCTCTCTCTCTTTCTCCGTAGAAACCAGGTGATGAGGAAGAAGCTCATTCTGTACTTCAAGAGGAGAAACCACGCTCGCAAGCAATGGGTACGTTCCTCAGTGATGTCACAGAGGTCCTGCTTGTGTGTGTGTGTGTTTTGGAGCTCAAACCCTGAATGTGTGTGTGTTGGTGCAGGAGCAGAAGTTCTGTCAGCGCTATGACCAGCTGATGGAGGCCTGGGAGAAGAAGGTGGAGCGCATCGAGAACAACCCGCGGCGCAGAGCCAAGGAGAGTAAAGTGCGCGAGTACTACGAGAAGCAGTTCCCCGAGATCCGCAAACAGAGGGAGCTGCAGGAGCGCATGCAGAAGTAAGCGCACCCCCCCCCTATCCCCCTCCCCCCCCCCCTCGGGCAGCATGGTGTGGGTTGGGGGTTGTGCTGCAGGCTGGACACGGGTCTGTGACTGAGATATATATGTGATGTGATATGTGTGTGTGTGTGCGTGTGTGTTGTGCAGCAGGGTGGGTCAGCGTGGCAGTCTGGCGTCCGCAGCACGCAGCGAACACGAAGTGTCCGAGATCATAGACGGCATTTCAGAACAAGAGGTGAACACACACACACACACACACACACACACACGCACACGCACACACGCGCGCAAATGTGTCTGAACATAGCGACACTTAGTTTCACATTTATTCTATAATATGATTATCTAATGTCAAATGAGGCTAATTAAATTATAGAGAATATTATTAATAAAACTTTTAATTACATTTACAGCACTTTTTGTTTTATGAGTACTTTATTCCTCATTATACAACCCCTGGCAAACATGATGGAATCACCCTCTCAGAAGATGTTCATTCAAATGTTTAATTGTGTAGAAAAAAAACAAGCACATACATGCCACAAAACTATTTTCACTCAACAATCCAAACTTCTGGCTGTATAAAACACTTAAACAAACAACAACAAAGAAAGATATCTATAGTCAACGACAACTGTTTTAACAACTTTTTTTCCTCTGTTTGAGTTGTTAAAACAGTTGTCGTTGACTATAGTTATCTTTCTTTGTTGTTGTTTGTTTAAGTGTTTTATGCAGCCAAAAGTTTGGATTGTTGAGTGAAAATAGTTCTGTGGCATGTACAGTATGTGCTTGTTTTTTTTCTACACAATTAAACATTTGAATGAACATCTTCTGAGAGGGTGATTCCAGAATTTTTGCCAGGGGTTGTATTAATTATATTTTCATGTTACAGCATCGTCTCTGTCTGTACGTGTCTGTGTCTGTCTGTCTCTATCTCAGTGTGATATCAGAAAAGAAGAAGTGGCATCATGCCATCTCTCATTTTAAGTTTCTGCGTGATTAATGAACACCAAGCATGCAGTTATTAAGTCTCTGTCTGTGTCTCTGTCTGTGTCTCTGTCTGTGTCTCTGTCTGTGTCTCTGTCTGTGTCTGTGTGTTGCGTGTGTGAGGTTTGACGTCTAGACATGAACTAATTAATTTTTTTTTTTTCATGCCACTAGGTGCTTTCACAAGTTGACCGGTTTTGTGGCTAAAGCACTTCCTATATATATATATGTACACACACACACACACACACACACACACACACACACACACACACACACTGAGGGTGTGTGGCATTTCAGCCTTTTCCAAATTCTCTGGTACTTCTTTAACTTGTCAGTGGAATTCTCTTCTGCTGTCTGTCTAACTTCATGTTTCTCTCTCTCTCTCTCTCTCTCTCTCTCTCCTATCTTTAGAACTCTGAGAAACAGATGCGTCAGCTGGCCGTGATCCCGCCGATGCTGTTCGACGCCGAGCAACAGAGGATAAAGTTCATCAACATGAACGGTCTGGTGGACGACCCCATGAAGATCTACAAAGACAGACAGGTGATGAACATGTGGAGCGACCAGGAGAAAGACACCTTCCGGGAGAAGTACGTACACCCTGCTCCCCCCCCCCCCCATTCCTTCCTCTGTTAGTGTGTGTGTGTGTGTGTGTGTATCAGCCTTTTCCTGTCTCCCTGTAAGCTGTACGTATGTACAGGCAGCCACAGAAACAAACTTCCTTGTTGGCTGATAAGACTATGTGATAACGTCATCGTATGTGTGTGTGTGAGCGCGCACGCGCAAAACAATCTGCTGACAAACAATTCTGTTGCCTAATTAAAAGAAAAAAAAGACATTCGAGTCAGTCAGTAATGAGATTTCTGCAGAAATTCTTAATCAGTATCACAGTGTCAAGTATGTGTGGTTTTCACTGCCACGCACACACACACACACACACACACACACACACACACACACACACACACACACACACACACAGAGACACACACAGACACGTAGCCTCCAGCTTGAAGTGGACCTTGTAGGGGGAGGGGGGATGGGGGGTTTGAAGGCAAGAACACAGAGGTGGTAGTAGGCGTTTTTTTTCTTTCTTCGCGTCGGTACCATGAGCATCATCTTTCAGTTATTTGTTCAAGAACAAAGAATAATTAACAATAAAAAAAATAAAAAATTCTTTCAGCTTCATCTGTTCTCATTGTGATTTAAGACCGTACTATAATCTCTCTCTCTCTCTCTCTCTCTTTCTCTCGGTCTCTCTCTCTCTCTCTCTCTCTCTCTCTCTCTCTCTCTCTCTCTGCAGGTTTATCCAGCACCCGAAGAACTTTGGCCTGATAGCCTCCTTTCTGGAGAGGAAGGTACATCTGCCCTTTTATTTGTTCTTTATTTATCTCTTTATTATTATAACTCTGCTGACCTGCTCTATAACACGCGCACACACACACTTTTACATGTCACACACACACGCACACAGCATGACGTGAGTTAGTGTTATACGTGTTAGGTGTTAATCAGTCAGGCCTATACTCCAAACGAATCTTTCAAATTATTCTTGTGTGTGTTTTCAGACTGTGGCAGAGTGTGTCCTCTTCTATTATCTCACAAAGAAGAACGAGAACTACAAGAACATTGTGCGCAGGAACAACCGCCGCAGGGGCCGCAGCCAGGTACAGCTCCTGGGTTAAGCTACATTACCCAGCATGCACTTCGTTTCTCACATCTCTCTCTCTCTCTCTCTCCGCATTTGTAGTTATTGACTAATGTACAATTTTGCCTAATTATTTAAATGCAAATTTTTCATAATTCCTTATTATTATAATTTTTTATTTACGTATTTACCTTCATGTCCACTTTTTCAATTAAGAACCTCCTTGTATAATCCTGTTATAACGGACTCTGTCTATACGGCGTAATCCCGATATAGACGGTCTATGACTCCGTCTATACAGCGTAATCCCGTTAGAACGGACTTGGTCTATACAGCGTAATCCCGTTATAATGGACTTGGTCTATGCAGCGTAACCCCGTTATAACGGACTTGGTCTATGCAGCGTAATCCCGTTATAACGGACTTGGTCTATACAGCGTAACCCCGTTATAGACGGTGAATAACTCGGTCTATACAGCACAATCCCATTATAACGGATTCTGTCTATACAGCATAATCCCGATATAACGGACTTGGTCTATACGGCGTAATCCCATTATAGGCGGTCTATAACTCGTCTATACAGCGTAATCCCGATATAACGGACTCTGCCTATACAGCGTAATCCGGCTATAGACAGTCTATAACTCGTCTATACAGCGTAATCCCGTTATAACGGACTTGGTCTATACAGCGTAATCCCGTTATAGACGGTGAATGACTCGGTCTATACGGCACAATCCCATTATAACGGATTCTGTCTATACAGCGTAATCCCGTTATAACAGACTTGGTCTATACGGCGTAATCCCGTTATAGACGGTCTATAACTCGGTCTACACAGCGTAATCCCGTTATAACGGACGCCATCTATACGGCATAATCCCGATATAGACGGTCTATAACTCGTCTATACAGCGTAATCCCGATATAACGGACTCTGCCTATACAGCGTAATCCGGCTATAGACAGTCTATAACTCGTCTATACAGCGTAATCCCGTTATAACGGACTTGGTCTATACAGCGTAATCCCGTTATAACGGACTTGGTCTATACAGCGTAATCCCGTTATAACGGACTTGGTCTATACAGCGTAATCCCGTTATAACGGACTTGGTCTATACAGCGTAATCCCGTTATAACGGACTTGGTCTATACAACGTAATCCCGTTATAACGGATTTGGTCTATACAACGTAATCCCGTTATAACGGACTTGGTCTATACAACGTAATCCCGTTATAACGGATTTGGTCTATACAACGTAATCCCGTTATAACGGATTTGGTCTATACAACGTAATCCCGTTATAACGGATTTGGTCTATACAACGTAATCCCGTTATAACGGACTCTGTCTATACAGCGTAATCCCGTTATAGACGGTGAATGACTCGGTCTATACGGCACAATCCCATTATAACAGATTCTGTCTATACAGCGTAATCCCGTTATAACAGACTTGGTCTATACGGCGTAATCCCGTTATAGACGCTCTATAACTCGGTCTATACAGCGTAATCCCGATATAACGGGAAGTATAAAGATATCTATATATATATATATATATATATATATATATATAAGGGGGTATAAACATAGTAAGGGCCCATCTGATTGATCAAATTTGGACACACAAATACTTGGCAAATAAAGTATTTATCGCAACTCCTTGCGATATGTTTATCGTGCATGCCATTATCGCGATAACGATATTTTTTCGATATATCGTGCAGCCCTAGTCTATACGGCATAATTCCGTTATAGATGGTCTATAACTCGGTCTGTACCCCGCAATCCCGTTATAACGGACTCTGTCTATACAGCGTATTCCCGTTATAACGGACTTGGTCTATACAACGTAATCCCGTTATAACGGACTCTGTCTATACAGCGTAATCCCGATATAACGGACTCTGCCTATACAGCGTAATCCGGCTATAGACAGTCTATAACTCGTCTATACAGCGTAATCCCGTTATAACGGACTTGGTCTATACAGCGTAATCCCGTTATAACGGACTTGGTCTATCCGGCGTAATCCCGTTATAGACGGTCTATAACTCGGTCTACACCGCGTAATCTCGTTGTAACGGACTTTGCCTATACAGCTTAATCACGTTATAACGGACTTCGTCTATGCGGCGTAATCACGTTATAACGGACTTCGTCTATGCGGCGTAATCACGTTATAACGGACTTCGTCTATACGGCGTAATCCCGTTATAACGGACTCTGTCTATACGGCGTAATCCCGTTATAACGGACTCTGTCTATACGGCGTAATCACGTTATAACGGACTTCGTCTATGCGGCGTAATCCCGTTATAACGGACTCTGTCTATACGGCGTAATCCCGTTATAACGGACTCTGTCTATACGGCGTAATCCCGTTATAACGGACTCTGTCTATACGGCGTAATCCCGTTATAACGGACTCTGTCTATACGGCGTAATCCCGTTATAACGGACTGTCTATACGGCGTAATCCCGTTATAACGGACTCTGTCTATACGGCGTAATCCCGTTATAACGGACTCTGTCTATACGGCGTAATCCCGTTATAACGGACTCTGTCTATACGGCGTAATCCCGTTATAACGGACTCTGTCTATACGGCGTAATCCCGTTATAACGGACTCTGTATATACGGCGTAATCACGTTATAACGGACTTCGCCTATACGGCTTAATCACGTTATAACGGACTTCGTCTATGCGGCGTAATCACGTTATTACGGACTTCGTCTATGCGGCGTAATCACGTTATAACGGACTTCGTCTATGCGGCGTAATCCCGTTATAACGGACTCTGTATATACGGCGTAATCACGTTATAACGGACTTCGCCTATACGGCTTAATCACGTTATAACGGACTTCGTCTATGCGGCGTAATCACGTTATTACGGACTTCGTCTATGCGGCGTAATCACGTTATAACGGACTTCGTCTATGCGGCGTAATCACGTTATAACGGACTTTGTCTATGCGGTGTGATCCGGCTATAGACGGTCTATAACTCGGTCTATACAGCGTAATCCCGATATAACGGACATCGTTTATACAGCGTAATCCCATTATAGACGGTCTACACACACAATCTTTCTCTCTCTCTCTCTCACACACACACACACACACACACACACACACACACACACACACACACACACACATGTGTATTGTTTGACTGTATGTGTTTTTCATACAGTTGAGTGCTTGTATACAGATGAGTGCTTGTGTAACTGTGCATGTGTGCGTGCGTGCGCGCAAGCCCGCAGATCTGTAACGGGAAGTCTGTTCTGTGTGTGTGTGTGTGTGTGTTGCTGTAGTATTATCTGCGGTATTCCTCAGCTCTCTTCTCTTAAACCGAAAAACCTCAAAGGCAGATCAAACTAGAGCCAACCTTTCCATAAATCCGAAGCTTCTGTCTGTTCTTCTCTTTTTTTTATTTGCCATCTCTTCTTTATCACTTTTTTTTTTTTTTCTCTTTCTCGTAGCTTAAACACATTCTCTGAAATCAGGAAACCGAAATGCCCAAATTAAAGAAGTGAGAGCTCGGCTGATGCAGACTGAGCTTCTCACTTTAGTTTTTTTTTTTTTTTACGCAACCCTGTCACCTTTTTTTTTTTTTTTTTTTTTTTCCCTCCTGTACAAAAGGTCAAAACTTTGTGTGTGTGGAACTGAAAGAGAGCGAGAGAATATGTTAAAATGAGAGGGGAAGTGTGAGGGGATGGTATGCACTAGAAAGCTGATGCATCTTTGTCTCGTCTGAACTTTGGCATAGAGGAAGTAGCTGGTTTAAATTGCATCACGAAGCACATTTAAGGGCGTGTGGGTCCGTCCTCGGTATTGAGAAGAAAAAAAAGCGAAAAGTCAAACCCAAAAAGCAGAATAACATATAGAGGGTGTGTGTTCTAACTCGCTGTGTTTCATCTCTCTCTCACACACACACACAGAATAACCAGCAGCAGCAACATCATCATCAGCAGCAGCAGCAACAACAGCAGCAGCAGCAGCAACAACAGCAACAACAACAACAACAACAACAGCAGCAGCAACAGCAGCAGGTGAACCGGAACAACCAGGAGGAGAAGGAGGACAAGGAGGCAGAGAAGGAGGGAGAGCGAGATGAGGACAAGAATGACGGAGACGAGAAGGAGGACGGCATGAAGTGAGTTATCGCTCCGTCAGCCAAATGGAGCGGGATTTCATTCCATGAGGCGTTTTATTATTAAAAAAAAAAAAATTTTCAGTCCATATTGCTGTACCGTTAGCGGAGTGTGGGATGCCGTTCTCAGGTCCTTTCGGAGTTTCTACTCCTGAGATAACGATTATCGAGCGAGGTCCCGAGCTCTTTCCCCGCACAGCACGTGTCCGGCACTCGGCGGATGCCCTTATTCAGCATGACTTATGTTTATCTCCAGAAGTCGAGCGTTGCTCAAGGGCCCACACGTGGCAAGGAACATTTATTTACAGAGTCGCTTCTGGTTCTAGAGGGATTCCTCGATCCCGGTCGTGAACCTCTAAACAAGAATGAGGACAGAATCTCTCCTGAGTCTTAAAGAGAGAGAGAGAGAGAGAGAGCGAGAGATGGGTAAGTGTAGATCTAAGAAGACTCACCGCTAGACTAAGTACTCTGTTTCCTTTGTAAAGATTGCAAAACTGGTCAGCGAGCCTCCGCGTGAGCTTGAGAAATCCCGCCTCCTGCGCTACGATTGGTTAGAACAGTTCAGTCTCGTCTGGTATTGGTTAGAGACCTTGATCACAAAGCCAGGACAAGCATTTATCAGTTCTTTAATCTCAGTGTCACTTTAAACAGGATCTGTTTATAATTAAGCGATTACAAGATGATGTTGATTATTGGAAATGATAAAGAACGGTCGCTAAACTATCGGCCGGTTTCAGCGAGTGAGGTTGAGAGGACCTGCCGAACGATTAGCCTCAAGAACTCCGTCGCGTCTGTGGTTGGTCAGAAACGCAGAGCATGAAGACAGGACTTAAAAACAAACAAACATCCTGTGTTTAAGATCTCGCAAATAGACAGACTTAATTTTTTTTTCTTCTTACAAATGTTTTTTCTTTTTTACTTTTGTCTCTTCATGTTAGATTTAGACGTTCGAGTTCGTGCACAAAACCAATGAAATGTAGATTTAGCATCTAAGCAGAAGTGTGCAAGTTTCCTCCTTACAGTAAATAACAATGTGGTAAGTGAGGTTATAGGTTCATATGTACAGGGGTGAGAGCGGTTAATGTACAGAAGGGTACACTAGGTAATAGGGCAATAGGGGATGTGTGAGTGTGTGTGTGTGTGTGTGTGTGTGTGTGTGTGTATTAGGGATGCTCATATTTACCCTTAACCGAAAGAATGAATTTTGAGCGATTATTACTATCAGTTAAACGGTTTAAATTGTTTTTTTTAATATATATATATTTTTATTAGGTGTTCTAGGCGCACTTATTACTCTTCCCCCAGAAATGCCCCCGAAATCCATTTATTATCCTTCCTAAAACTTTGGGCCGTTTCTCGCCGCGCAGCTTTGAGACGACCCTCGCGTATGTTACACCGTTTCGTGCGGCTCGATCGGGAACGGTGCGCTAAACCGAAAAAACTTAGTAGCCAATGTATGGAAAAAAATGTGCCTACCTGAGGCAAGCTTCAAAGGTATTTCAGCGTGTTTTCGTTTTGTAATCTTAATTTGTTATTTACGTAAAAAATATTTAGTGCAGGCCTATTTATTTTATTCTTTTTATTTATAGTACTTTGTTTTTCTCTGTTGTCGGAAACGCTGCAGGTGCGTGAAAATCTGACGATGTGTGAATCCAGATTCTGTTCCTGATCTGTTCTGTGTGCTGCTGTTCGCACATGTTCAAATAAAAACTGAAAAAAAAAAAAATGTTTGTATATTTAATCAGACACTCCTCAGTTGTATTTTCATTTAATTCTAATTTAATATTCTAATCGGATCAGTTAACCGGTTAATGTTCGGTTAACGAACGGCAGTTGTCGGTTGGGAAAACCCTCAGTCTGGAGCTCCATGCAAGATTTCACCTCATGGGGTAAAGAATAATCATGAGGGATCAGTGCAGGACTACAGGGGAGGAGCTTGTGAATGATCTCAAGGCAGTTGGGATCACAAGTCACCAAACAAAACACTGTGAACATGATATGCCGCCAAGGATTGAAATCAGTGCAGCGAGTTCCCCTACCCAAGAATGCACATGTACTGTACAGGCCCGTCTGAAGTTTGCCAATGAGCAGACGGATTGGGATAAAGTGAGACCAAAATTGAGCTCTTTGGCATCAACTTGACACTCGGATTTTGGAGGATAAAAAAAAAAAATGCTGACTATGACCCCAAGAACACCATCTATACAGTCAAGCACGGAGGTGGAGACATCATGCTTTAGGGCTGGTTTCATGCTAAAGACTGACTTTGCTGCATTGACGGTTTAATGGACGGGCCTATGATAAAAATGATGAATCCTTCATTTCTTTGTACATAAGTCGGCAAACTTAGAAAATCTGTAGGAAATCAAATAAATATTCTTCTGTAGTGTTATTTATTTATTTTGTTCATTAAGCACTCGGTATATAGTATTGTGCAAACGTTTTAGACTCTGTAGTACAGATATTATATACAGGTTTATTATATCTGTATTCTATAAAAAGTTATTAATAAATAATATTGCAAAAAAACATTTTTATGCCTGTAAGGAAAGCAACATTTTACACGACAGACCAGTTTTCAGAGGAAAACAAACAACCTAAAGTAGGATTTTGGGTGTTGAAAGGCGCTAGTCTGACACAGTCGTATTGTCCAGCACGCTCAGTAAAACCTAACAGCGGTTTGATTTAAAGTGCAGCGCAAAAACATTTCTACGTAAAAGAAACCTGTTTTTAAAGATCCCTAAATAGTTATCGGAAACACAGTCAATATTGTAATACTTGAGAATAATCAAATTAAAATGTTATTTGTCTCATACACAGGACGATATGTAGTGAAATGGTTAAATGAGCACTTAAAATCTAAATCATCAATAAAAGAATAAATGATGGATTAGATTAAGAATATAATGAATGAAAATTTAGCTGTAGAAAAATTTTAAATATAAAAAATATATATAAAAAAAAACTTAGCTGTACAAAATATAGTCAATATGGAAAATAGAAATGTCTGGGGACGTGTCAATATGCATGAACGTGAGATAATCAGTAGTTTTAGATACAGATGTGACGCACGTCTGACGCGGGTTTTACTGAGTGTGCTGGAGAAGCTTTAGTGATGTTCGGAAATATCACATATAATACGTAAAATTATTTTGTACAGTGATAGATGTGTATAACAACAGTTTTACTAAAGATAGCCTGATGGCTAAGACTTGTACTCTGTTCTGGATATCTTGCAAACTCACAAAACTTTGTATTATCCATGGATTGGGGTCTTTTTTTTTTTTTTTTTTTTTCATTATGAAGTTCCTACAGTGATTTTGAGTGACAGGTCCAGGTGAAAAACAAACTTAAACTTAACCTAGTGTCTAATCAGCTTCTACGTTCTGCGCAGTAATTTAAGTTCACAAGTGTGTCCTTGATTATCGTCCACCTAAAGCAGGCAGTCAGTACAACTCCTTCAACTGTTCCACCGAACACGAACGGGCCCCACGGTTTAGTTTCCCGCCGAGTCCAGCCGGACCTCCTATATTTAGCCTCTTTCTCTACGAGACGGATGCATGGACGTGGAAGATAAACGACGGTGCGCCACTTTCACCGTCACTGTTGGTGGACGCACTCGAAGCCTTGTGGAAAAGAGGGTTAAAAAGAAATAATGAACTAAATCAGCTGGAGCCGGTTCTTCTCTGGATGCCTCAGGATCCTCGCAGGGTCGGTCTTTATCTACTGAATCTCCAGATGCCTCGGGATGTGGCTAGAAAAGTAAAGAACAGGTGGAAAGAATTAGCGTAGTTGCCGTTCAGGATAGATGTAAGACCATAAGACAGTCTTTTTTTTTTTTTTTCTTTTCTTTTGCTTCTCCCAACAGAGATTAAAAAAGGGATGCTGAGGTAGGAAGAACTGTTTATAGCAGCTGTATTGAAAGCGCTAACAGGAACCGGTGTGTTTTGCGTTGAGTAATTTCAAAACCTCTTTTTCCGTTTTCAGTCTTCGTGGTCCCTGACGCTTCTGGCCAGAAGGTCTGAAGGTGGTTTCGGTGTTTTCAGCCCAGATCCCGGAGCGTATGAGTAATTAATGCGGTGGTGATTTATTTTTTTTTATTATAGTTTACATTTTTTCCTGAACAGAAGCGATACCAGGCATCCTGGAGCGCTTGGAGGATTTCCAGTAGTAGAGAGAAAACCTGGGAAATTACAAACAGAACAGATTTAATAAAACAATAGTTTTATAATATTAATGAGAAATGTGTGAAGTTTAAGTCTGCTTGTGTGACTCAAGTATCAAATGTGTCTCACATCCCTCCCCTCTCTCTGTCTCTGTCTCTCTCTCTCTGTCTCTCTGTACACAGAGATGACACGTCAGGAGAGGACGGCGAAGATAAAGATCCTCCGGTAGCCGTTAAAGGACGCCGCACGGCCAACAGCCGCGGCCACCGCAAAGGCAGAATCACTCGCTCCATGGCCAACGAGCAGGAGGAAAGCAGCTCTCCTCCTCTCAGCGGGGAACTGGGTCAGTACTCGCACCTCAACACACACACACACACACACACACACACACACACACACACACAGCGCTCATAGAGATGATCTTACGTCACAATATTCAGGTTTGCTGAATGAGGTTAACATGTAAATAAAACATAATTTGAGTGCAAATTGTGTGTTCAATTAGTAATAACTTTATGGGAATAGAAGGAGAGAAAGTACAAGACCTCACATCCTCACTGTACCTAGGGGGAGGGGGGGCGCTAGGGTGACTGTACCTAGGGGGAGGGGGGGGCCTAAGGTGACTGTACCTAGGGGGAGGGGGGGCGCTAGGGAGACTGTACCTAGGGGGAGGGGGGGGCGCTAGGGTGACTGTACCTAGGGGGAGGGGGGGCCTAAGGTGACTGTACCTAGGGGGAGGGGGGGGCGCTAGGGTGACTGTACCTAGGGGGAGGGGGGGGCGCTAAGAAGCTGAGCGAGTAATTAGATACGTAATAAAGTAAATATTTCAGTGTTGATATAAATAAGGTAGGTGATAAAATAGAAGATAAATACATATTTAGACGTGTACGTGTTATGACGGAAGAGAACGAGTCAGTAATGAGTAGGGCGTGCAGTGGTTATAAAATAATAAGGGAATTAAGTAGATAAACGACAAACAGGCACTAAATAAATAATAAAATCACTTCTTTTCTTTTAAACATCATCGCTCTGTCGTTTTAGCAAACCTGGAGATGAACGAAAGCTCTCGCTGGACAGAGGAGGAGATGGAGACTGCCAAGAAAGGTGTGTGTGTGTGTGTGTGTGTGTGTGTGTGTGTGTGTGTGTGTGTGTGTGTGTGTGTGTGTGCGTGCGTGCGTGCGTGCGTGCGTGCGTGCGTGCGTGCGTGCGTGCGTGCGTGCGTGCGTGCGTGCGTGCGTGCGTGCGTGCGTGCGTGCGTGCGTGCGTGCGTGCGTGCGTGCGTGCGTGCGTGCGTGCGTGCGTGCGTGCGTGCGTGCGTGCGTGCGTGCGTGCGTGCATTGTGCAACAGGTTACGAGACTTCTACACTCATGTTCTGATAAACTGTGTGTTTAACTGTTTAGTGAGTTGCCAAGATTTATTACACACTTTACAAATATCTCTCACACACACGCGCACACACAAATTTACGTGCATTACACGACTGTGTGTTCAGTCCTCTGAGAGCTGTCACCGCCTCTCAGGGCAGAACGGATTACGATTGGTCACCTGTGAGAGCCAATCAAATGATCCGCCGGATCGTCGCTCTCGATGATCAAATGCCGTCAGTCGGTCGCGGCGTCAGTCGTCCCACCACTTCCTGTTAAACACGCACGGCCTTTAGTCTCTCTCTCTCTCTCTCTCTCTCTCTCTCTCTCTCTCTCTCTCTCTCTCTCTCCCCCCGGACGACGAGCCGCGTGGTGGTAACACCTCTTCCAGCGAAACGACCGCCGTGAATGATCTGTGAAGCTCTCGTAGCTCCGCCCCCTTCTTCTTTTAAATAGAAGTGAGTGAATGATGGTATCTGCGATTGGTTATTTGTTTGTGGGCTGACATTTGCTCTACATACTTCTTTATATACACACATGTGCACACACACACACACACACACACACACACACAGAAACAGCACGTTTCCGTTACCTCAGCACAATCGGTGCCGTCGCTAAGCAGGTTATCAAAAACACTGATAGCGATCAGTGCTGGAAAACGGAGTAAAGGTTTCGCACCGTGGCGTGAGGTTTAGGGCTTTGAACTCTCTGTATGTCGGTGAGACAGGAGGGGTGAGAGAGAAGGTTTTGGCCACAGTGGAGCGTCTCGCTTGGCTGCGGTGCGGTAAAAGGAAAAGGAGCGGATTACAGTGTAAGGTCGGGTAAAAGCAGCAGCCGCTGTCGATAATGATCGCTTACTGCGTCAGCCTGACATCTGCCACCTTCCTCTCTCTCTCTCTCTCTCTCTCTCTCTCTCTCTCTCTCCGTCTCACACACACAGAGGTAGTGTTTAATGACACGGCTTGTCATAATGACTCGCTTATCTCTACATGATCTACAAGATCCAGTTATTACATCAAATTAATAATATATGTTTTGTTTTTATTTCACTTGACATTGATATTTTTAAACAGTAAAAATGTCCAAGATATTAGTCTTGTATAAATGTTTACACGTTTGCCATCCTTTTCTGGGGTTCATTGTTAAAAAAAAAAAAATAAATAAAAAAGCTGAATATTTCGTTATTGAAGCCGCGTCGTTGTTAAAAACTTTGCGACACTGTCATGTCTGTCGTCACGACCTCCGTCTCCAGCTGGAAAATCTTTCAAGACTGCATGAGAGGTAACAACAACTTAAAAAAAATAATTAAACAAATCTCTCTATATATACCTTGAATAGATAAAAAAAAAAAAAAAAAAAAGAGCATACTTTGTCGTCTGTTTTGTCGGAAGATTCGTATACAAGAGTTAAAATGCTATAAACTCGATTATGCATCTGAATTTGATTCACTTTGAAATCGAGTTTTGAGTCAATTGAGTTATAATAGATATTTTTTTTCACCCTCAGAATACAGACCACGTAGGTCTTCCACAATATTTAGAAATAGTTTGTACATTAAGTTTTAGTTTTAAAAACATTTCGTTTTGCCAGACACACTTATCCCAATGTGACTTTTTCATTAATTAATTATTTTTTTATTTTTTTATTTCATTATACATCTGAGCAGTTGAATGTTCGGGAACATGTACGTTTCATCTTCTGGTTTATAATAATAATAAAAAATAAACAATAATAAAGTCTTCTCTGTAATGGTCATAATGACCTTGACCTGAATCTCCAGCTAGGACTTAGAGACAACGACATTCCCGTTATCACGTCACTTACGATAACCTCCTGCGTCTGACTGCACTTAATGCTAGCTGCTCTCCACCCGGTCACGCTAGCATTTTAGACGCTCAGCGCCTGTAGTGTCGCACCCTCCAAAACCCCTCCCCCTCTCCACCCCCCTCCGACCCCTGATACACGCCGGAGTATCACATTATTAACGCGGTGATGGAACATCGTAAACCTTTAACACGTCCGAGGAAAGAAAGTTCTTTTGCAAGGTTGCTAGTTTCACTTTCTGTCCCAGCGCGAGGCGTCCTACAGAAACCCGTCGCCACGGTCACCGTCACGTCACGTCTCTCGGCAGCGGCACCTCGCAATTTCTTCTTAATTGAAAGCGTATGGTGTGACGCGTTGCCTCTGTGCGCACGACGCACACGAGCGAGGTTTCTGTGTGTGTGTGTGTGTTCGTGTTCTGTGGCTGTTGAAAGGACGAGGGGCGAAAAATTAAATCGTATAAAATGTCACCGCTTTATTTGGTGTGGTTCAGTCACGTACAGCGTGTCAGCAAGTGTGTGTGTGGCATCGCTGAGGAGCTGGTGCGAGAAAAAAAAACGCTTTTTCGGTGTGTGTGTGTGTGTGTGTGCAGAGGCGTTCTGGCTGCGTTCTAAAGCGCCACATACTTGGCAAGTGAGCAGGTTAATTTTTGCATCTGTGTGGAGTGTCGGTGCTCTGTTTGTCTTCTCTCTCTCTCTCTCTCTCTCTCTCTCTATTGATGAACGCTTGAGTAACCGGGGAAGCGACTGAGGAGAAGGTTGGCACTGATCACAGAGGTTTTGGCGAGGCTTGCTCTGTGTTCTCTCTCTCTCTCGTTCTCTCAGGAAAGG
>CM060111.1:41471328-41486328 GCA_030522415.1 Channallabes apus
AACTTCTCCTTTTTTCCCCCAATAGCTCTCACGGGTGTCACTTTACCTTCAGCTGCAGAGTTACATGTTTACTCTTTTATTTTATATATATTTATTTACTATTATTCTATTTAATATTCTCCTATTTAGTTGCATTTTGGGAATAAACATTAACCTCCGGATACGATATTATCACGATACTTCTGATACGATATGATATTATCACGATTCTATAAGTATCACGATATTATAAAACGTACTACAGATTTTCAAATAATGCAAATAATTCCCTCCTACCACACTGGAGGGAAATGTGTGAATAGTTCAGAGAGCGCCACCTGTAGGATTATGAAGAAACAGCGATGTTTTAAAACGCCACTTGACAAGTGAGCGCGCGTTTTGTGTGGCTGCGAGCATGAGGGGCTTCTAACTGTTGGTGGGTTTCAGACTAATTCACTGAAGAAAAAGGTAGTTTGAAGAAAAACACTGTTAACCTTTGACCTCTCGCGCTTCCCCAGGCGGCCCTAACCAGAGCTCGGACACGGAGAGCCTGCCGTCGCCGCACTCCTCGGAGAGCAGCAAGGCGAAAGACGCGAGCTCGGGCCGCTTCAAGTCCGCGCCCAACGCCACGTCCACGTCGGCGTCTTCCTCCGACAAAGACGGTCCCGAGGAGGAGAAGCCGCAGGTCAAGGTGGAGCCGGGAGCCGTGAAGCAGGAAGAGCGGCCCGAGGGAGCGGACGCGGCGAAGGAGGCGCAGGGGGAGGCGGAGGATCAGAAGCCTCCCGCTCTGGAGGTGGAAGAAGGGAAGAGAGAGGCGAGGAAAAGGGAGCGGGAGCACGGAGGACGAGACAGCGACTCCAGCGCCACCTGCAGCGCGGACGAGGTGGAGGAGACGGAGAGCACGGAGAAGAACAGGTGCGCGTCCGTCTTCGAGGCCGTTTTGGCAGAGCGGTGACGGCTGTGTGTTTTCTCACACTGTGTTGTGCTGCAGCAGAGGAAACATCAGTCTGAGAGCGAGCGAGAAGTGTGTCTGTGTGTGTGTGAGAGAGAGAGAGAGGAATTCAATAAGACTTGAGTGTTGAGTTGTTTATAATGAGTGTAAATAGGGGAGAGTTCGACTCTGTCCATATTAAGGAATGACATCCTCGTCTCCCCGCTTTCCTGTCCAGCCCCGTTGTGTCCTCTCGCTTCCCGTTGTCCTTACTTCACCTTACTTGTCTCTGTTTTCATTTCCTTTTTCTCTCCCATCATGTCTGATCTCAGTCTTTTCCCTTCCTGTCTCTTTTCTTTCCTCTCCGTGTCTTTCCCTTTCTCCATCTCTCCCTCTTCATTCCCTTCCCTTTGAGTTTCCTCTCTTAAATCCCCTCCTCCTGTCCTCTTTTTCTCCTGTCCTTTCTTTCCTCCTCCTCACGACCCCTCTCTCTCTCTCTCTCTCTCTCTCTAGATTCAAAGGTGCTTTATTGACATGACAAATATTTACATTCGCATTGGCAACGTGTAGAGATAAGTCACAAAAACAGAACAGAATGGTAAAGAAAAAATAATGATGGATAAATGTATATAAAATGTAAAGTCAAAGATAAAGTGACTCAGGAACAGTAAAAAGAGTACGTACAGTGGAACCTCGGATTACGAGCATAATTCGTTCCCAAAGCGGCTTGTATTTCAAGACACTCGTAAACCAAATTGAATTTTCCCATAAGAGATAATGGAAACTCAAATTATTTGTTCTACAGCCCCAAAAAATAAATACATAAAAATAATTACACAAATTATAAAGTAGAAATTAAACAAATTAACCTGCACTTTACTCTTAAAAATAGTAGAAATAAATCTCGACAGATAAGTTCAATTCAATTAAATTTTATTTATATAGCGCTTTTAACAATGGTCATTGTCTCAAAGCAGCTTCACAAAAATTAAAGAAATTTTAATAATAATAATAATTAAAAAAATAAAATAATAATAATAATTATTATTATTATTATAGAAAAGAAAATAATTGGAAGTGTGTATGTGTGAGAAAAATGTGCAGATAATAATAATGAGACGAATGAATGAAATTTCTCTGATGAACAAGCCAAGGGTGACGGCGACGGTGGCAAGGAAAAACTCCCTGAGATGGCATTAGGAAGAAACCTTGAGAGGAACCAGACTCAACAGGGAACTCATCCTCATTTGGGCGATAACAGATAGAAATGATATAACATCTTGTGTGTTGTGCAGGTGAAAATTCAATATGACAGAAATTATTTAAATTGACATGAAGACCAGTTCAGCATAGGGACGAGTCAGTAGGTGCAGAGGGCAGATGAGGTCTGGATCACTGGAAGCACAGGAGCAGCATGTGTAGCTCCAACCATCATAAAGCTGAATCCAGCTGGAGCTGGTCCTTCTCTGGATGCCTCAGGAACCTCGCAGGGTCAGCCTTTGTCTACTGAAGCTGGCAAAATCTCCCGATGCCTCGGGATGGGTAGAGAAATACAGAACAGATGGGGAGAATTAGCGTAGTTGCCATTCGGTATAGGTGTACTGGAGTATGAGATTATGGGATGAGTTATGTGTATGCCAGATTAAAAAGATGCGTCTTGAGTCTACTTTTGAATTGAGAAACCGTGTCTGCTCCCCGAACACTGTCTGGAAGGCTATTCCAAAGCTTTGGAGCTAAACATGAAAAAGCCCTACCCCCTTTTGTAGATTTTGAAATTCTGGGAACTACCAGAAGTCCGGAGTTTTGTGATCTTAAGGCGCGTGGTGGATTGTAGCGTATCAGAAGACTGGTTAGGTATGTGGGAGCTAAACCATTTAAGGCCTTGTATGTAAGTAATACTATTTTGTAATTTATTCTAAACTGAACAGGTAGCCAGTGCAGGGATGATGATATTGGGGTTATATGATCATATTTTCTGGATCTAGTGAGAACCCTGGCAGCTGCATTTTGGATTAACTGAAGCTTGTTTATTGAGGATGCAGGACAACCACCTAGTAATGCATTACAATAGTCCAGTCTGGAGGTCATGAATGCATGAACTAGTTTTTCTGCATCAGATACGGATAAGATGTTCCTAAGTTTAGCAATATTTCGAAGATGGAAAAAGGCTGTTTTTGTGATATTTGAAATGTGATTTTCAAAAGACAAGTTACTGTCTAATATTACGCCCAGATCTTTTACTGCTGAGCTGGTAATAACAGTACATCCTTCTAAGCGCAGGCTGAATTGTGAAAGCTGTTGTGTGCTGGTTTTTGGGCCAATAAGTAATATCTGTCTTATCTGAATTTAGTAAAAGAAAGTTATTGGTCATCCAATCTTTTATGTCCTGGACACACTCAGTTAATCTAGACAACTTGGGTATTTCGTCTGGTTTAGTTGAGATATATAATTGGGTATCATCAGCATAACAATGGAAACTAATCCCATGTCTTCTTATGATGTTACCCAAGGGAAGCATGTATATTGAGAACAACAGAGGTCCTAAAACTGACCCTTGTGGGACCCCATATTTCACTGGCATTACACCAGACGGTTCTCCATTTAGATCTACAAAATGGTAGCGATCAGACAGGTAAGATCTAAACCATTTTAATGCCTGTCCCTGAATACCTATATAATTTTGTAAGCGATCTATGAGAATATTATGATCTATAGTGTCGAATGCAGCACTAAGATCGAGCAGGACTAGCAATGAGATGCAGCCTTGGTCTGAAGCTAAAAACAAGTCGTTTGTAATCTTAACTAGTGCAGTTTCTGTGCTATGATGGGGCCTGAAACCTGACTGAAATTCTTCAAGGATGTTGTTTTCCTGCAAGAATGTGCAAATTTGAGCTGATACTACTTTTTCTAGTATTTTTGATATGAACGGGAGGTTTGAAATCGGTCTGTAATTTATTTCATTCGCGTCCAAATTAGATTTTTTAAGAAGCCGCTTAATAACTGCTAACTTGAAAGGTTTAGGGACGTGACCTAGATGTAATGATGAATTAATAATGTTTAGAAGTGGTTCTCCAACCGTAAGCATCACTTCTTTTAAAAATCTGGTTGGGATTGGGTCTAACAGGCACGTTGTTGATTTAGCCGAGTTGATGAGTTTATACAGCTCTTCCTGTCCTATACCTGTAAAGCACTGAAAATCGAAATGTGAAGCTATAGGCTGAACTGGATCGTGAGATACTATTAGAGGTTGAACCTCCATTATTTTCTTCCTGATATTATTGATCTTTTCATTAAAGAAGTCCATAAAGTCTTCACTTCTAAACTGTGATGGGATACTCTCTGTGGGCATCTTAGGTTTTGTTAGGCGAGCCACTGTACTAAATAAGAACCTGGGATTGTTTTGGTTTCTTGCTATCAGTTGGCTAAGCTGCTCAGTCCTAGCAGTTTTTAGAGCCTGTCTATAGCTGCACATACTGTCTTTATACGCAATTCGAAAAACTTCTAATTTAGTTTTCCTCCATTTTCGCTCGAGGTTACGGGTTGCTCTCTTTAGGGCGCGAGTATGACTGTTGTACCACGGTGCAAATGTTTTATCTCTGACTTTTTTTAATCTGATGGGAGCAACAGTGTCTAATGTACTGGTGAAAATAGTGCCCATGCTGCTAGTCACTTCATCTAGATCATCTGCATTTAGGGGTCTAATAAGAAATTGGGACAGATCCGGCAGATTACTTGTGAATCTGTCTTTAGTAGTGGGATTCATATTTCTAACAGATTGATAACGTGGGGAGACACAGCTAATCTGTTCTACGGGTAGAGTATATATCAGGAGGTGATGATCTGTGATATCATCACTTTGAGGTATGATCTCTATATTAGAGACATCTATACCATGGGATATAATTAAATCTAGCGTATGATTAAAGCGGTGAGTTGCTCCAATTATATTTTGCTTAACCCCAAAGGTATTTAGTAAATCCATAAATGTGAGTGCTAAAGCGTCATTAGCATCATCTACATGAATGTTAAAGTCTCCTACTATCAACACTTTGTCAGAGTTAACCAATAGGTCTGATAGCAGATGTCCAAATTCTTTAAGAAAATCGCCATATGGCCCCGGGGGTCTGTACACGGTGGCCAAGGTAAAATATAGCAAGGGTTTATTACGTATTTCATTTAGTGCAACATTAATGATAAGCACTTCAAATGAATTAAACCTGGACTTTATTTTCTGAGTAACAGTGAGTACATCATTGTAGATAGTGGCGACACCACCACCGCGACCAATTAGACGGGGCTCGTGCTTATAGAAATATCCTGACGGAGTAGACTCATTCAGACCAAAATATTCATTTGGTTTAAGCCAGGTTTCAGTGAGACAGAGTGCGTCAAGGCAATAATCTGAGATAATTTCATTAACAATAAGTGCTTTAGGCGCAAGGGATCTAATGTTGAGTAGTCCAAACTTTAGAGGTGGATTTTGTCTACTTATTTTGCCTTTTTCTGGTTTTATGGTCATCAGATTGTTTCGGGCAAATTTAACAAATTTATAATTTTTTCTCAGTATTCGGGGAACAGACACAGTTTCTATAGGACAAGCTATGTGTGTGCGTCTATCACACACATAAGTGTGTGATATAGAGAGAGAAAATGGATCTTTAACCTCTCTAATGAGACTCGCTTTTGCTTTACATGCGCGCTGTACACGCACGTGGTCGCAGTGTTATAGTAAACAGTCCAGCGTGCCCGGATGTTGATTATACCAGTAAGAGACGTGCAGTAAGACCCAGCAGGGGAGACGATTACCCACAATTCCACAGCGCAAGAGAGAGAAAAAAAACGTTGGCCCAGTTGTGATTACGTGACGCTCGGGGTCAAAACAAGAAGCGCATGCGTGATACATGATACTCTGTACTTGTAAACCTGTAGGTTTCTCAAATCAAAATGTATTAAAAATCTTTGCTCGTCTTGTGGAACACTCGTAATCTGAGGTTTTACTGTACTCTATAATTATTATAATAGTAATGATAATAGTAGTAATAATTATAATGATGATGATAACAGTGATCAGTGTGTGTGGTCCCTCGCTGCCTCTCACTTGGTTGCAGGTCTCTCTGTCTCTCCTAAAGTTCAAAGTGTGTTTGATTGACATGACTGTAGTATGAATGTTGCCAAAGCAAATTAAACTAAGTAGAAATGCACACACATTATCATTAGCAAATTATAAGGAATAAAAATACACTAATGAAGATGTTATAATAATAATGATGATGATGATGATGTCTCTCTGTCCGTCTCTAGAATAATGTCTCCAAGGCCGAGTCTTCTGAGTTACGTCCATAACGACGGAATGATTTCAACTGCACTGCAGAAACCACTGGACCTCAAACAGCTCAAACAGAGAGCGGCAGCTATACCTCCCATAGTGAGCACACACACGCGCACACACACACACACACACACACACACACACACACACACACACACACACACACACACACACACACCTTAATAGTCGTGTCCCTAATTACACACTCGTACACTTTGATTGCACCGACATTCAAGTCAGACGTCTGTAATTCCTTACCATACTCGGATGAAAGGAGTCGTTTGTGTGTGTGCGTGTGTGTGTGTATCACATGGCCGTGTGAAGATCGAGCCCCTCACTGCCTCAGACTGGATTAGATGCACCGATCCGCCGCCGCCGTTACCATGGATAATAAGACCGCTGCTAATCTCTGAGAGCTGCGCGTCAACTGATAGTCGCGCGGATCTGGATCGTCCCCAGAGAAGGACAGAATAATAAACACTGACGGGAGCTTTTCATTTCTTAAATAACCACGTCAGTCGAGTCTCGGAAGAGTCAAATTAGAGATGAAATGACTGGAAGTGGGTTAGGAGCTGTGTGTGTGTGTGTGTGTGTGTGTGTGTGTGTGTGTGTACCGCATCATTAAAGACTGGAAGAGATCGCGCTGTACCGTGAACATCACAGAAATGGTGTTGTCAGAAAAACAAACGTAAAAATAAAAACAATAACAAGTGTGATCAGAGATCATTTAAACTTGTTTTATTCTGTTGATGCGTTTAAAAAAAGGTTTTTAAACAAGTGAATCGAAATTTAGTTAAAAAGTTAGTTATTAAAGTTCGTAGAAAAAGTTTATCTTAAAACATCTCGTCTAGTTTTAATTCCGTATAACAAAAAACAGACTCTCACCATGGAGTTTACTTTTACTTCTATTCGAGTACTAAATGTAATCTAGTCAAGTACACTTCACTTTTACCGTGTGTGTGTGTGTGTGTGTGTGTGTACATGAGCAGCACTGTTCACATAATTGCTTGTGTCTCTTATAGACATTCAGACGATTTAACGTTTTGAACACTAAATAAACGTCACGTCAGGACCTGAACATCTCTGACCTGCTGATCTTTAGTTATTGTTAAGTCCACAGATCTGGTACTCGATACAGTTCAGGCTTCAGGGGTTTGAACACGTTCCCAAGTACCTGAAGCGCTGTATGTGGTGTGTAGTCCTGATCCTGTGGTGTGTGTGTGTGTGTGTAGATGACGGACGTTTCTGCAGTCGGCATGTTGGGGAAGCAGCAGGTGATGCCCGACGCTCAGGCTCTCTACGAGCAGCAGATCATCATGGCACACGAGTCCTCACAAGGGGCCAAGCAGCAGCCTCCTCAGCCAATCAAATCACAGCATTACCCCGGCGGCATGGCCGAGTCCGGCAGCCCGTGCATCCGAGACAGGACGCCGACGCCCTCGGAGAGAGAGAAAGAGGGTACGTACCTTCACCCCCGGGGTGTTTCCCCGTCTCGTGTGTGTCTCCTCGCTAGTTTTTTTATACATTATTTTGTGAGTGTGGAAGAGGAACCGCTCACCTGTAACAGCGTGTTTTATTCCTCTGATACCTCGGCAATCCCAGCTTTATTACAAATTCTCTTACAACAGCGACTAACCACCATTTCCTCTCTCTCTCTCTCTCTCTCTCTCTCTCTCTCTCTGTTTCCCATTTCCCCATCTGCCTCTCTCCCCGTCTTCCAGTCATCTTCTCTCTATCTTCTCCATTTCCAAATCCCTTCCTCATTTTCTCCTCTCCAGTCTCTCTCTCTCACTCTCTCTCTCTCTCTCTCTCTCCCTGTCTCTTCATATCTCTTTCTTTCTCTTCCACTAAAACTTTCTCTCATCTCTCTCCCCCAGTCTCCCTCTCCTCTCATCTCTCCTCTCTAGTCTCTCTCTCTCTCTCCTCGTCTCCTCACCCCTCCAGTCTCTCTCTCTCTCTCTCTCTCTCTCTCTCTCTCCTCGTCTCCTCACCCCTCCAGTCTCTCTCTCTTCTCATCTCTCCTCTCTAATCTCTCTCTCTCTTCTCATCTCTCCTCCAGTCTCTCTCTCTCTCTCTCTCTTCCCTCAGCTCTCCTCCAGTGTCTCTCTCTCTCTCTCTCTCTCTCTCTCTCTCTCTCTCTCTCTCTCTCTGTGTTTCCCATTTCCCCATCTGCCTCTCTCCCCGTCTTCCAGTCATCTTCTCTCTATCTTCTCCATTTCTATATCCCTTCCTCATTTTCTCCTCACCCTCCTCTCCAGTCTCTCTCTCTCTCTCTCTCTCTCTCTCTGTCTCTTCATATCTCTTTCTTTCTCTTCCACTAATACTTTCTCTCATCTCTCTCCTCCAGTCTCCCTCTCCCCTCATCTCTCCTCTCTAATCTCTCTCTCTCTCTCCTCGTCTCACCCCTCCAGTCTCTCTCTCTTCTCATCTCTCCTCCAGTCTCTCTCTCTCTCTTCCCTCAGCTCTCCTCCAGTTTCTTTTTCTCTCTCTGTATCTCTCCTTTAATCTCTCTCTCTCTCCTCGTCTCACCCCTCCAGTCTCTCTCTCTCTCTCTCTCTCTCTCTCTCTCTCTCTCTCTCTCTCTCTCTCTCTCTCTCCTCGTCTCACCCCTCCAGTCTCTCTCTTCTCATCTCTCCTCCAGTCTCTCTCTCTCTCTTCTCATCTCTCCTCCAGTCTCTCTCTCTCTTCTCATCTCTCCTCCAGTCTCTCTCTCTCTTCTCATCTCTCCTCCAGTCTCTCTCTCTCTCTTCCCTCAGCTCTCCTCCAGTGTCTCTCTCTCATCTCACCCCTCCAGTCTCTCTCTCTCTCTTCCCTCAGCTCTCCTCCAGTCTCTCTCTCTCTCTCTCTCTCTCTCTCTCTCTCTCTCTCTCTCTCTCTCTCTGCGTGTGCGCGGTGTGGCAGGGTAGCGAGTGTGACGTGTAGAGCGCATGAGAGCGATTGGCGTCTTGACAATTTTCTTTTTGTTCAATTTTTCGCCATTTAATACATCTTTGTTGTGTGTGTGTGTGTGTGTGTGTGTGTGTTGCTGGAGCATGGCGTCTCCGGACGGACACACAGCCGTATGAGAGTTTAACCCGCCGGCACGGTGTGCGCGTGGTGTGCTCGGCGAGTTTAGAGGAGTGTGTGTTAGCGGTTGGAGATGTGGTGGGACACGAGAACATCGTCTCTGCTTCCCGAATGAACAGTGTTGTTGTCGTGTTATAATAATATAATATATATATATAATGTTGATAAAGCGATCAGACTTGTCCAAAATGGAGTCACTGTTAATAACGAGCACATACTGGGTTCTCCCCTGAGCTCCACAGATAAGAAAATAGAATCTAATGTTCCTCTCTTCATATCTGACGGTGTAACCACAGCAATGGTGGGGCTTAGCTAAAGCAAACAGAAAGGTTTTATGTCAACAGTACACACTCGGTGTCACAGAAGACGTTGTTAGAAGTGTTTGGAAGTCAAGAGGAAATATCGAAACTCTCAAAAACAAAAAAGCCATACCTACTGGGTACTGCAGCACAGGGGGCGCTGGTCCTCTCACGCTATAAACACTCTACGGACATGGATGCTCCTTCTGAGTTCTTTTTTTTTTTCCAGACTTTTGACCGGGTTGAACATAAATCTTTGTGGAAGGTGCTGGAAAGCTTTGGGTTCAACCCGGGTTTCACGGCAATGATCAAAACATTGTCCAGTGACATTGAGAGTGTACTGAAGGTTAATGGTGGTTTATGTCCCTTTTAAAGTCCACAGAGGCATTAGACAAGGCTGCTCTCTATCAGGTATGTTATATTCTTTAGCAATCGAACCTCTTTTATGTAAACTGAGGGATCAGCTTTCGGGTTTTAATATCCCTCATTTTAATATGTCTTTCAGCGTATGCTGACGATGTAGCGTTAGCGGTAAATACACAGACAAATGTGACTTTTTAAACTGACGTTTTTAGAAGATTTTAAGATTTTATCATCTGCTAACGTCAACTGGACCAAAAGTGAAGCCATTTTAGTAGAATAATGGGGACGCGAACAGCCCACACTCACTACCAGGGGGTTTAATGTGGTGGAAAAAAGTGGTTTTTAAACAAAAACCGGGAGGGTATTGCTAAAGGCATAAAAGACAGACGAAGCAGATGGAAGTGGTTGGTCCCAAAAATGTCTTAAAGAGGGCGCAGGTGCTGGTCATCAACAACCTAGCAGCATCGTCACTGTGGCAAAAACTGACATGGACGGACCCACCACCGAACCTGCTATCGAGCATACAGACCCTACTGGTAGACGACTTCTGGGACAAACTGCACTGGATGCCTTCACCTGCCTAAAGAGGAAGGAGGACAGGGCCTGGTGCAGCTAGACAGAAGTTCATCCAGAGCTAGTGACGGAGCATGGACAGCGGCAGCCTACACACTCCTATGCAGGGTGGGAGGACTCGGACTGGACAGAACTCTGTTGTTAATGGACCCCAAAGCACTAGACACTACCGGATTACCAGTTTTTAAAAAAAAAATGTTATTAAAGACTTTTGAAAATTTAGAACTTTTTAAAAAAAATGAAACAGAACCTTACACTGGCTGCTGGAGGAGCCCCTAGTCTGTGGAGGACATCTAGACATCTCTCGTGAAACCACCCCAGCACTATCCACGACTCTGGTAAACATCACTGGAACAGACCGGTCTCGAGCACAGGACTTGGCAGAGCACATATGGGACTACGGTCTCAACGGGTCCCCAACCAACTCCTGCATCGATGGAGAACCAACCTATCATCGGAGGAACGAGTTCAGCTGATGGAATACACAAGAAACGAGACCAGCTCTACAGAAGAGGAACCCTTTCTACAGCTGATCATAACTCCAGACCTAGAGGGACACGGCGGCCTCCTCCTGGAGCACAAGGGTGAGGACGAGATGAACGTTGAGACAGTGTCTTGTGTGAAGGCCTTAAACGCCCCATGGTGCACCGAACTGGGGTTTAATAATGATATTAAACCAGAGTGGAGGGAACCACGGTATAAACCACCATTAACCAAAAGGTCTGCCAATCTCCAGTGGAGGATTTTACATGGAATCGTCTCTGTGAACTCTTTTATCTCCGTTTTAAATCCAGAAATTACACAAGAATGCGCCTTTTGTTTTGAGAAATGCTTTTCCATGCTTGTATACATTGTTCCTTGTTTAACCTTTTAAAACACATTTTTTTTTTTAAACACTTATCAGCTTTTTATTCTTGGTTTTAAATATGTCCGGAGAAACTGATTGATATGCCAGTTTATTAATTTTACCATTGGTCAAGCCTAAAGGGAAATGTACTGTACTGTACTGTACTGTACTGCCACCCAAAGGACTGCGACCCCCCAAAAGATCATCTCCAGAATTATTAAATCAAGAATCCTAATAGATTTTTATTTATACAAGGATATAAAGAACATAAATATGTTTAAAACAATATGTTGTTGTGAGGAGACGCTGTGCTCAGTAGAAGATGACGAAATCATCTTAAACTTAAGAAAGCACAATAACTATAATGTCTTAAAAAGGTTTTACTTATTTATTTTTAAATAAAAAGTCTCTCTCCCCTACAGTCTCTCTCTCTCTCTCTCTCTCTCTCTCTCTCTCTCTCTGTCTCTCTCTCCTCGTCTCTCCCCTACAGTCTCTCTGTCTCTCTCTCCTCGTCTCTCCCCTACAGTCTCTCTCTCTCTCTCTCTCTCTCTCTCTCTCTCTCTCTCTCTCTCTCTCCTCGTCTCTCCCCTACAGTCTCTCTCTCTCTCTCTCTCTCTCTCTCTCTCTCTCCCCTACAGTCTCTCTCTGTCTCTCTCTCCTCGTCTCTCCCCTACAGTCTCTCTCTCTCTCTCTCCTACAGTCTCTCCCCTACAGTCTCTCAGTTCAGAAGAGCTTTATTGGCATGAATGTTAACAAAAGTATTACATTGTTGCCAAAGCCATTAGAAAACATTAATTACATGAATCTGAATTTATAAACCATTGCAGTATAAACATATTAGATATGAAAGAATATCATATTAGGTAGACATAAACAAAACAACCACTCCCCCCCCCCCCAAAAAAAAAAAAATAAATAAATAAATAAATAAATTAAATAAAATAATACTAATAAATATATATACATATACACATAAATAATAAAATAACAATAATAAAGAAATTAAATAACATGTACATATATATAATGAAGAAAAAAAATTATATATATACATACATGTACATATAAATCATCAATATTAACAACAATAACAACTATCTAAACTCTGTCTCTCCCCTACAGTCTCTCTCTCTCTCCTCGTCTCTCCCCTACAGTCTCTCGCTCTGAGTGAGAAACTCCCGATCCAGTTATACATGATGTTAAACCTTTTAATCTGCCTCTTATACACATGACTGACACTGGACACTCCTTCCCTAAATGTTAAATAAACCTGTCTGGTAGCTGGGAAAAATAAAATGATGGATCAATCGATCCATAAAGGATAGAAATAAAGAACTAAGGTATGAGGGGGACAGATCAACGAAGAAAAAGTACGAAAGCATTAGAACATATAAGGAGAACTATATAGAATTTAAGAAAAGAAAGAATGAAAGATGATGACTTGGGTAGGAAATACAAAGAAAAAGAGATTTAAATACAGAAGGAAAACAACAACGGGAAAAAGTGATGAAAGTGGGATGTGTATAAAACAATATAGGAAAAATATAGAAAAAGGAGACAATGAGAGAGGACGAAAGAGCACTGGGAAGAAAGAATGGAAGTATAAGGAGATAAAAAAAACAAAGAAAGAAGGAAAAAGAAGACAAGATGGACAATGAGCTGTGTAGAAGAAAGGAATGAAATACATAAGAAAACAACAAGGTTGGGAAAAAGGTAAGGGAAAGGAAGACACAGAGGAATGGAATGTGCAAAGAAGGAAAGAAATGAACAAATAGAAGAACGAAGGGGTAGAAAGAAATAGGGATGGAAAGATAGATTGAAAGACTCAGTGCATGAAAAAGAATAAGAGGATGTAATGACAGAGCGAGAGAAGAAGGGAAACAACAGGGTAGCAGAAATGATATCGGATGGATAAAAAGAGAGAGAGAGAGAGGAAAATAGGATTGTGGGAAATGAACAGTGAATTAAAAGAAAGAGAAAGTAGAAGAGAAGAGGGTCGCGTTCATGGGTTTGGTTCTGGAACTGATCCGACACGCTGAGTTTATTAGGGAGTTACATCTGATATTAAAGGAGGAGAGAGAACGCAGGAGAGCTGAGGACGGGTGAAGAGGGTGAGGCAGAGGAACACCAAGTGCTCATGGGTAATTCACCAGACCGGGGGGGGGGGGGGGGGGGGGGGGGAAGGAACATCAGACTTGAACAAGGAAAGAGAATAACAGAGTGAGAGAGTGTGTGTGTGTGTGGAGGAGACGTGGTCGGTCCCTCCAGACGGGATCCAAAACCCGAGCGTCCTCAGAGCAGGACAGTGTGTCCCAATGCCGCGCGCCCGCGTCCCCTTGACTCTCTGATATAAAAGATCGTGTTTTTATTATTATTTTTCCATTTTTACTGTGTTTTATTTTTTGCTGAAGTGCTGTAGTCTGTCTGTCCCTGCAGAACTGGAGGGGGGGAAGGAAAGATGGCTACACACTCTACTTCACCGATTGTGTAGGTTTACACATGACACAGAAAAAAAATACACACCCATACCTACACTCTCTCTCTCACACACACACACACACACACTCTCTCTCTTTCCAGACTCGATCACGTGTGGTATACGATCACGGTGGCCAGTCACACTCTTCACAGATTATTTGTTTACTGGCACGTCTGCTCCTCTGCTTTTTGCTGAGTGTGTGTGGTTTATTTCCTCAAGCGTGTGTGTGTGTGTGTGTGTGTGTGTGTGTGAGAGAGAGAGAGATGCGCGAACACGTTTCCGCTCCTAGTGCTTGTGCTGGTTCTGTCAGTGTGAGAATTGGGTTCGGGTCGGAGTCAACCTGATCTCACACTCCGCTCGCTTCAGTACAGGCAGGTCATGATCACCTACTGAACATGAGGTGTGTGTGTGTGTGTGTCTGTGGGGGTGTGTGTTTGTAGATAAACCCAGGGAGTTCTCTCCTCTTACTGACATGAAGAAAGATCCCGGCCAGGACCACATCAGAGTCATGGGTCTCGCCCGTCCTGTGATGTCATCGTACCCGAGAGACATGACCAAGCTGAGCCATGAACAAGTTCTGCACTACAACTCCTGTAAGACTTTGTGTGTGTGTGTGTGTGTGTGATATTTCCTCTGAATTAAGACATTTGATATTTAGATAATATTCCACCACTAATTTATACGACCTGGTCATGTACAGTAACTGTGTGTCCTGCTTTTGTTGCCGTAGCTCTTCTCTGTAAGTTTCCTATTCTGAGGGAAGGAAAAAAGAAAGATAGATTGATCAATAAAGGAAGAATGATTGGGTAGGAAAAAGGAATTAGGACATAAAATTAAGAAAGAATACCAGTTCACCAGATACCAGTATGTGCAGTTATATACAATATTAAAATGTCTACTGTCTGCACGATGATAGAAAATGTCTGTCGTGTGAAGTCGTCCTGATGGTGAACCTTAATTTGAGAAAATCCTCATCAGAACAGTTGAGGTTCACAGTCCAATACAGTGGAAAACAGCTCTGAGAGAAAATCGTCTGGGGGATTTGCACAGAAAAACACTGTTAGATTTAATATAAATCAGTTTTATTTGTATAGCGCTTTTAACAATGTCGTTGCCACAAAGCGGTTTTACACA
>CM060111.1:41488828-41521328 GCA_030522415.1 Channallabes apus
TGTGATGATTAAAATCTAAATGAAATGTGATGATTTCTCAGGGACGTTATTTGAAAGGTTCGAAAACTTCTTCACGTAAATTTCTCGATTTTCCAAAAGTGTAAACTCGTTAATCCCACTACAGGAAGTAGAAACAGACGCACTTCAGTCTTATCTGTCCGTAATACCACCAGATCAGACAGGAATACATTTCTGTACATTTACAGCCACCATCCCGAACATCATCTGCTCTCTGATCTCTGAGCCGTGCTTTAGGTGGGGCTGCATCCAGCATGGTTTTATTTTATTTTATTTTTATTTTTATTATTATCCATCACTGGATATTTCATTTAAAGTGTTCTGTTTAATGATTTACTATTTATAAAAGTAATTATTCCAAACAACAGTGCGTAAATAGAATTAAGATCTGAGAAAGTATCATAAATTTCTAACTTCTATTTCCTTGAAGGCAGCAGGTTCCAGCAGGTTATTATTTCATCGTTCGACTAAAGAGCAAAACAAATTCCATTTCTTACAAACATCAAGGGACTTAATGCTGATCTCAGACCTGACTGTCCTGCTATACCCTCGAATTATTCTATATAAAACCGAACGTTTTTCAATTAAACACACGTCAGTCAATCAATCTAATGTAATCTTAAGACTCTTCTAACGTTTTTTTTATTTTTTTTTATTGCTATATAAATCGACCGAAACTGCATCTTTCTGCACCACACCTGTTATTGTCTATTGATGTTAGTGTTTTTTTTTTATAATTTAGTACAATTGTACCTCAGCATACAAACACTCGGCCATACGCACCAAATCAATCACCGTACTGTACGTCCAGGAGCGGCTCGAGACCTTTTTGCGTTAGAAGAAACGAGCTTAAACGGTTTGTGCAAGATTTAGTGAAGATGTACCACCGCGGGTCCCAAGAACGGTAGCAAGAAGAAAATGGAGTCACTTTAAATTCGGTTTTCGAGAGGAATCATAAATTAAGGGTTAGTAATGTCTATTTATTTAATATTGTACTTTATTTACATGATTTTATTGTTTTTATATGCAGAAGTATGTTGGAAACTTGTAATATTGGCGATATTTTTGGGTGACTGGAACAGATTATCTGCATTTACATTATTTCTTATGGGGAAATGCGTTTCAGAGTACAAAATCTGACCTTAAATTAAATTTGTTTTCTGAAGTACCTCTGTATTATTATTATTATTATTATTAGTAGTAGTATTATTATTAGTATTAATGTACCTATATATAAATAAAAACTTTATTAGTACGTTTTTATTCCTTATAGTTTCCTACAGGTAATCTGTGTACATGGTGTTATTTTAATTAGCTTTGGCCGCGAGGTTAAAACAGTTACGTCGATAAAGCACACTGTGACCCCCTGAACTTTATAACATGTTCGGATATTAGAGATGTGCGGTTTGACCAGTTTTTAAATAATCACAAGGCTTTATTGGGCGCAGAATGACAAATAACATCATATTAAACTGCCAATTTAATTAAACTTCTTAAAAAAAGGGACGAGCGGAGAGACAAAGTCCGTCTGTCCGTCTGTCTGTCTGTGCATCCATCATTAACTTCACATAGTCTGATCCTGTCTATCTGTGCGTAAGTGTGTGCACAGATGTGTGTGTGTGTGTGTGTGTGTGTGTGTGTGTGTGTGTGTGTGTGTGTGTGTGTGTGTGTGTGGCGCGCGCGCGTGGGTGCACGCTGGCACACTATGATATAACTAGCACTCTGTCTGTGTTCGGTTGCTATGGCAGCAGGTACACGCTGTCCCCCTGGTGTTCTCTTCTTTTATTTACCCTTCTGCTGATCATGCCCGCGCGCGCACACACACACACACACACACACACACACAGCCACGACCGCATTAACACACGATTATAAAGTATTGCGGCTCTGTAACGAGTCAGACGTGTATATGACGTATCCAGCGTTGTTTATTTCGAGGCCACTTTTGCCACGTGGATTAAAGTCCACCCTCGACTGCTCGTAATAATCCCTAATCATCGCTATAATAAAACACACCGCCGCGTCTCGGCCTAAAGATTTCCTTTACGTGTAAACGCTCTAAGTGTATAGAGCTCGCCCCCTTCTGGCCTGCTGGGAATTGACCCTGAAATGACACTGTGAAGGATAGTCATGTGATCTTCTTCTTTTTTTTTTTTTTTTTTTCTTCTTCGAAGGCCTGTTTGCACAGCGTGCTTGTGATTATAAAAGTAACACACACACACATTCAGTAAAGGTCATGTTGTTTTCTAGTCTACATGCTACTATGCTGCGCGGGACTGGAACAAACAGCACTGTTTTTTATATATATATATATATGTGTGTGTGTGTGTGTGTGTGTGTGTGTGCGCGTGACAGGGCACCCCGGCAGACGTCCTGTATAAGGGTACCATCACTCGTCTCATTGCGGAGGACAGCCCCAGCAGGGACAGATCCAGAGACGAAAACCAAGCCAAGGGACACGTCCTGTATGAAGGCATCAGCGGACACATCCTCTCATACGACCGTAAGTCTAATCTCACACACACACACACACACACTTGTTCTCTCCATCAGGTGCACACTTCTTTGACACACACACACACACACACTCCTCTAATTCCTACAGGCGCTCCGAACCCGAAGGAGGAGGTCAGGGGGGAGGTGTTGGGGCTGAAACGCGCGTACGACGTGATGGAAGGCGGAGCCATCTCCCGAGTGCTGCCGTTACGCGACCCTCTGTCCGCCGCCGAGGGTCAGTACGCACGACGACACAACACCAGCGATTCCTTTCCATTTTTTTTTTTTACTTTGTTTATTAACAGATAATCCGTTTATTGACCCTCCGTCCGCCGCAGGTCTGATGGGGAGAGCGATGCCTCAGGAGCGAGAGAGTCCTCGTCCTCATCATATCCGCGGCTCCATCTCGCAGGGTGAGGGACCGCGCTCGTTCACGGAACATGTGGCCTCTGTGTTTGTTTAATGTCTGAGAAAGAAGAGAGAGAGAGTCTGTCTATAATTTGCACTTTATAATCAAACAATTAATCGCTTTCTTTCACTTAATCAGTGTTTTGTTTCCTCTATGTTTAGGACGGATGGTCCGGTGCCTCCTAACTGTATTATTTATTTATTTTTCCTCCCTCTCAGGTATTCCACGTCACATGGACTCCCAGGAGGAGTACTCGCGGCGAGAGCCGAAGCAGCTGAAGCGCGAGAGCTCCCCGCCCCCGCGCGGCCTCGACTCCAAGAGTCCGCGACTAGTGTCGACGGTTAAAGAGGCCGGACCCTCCATCCACCTCATCCCGCCGGAGGGCGTGCTCATGAGCAAAGCGCCCAAAGAGGGCTCCATCACACAGGTAACCCGGACCCGCGTCCGCTCGTGGGGATCCGTACCATTCCTTCCCCCCCCCACCCCCCCCCAGCCCCGGAAGCGAGACGCCGGACTCATCAGATTTCTCGATGAATGATTTATCCGCAGGGCACGCCGCTGAAACTGGAGTCGGCGGGTTCGTCCAAACGCCACGACGTGCGCTCGATCATATCCAGCTCCCCCCGGCCGTACCCGGGCCTCCCGGGTCATCTGGAGAGAGGGCACTACGACGAGCCGGGTCCCAAATCCCGTCCCAGCGCCGTGGTCAGCAACTCGAGCTCCCTGGTGCTGGGGGCGGAGCCGGCGGGTAAAAGCCACCACAGCCCGGTGGGATACGACGAGCACAAGAGGGCGGGATATGCGGCTGCGTCACTCAGAGGATCCCCGCTGACCAGCAGGGACACGCCGCAGCGGCCACACGAAGGTACACGGCCGTTTAAAATACAAAATGTAAACAAAAATAAATAAATAAAAGATTGTATTTCACGTACACTTGTTGTTGTTGTTGTTGTTGTTCTCAGGCTCCGCGAAGGCGCCTCAGCAGGAGCGGAAGTCCACGCCCACTCCGCGGGAAATGAGCACCAAGTCCCAGCTGCCTGTCGTGGGGGATCACGCCGCCTCGCTGGCCTCCTACGAGAGGCTCCTTCAGGGCCTGGGAGCCGCCGACATGTACCGAGGGCAGATCCCTCTCCCGTTCGACCCTGCCAGGGGCATCCCGCTAGACCCAAGTAGATGAATATAGAAATAAATAAGATTTAAATAAGTGTTATCACCTTCAAACTAATACTGTTACCCGAGCACGGTTTCCTAAATCTGTGTGTGTGTGTGTTTGCCATCCTCAGCTGCTTATTACCTGCCCCGACACCTGGCTCCTGCCCCGGGTTACCCCCACCCCTATCCCCCGTATCTAATCCGGAGCTTCCCCGACACGGCAGCCCTGGAGAACAGACACACACTCTTCACCGACTACATCACCTCACAGCAGATGCACCAGTGGCCTGCAGCGGCCATGACGCAGAGATCAGACCTACTGAGAGGTCCCCGAGACCCACCCCTCACGTTACAGTACTCGCCCTCAACACGAGGTACACACACACACACACACACACTTGGGGGAGATTGGGGGGAGAAAACAAAAATGTCGTTAATGATTTTATGACATCATACTTGATTTACAGGAGCATCCGCGTCACCAATGGACCGCATCAACTACCTCTCTGGAACCCCAACCACTTTCCCCAGCCGTGCATACACCACCTCACCGATCTCACCAGGTAACACACACACACACACACATGTATGTCAAACACTCCGCTTTCAGTATAACATACACGGTTCTTGCATTTGTAACGGTTCTCTCTCTTCGTCCGTCTTCTCTCGTCTAGTCGGAAACTCTCACATGAGCAAACTCCAGGGAACGCCGACGTCGTCCGAGAGAGAGCGCGAGAGAGAGCGCGAGAGAGAGCGCGAGAGGGAGCGCGAGAGAGAGCGCGAGAGGGACCGGGAGAGGGAGCGCGAGAGAGAACGAGAGCGGGAGAGGGAGCGAGAGAGGGAGCGAGAGAGGGAGCGGGATCGGGACCGAGAGAGGGAGAAGTCTCTGGGACATGGCAACGTGGAGCACGCCCCCATCTGGAGACCCGGTAACTTGCGCGCGATTGTTAAAACGCACAAAGGTTTGCATTCATATAGGCAAAGACTGTATAAATATGTTCTCTCTCTCTCTCTCTCTCTCTCTCTCGACAGGAGCGGCGGAGCAGACCGGGGGCAGCAGCTCCAGCTCGCGTCCCTCGTCCCTGCCGTACAGCCACCAGGTGAGGTCCCCGACCATGAGCCCTCGGCCCCAGGAGAGCCTCCAGCACAGACCCACCGTCCTGCACAACACCAGCTCGAAAACCCTGCAGAGTTCAGAACACAGCAGCCCGTCTGTGCTCAGGTCAGACACACACACACACACACACACACACACACACACACACACACACACACACACACACACACAATCTAATCTCATTACACATGAGCAGCACAACAACCTGGATCACTTAATGAGTATTCCCGTTCCACCTTCCCGTCCAGGTCCGTGCCGCAGAGTTCTTCACGTTACTCAAACTACCCCGGGCATCTCCAGAGGGCCGCCGAGGCCTATCCGGACTCGAGCGGGGTCAAAGATCTGAGCCGGGAGCCGTGCAAATCACAGAGTCGCGGCGTTCCCCCCAAACAACACGAACCCAAGTCCGAATCCAAGATGTCCAGCCCGAGCGGGGGCATCATGTACCCGTCCGCGTTCGCCCAGGCCCCCGGCGGTCACATGGGGCTCGCGACCAGCCGCGGCCTTCCCATAATGGTCACGGAGGCCGGCATGATGAACCGGGATAAGACCCAGAGCAAGGACCACGACCTCCGCGCGCTCGGTAAGACCCGGGGACTACGGAGCAGAGATCTCAGCCCGGGTTCGGGTTTTCTGTTCCGTTTCTTTTTTTCTCTCTCTTTGTTACGTTTCTCAGTTCTCGTGTCATGAGGCGATGCTCGTGTTTGAATATCTGTGTGGGAGGATTTAAAAACCAAAGGCGAGAGAAAACAGTGCTGCGGCACAGGGCATGAAAAGATTCCTGAAAGTTCATAGAGAGGGGAGTCATGCGTAGGGGAGGAGTGTTTGGATGTTATTGTCCTCTAATTGTTTTTGTACATGAAACTATTTGAATGTGATTAAAGTCGGTGAGTAACTAACTGACGTCAAGCATTTTTATTTATTATTATTATTTATTAGATTTTTTTTTTGCCTCCCCACTACAGCTCAGCAGAAGCCTCTGGAGCAGCAGGGTTATTATTTCATTCCAGAAGAGAGACTCTCTCCAAGCCAGCAGCCGCCGTCTCCTGCCGTTAAAGGCTCCCAGAGAGTGGTGACTCTCGCCCAGCACATCAGTGTGAGCCTTTTATCTTACACACTTCCTGCTCCCGGTGGACGGAAATTCATGGCAAATTCCAACATGACAAGTCTGGCTCCCTGTTTTCTGTTGCAGGAGGTGATTAAGAAGGATTACTTGCGTCAATCACAGCAAGGGCCGGCCGGAGGACAGGCGGTGTTCGGCTACCACAGTTCACCCGTGCTGGACCTCACCCGACCCCCGAGTGCCCCCCTGACGCCCTCGGACCCGAGCATCATCAGTCGCTTCACCCCCGAGGGCTCCAACAACGACAGGCTAAGAGACAGGTAGGGAAGCGTATACACCTTATACAGTTCAGTTCAGCTCCACTGTTTATATAACACACTGTATTTAAGTGAAAAAAAAAAAAATGAATAAAAATTCCTGCCCCCTCAGGTCACCTCCTCAGAGTAAAGTGTCCCCAGTGAGTCTGTCGGCCGAGTGCATCGAGCCGGTCTCTCCACCAGGGGGCGGTTCCGAGCCAGAGTCCCAGGCTGCCACGTGTCCCAGCGAGCAAGCCGAGCAAGGGTATGGACGTCTCGTACGGTCTCGTACGTCAGACACGCACTGTACACTGTCCTGTCACACACACACACACCGTCTAACACGTGTACCTTCTCCGTTCCTGATGTCTCCCTCAGTATGGGATCTCGCTCTCCCTCCAGCACCTCCCAGCCACCCGCCTTCTTCAGCAAGCTCACCGAGAACAACTCCGCCATCGTCAAGAGCAAGAAGGAGATGATTAAGAAGATGGTCGTAGGCAACGAGAACGATTTTAGTACGTGTGGAGGGCACAGTGTGCGATTGTTTATTTATTTATTTATTTTCCCCCGTTATATGTGCTATAAATTGATTTTCATCTATTTTATTTTCCTCTCCAGACCCAGGACAGCCCGGGACCGAGATCTTCAACATGCCTGCATCGGCTAGTGGAGGTATAACGTAGAGCAGAGACATGATCGAGTCGTATCGATAAATCTCACTGTGCGTGTTGGTATCAAAAGGTGTAATGTGTACTGTGATCTATACTCCCGGTTAAAGTTCACACTTCAAGACTTCATTCAGTCGCCAGAAGTCATTCAGTACATTCAGGTCGTCAGCTGACTTCATTTTATTGCCCCATAACGTTGCTGAGTCTCGACCTGATCAACCCCAGATCATAACACTGTCTCCAGAGACACTCGTACAGTGGACACTATGCATGATGGGTGCATCGCCTCATGTGCTTCCCTTCTTACTCGGACACGCCCATCACTCTGGAATAGGGTCAATCTGGACTCATCAGGTCACATGACCCTTTTCCATCGCTCTAAAGTCTTAAAGGGGTGTGAGTCTCTGGTTAAGGTGTTGGGCTGCGGACCAGGAAGTGCCCGGTTCGAGCCCCGATGCCGCTGGGTCGCCACTGATGGACCCTCGAACAAGGTCCTTCACCCCCAAGCGCTCAGATACAACCGGGGGAGGGTCGAGCTGTCGACCCGACAGAAACAGCGGGTGTATAATCGCTGCCCGATGTGCAGGACGATGTGCAGTTAATGGAACCGCGCATAAATACATTTCTTCCACAAAGTTAACGGCTCCGCACTGTCCAGATTTAATAATGTCGCTGAAGAGTTCTTAACTCGGTTCCAATAAGTTCAAATCTCCTTAGTTCAGTTCTCAAATCTGATTGGTCAGATGGTGTTTGTAGTAATGTATTTGTTCTAATCTGTTATCATTTCTATAGCATTGGCTAATTCCCAGAAACATGTAGCAGCATGTGTTGTATAAGGATGATAATAAGCCTTGTTATGATAAAGGAGAGGTTTATCTTTATCGTTTACTGAAGGATCCTCCGGTGTCAACAAGCACAGACTTACACTCTTGGTTGCGTAGCGTCAGGTTTTACTTTAGTGTTATAATAATGTCGTTCTCCTGGACTTAACATCTTGTGGAACCTTTGATGAGTCTCAGATCAGTGTATTCATTTATACCTGATCAGAAATAGTTCCATCTCATAACGTTGTGTGTGTGTGTGTGTGTGTGTGTGCGTGTGTGTGTGTGTGTGTGTGTGTCTTAGGGACGCCGAGCATGCGTAGCCAACCTCCTTCAGACTCTAGTGGGAACACCATCGGCCTGGAGGCGATCATCCGCAAAGCCCTGATGGGAAATTTTGAGGAGCAGGCGGGCGAGCGCTCGCCCTCTAACTCCGGACCTTCTGCGGCTGCCGCCGATCCGCGCACTGAAGAGCCTTACTCACTGCCTGGTACATGTCTAGACCACACACACACACACACACGCTGATTTTTAGTACCGCGTCACTGTGCGCTTTATGGAAAGGGTTTTACGTCGCACATGTATATGTACGTGTGTGTGTGTGTGTGTGTTGTAGGTAAATCGAAGAGCAGCGGGCGCTCCAACGGGCGCAAGACAAAGTCTCCAGGTCCTGGACTGTCGGGAGGAGAGAGACCGTCCTCTGTGTCCTCTGTCCACTCTGAGGGAGACTGCAACCGCCGCACGCCTCTCACCAGCCGCGTGTGGGAGGACAGACCGTCGTCTACAGGTTACTGCACTCTGACCCGCACACTTACATTTCATACCGTGTATTATAGTTCAAGCCCAGCGATCAGAGGGGCAGAAGCTCCAAACTTGTTCAAATGTTATGGTTTCTATGGTAACGGTTGAGTCAGGGTCAGGGGTGGATGCTTCACCTGAACAAATAAAAAAAAAATTTAAAAAAAGGGACTGATTGTCGGTATATGGAAGGAGGAGGAGTCTCCAGTGTCGGAGGTGAACTAGTAAATCTTTGTGACGCGCAGATGTTTGTCAAAAAAATAAAAAATAAATAAATAAATTCCAAATCGTAAATGATATAAATTTTTCGCCAAAGTTGCGCGTACGTCCAGGAGCCGTTCAAAACTTGTAAACTTGTTTTTTTTTTTTTTTTTTTTTTTTTTTTTGGAAATATTTCTAAGTACCTGGAACAGATTATCTGCATTTACATTATTTCTTCATTTATTCATCATCACACCTCTTGGTCGCTGATTATTTTCCTAAAACTGCACAACCCCAAGCTGTTGTTTTTTTCCCCTTAAATAATACTTCAGCTCATCATTATGATACATTTTTTTGTTTTGAATCTCCTTCATTAATTTGTTTGTTTGTGTGTGTGTGCGCGTGTACAGGCTCCACCCAGTACCCCTGCAACCCTTTCACGATGATGCGTTTGCCCGGCTCGGTGATGTCCGGGCCCTCCCCGTCGCCCACCCAGCCCGCTGCAGGACCTCCACAGGCTCAGAGCCGCACCTGGGAGGAGGAACCCAAACCGCTGCTCTGCTCTCAATACGAGACGCTGTCGGACAGCGAGTGAACACACGCGCACACACAAACACACGCACACACACACGCACCCATATAGTGAGACACATATACACACTCTCGCACGCACACACACACACACACCCCTACAATCTAACATGCATCCCTTCATGTTACTAATGCACTTCACTTCAATAGACCACACTCGTACCCAGGGGTGTGTACACACTTGCACAGCAGCTTTAGCATGTGCCACTCTGTATCTCACACACACACACATGATTTTTTTCAGACTCTCACTGAGAAACCTCTCTCTCTTTCTCTCTTTCCATAGTTCTGTTCAGAATCTGTACCTCTTGCTGACAACACACACACACACACACACACACACACACACACACACACACACACTCTCAGACAAGACTTGCAGCTCTGCATCGCTGTCTTAAATCCCAAAATGGAACGAACAAGTCGCTCAGCTCAGCTCGTGTAACGTCTTAAGGGTTAATGTAGTGAAACCGCAGAGAGCTAGCTTAACCAGGATGCTAGCGTGTATTCGTTCGTATCGTTACAACACCCTTGCCCGCCTATAAGCTTCAGGCCACGCCCCTTACCCGAGTCTGATCCTCGTGCTACGTCCTGACTGGTAGCTGCTACGACAAAAACGTGTCCGGGTTGTTTTTTTTTTTTTTTTTTTATACACATATCCGTGTTTCAAACCACTCCACAAGGCCAGTGTGTAGTTTGTGAGCGAGGCTAATCTGGTATAATCTCGATATTCGCTTGGTTTCTTTGCTAGCTATGTTCACCCGAGCGTCTCTCAGCCCAGGATGGCCGCACGCGTCGCACGTTTGCTTTTACAGACTCACTGATTCACCACTTGACTTTCTATGGCACATTTTAAGGTACAGAGGACCGCGTGTGTGCGCGCGCGTGTGCGTGTTTTACTCTTTTCCATGAGCGTTAGTTTACAAGGTACACATAGCATTTTTTTTGTTCTAAACATCATTGATAACATTGGAATTTCTGTTTTTCTTTTTTATACACATATAACAGTTTCCGAGTCGTCTCTAGTCAAAACGTTTTTCTTTGTCATGAAAGCTGTGTGTGTGTGTGTGTGTGTGTGTGGGGCTAATTTGATTGCGTTTTCTTTTTTTAAGCACTTGACCAGCAGACGTTTTTTTGTCGGCATCCCATCATGGATACTTATACATATTTGTTTAAGCCTTTTTTTTTGTCTCAGATTCTTTATACAGTATTGGTTTTTTTTTGTTTTTTTAAGTTGAATGATTATTGTTTTTATGTTCGTCACCTGTACATCTTTTGTAAAAAAAAAATTTTAATAAATAAATAAAAATAAAGAAATTAAATGTCCGATGCTGCAGCGACAATCTGAGCAAGGGTGAAAAAAAAAAAAAACAAGAAGTGCTGAGCTGAGCATACGGACGCAGAGCTGCTTTTTCAGGTCCCCACAATGTCCTCAAACAGGAACATAAACACACATGGTTAAAGAGACTGCCGCCTAATAAAAGCCATGGACATTGAGCACTGCGCTGTCGTTATCTTATAAATAACATACAGATACCACACAACAATAGGCAGATGAACGATATCATATTTTAACAGTTTTTTTCCGAGGACCTCCGTCTCACTGGGACTCCAAACACAACACCTCATGTGTATAAACGTGTATCCCTTCGATGTGTACAAAAACGAAAACTATTTCTGGTGTTAAGTGCCATTTATCTGAGACGTATATTTACTGAAGTTTAAACTACCATGTGACCTGCGCACAACCTTTTTTTTTTTTTTTTTTTTTTTTTTTTGAGGCTTAAAAGACAAACCTGGTGTGTAAGTGTCTTTTCACACACACACACACACACACACACACACACACACACACACACACACACACACACACACACACACACACACTGCTGAGAGCGGTGGATTTAATGTCCTCACACTAACGCGTCCCCGGAATCCGCCGTCGATCTCTGCGACGCTAACAGTACTATTTATCTAATGATCTGCATGTGCTTTAGATGAACGTCAACTTTTATTGTTTGCTCCTCACACGTGATCCCTCTTTAATGTTGATATAAAAAAAAAAAAAATAAAGACTTTTATGATTCTATTCCGCAGGTTTACCTCAATGGGAGGGGTTTTAGTTTTTCATTTTATGATTATAATTTTTTGTGTGTGTGTGTTGAGAATTGATCATCGATCATTCTGTGTGTATTATATCAAGTGTTGATTTTGTGTAAAATCACGTTGTTACGTTCTCAAGACGTGTGCCAACCATATTGTTTTTGGTCAATGCGATTTTATTTGTTCTGTTCAGCAAAAATGCATTTTTTTTCTCTTTTTTTTTTATTTTGGCATAAAAATGCAACTTCTATTAAGCGTTCATTACATTTTTGGCATTTTTGTATTGTATATTTCTTTTTTTTAATTTTTTTTTAATTTTTACAAATATTAAAACATTGTGATAGCGTTAAATATTGCTCTACATTTCCAGATCGTGCATTTCATGCTCCTAACATTACTGCATGTTTTAGAAGAGACATAAAAAAAATGAAATTATTAAATAAAAGTAAAATTTTAAAAATAAACAAAAAAAAATTAATCGTTACATTAATTTTTTACAGCTTTTACAGTAAACGTGCAGCGCGTTCTCTCTGGAACAGCTGTCTTTGTTTTCCCAGACGTTAAAAACTGTGTAGGATTATAAAAAAAAAAAAAAAAAAGCATACAGTACATGGGTCTGGAAAACAAAGAAGAAGAAAAAAAAACCCTAGACGATTCTATAAATAATGAAAAGGTGTAAGACCAGACCCCAATCGAAGCTTCCGGATGTGAGGAAAGCGAGAGTCGGGGGTCATCCTTTTTTTTTTTTTTTTTTTTTTTTTTTTTTTTGTACTATCGTATCGTATGCTCATTTCTTGTTTTTTTTTTTTTCAACATAATTCCAACCCACTGTATTATAGTGCGGAGTGTCGGGGTGTAAATAGGCCTAAAAGGGGTGTACATATTTATGTGATTTGCTGCGAGGTGGAGATTCACAGAGAAAACTGTTCACACTGTTGTACATCAACATGGCCACCAGCAAAGCTTTGTGGATAAGCAGTGTACAAAAATGAAACGGGGAAGAAAAACAAAATACAACAGACACTGCCTTAATGTTTAAATAAAAAGCTTATTGCCATTACTATGTCAGCTGTTTGACTTTTATTCAGCGATAACGGTTGCATTTTATTTTATAATTTTTTTTTTTTCATTTTCATCTTACAATGTACTGTAGGCAGCTTGATCGTAATTCTGTCTAAAGTATCATCGTATGATTGTCAGAAGGGTTTTAAAGTACAAGATGATGAGTGATGTACACCGAACAGATGTATCCAAGATGGATGTAAGGAATTTCTGATCAAGCATTTTTAATCGTGTTAAGTTAACAGCACACAATGATGTCCAGTACAGTACACTCGCCAGCTGCTTCAATCGGCAAACCCTGATATTGGACGTCTTTTTGCCCTCAGAATTAAAACCGCTTTAATTCTTCATCTCATAGATTCAACAACATGCTGGAAACATTCCTTAGACATTTTGGACCTTTGGATCGACATGACCGCTTCACGCAGTTACTGTAGATTTGTTGAACACTGAGGAACTGCCCTCACTGGATATTTTCTCTTTTTCACATCGTTCTCTATAAACAACGTCCGAAATACTCAGACCTGCCCATCTGGGGTGTTATAATGAGTGACTGGTGAAGTGAATAACACTGATCATCTCACTAAAGTGGCACCTGGAATTGGTTGGAATATATTAGGCAGCAAATAAACTTTTCTTTTTGTTTGTGATGTTGATGTGCTGGAAGCAGAAAAGAATAGGCAAGCATAATTCAATGCAATTTAATTTGTGTATTGCTTTTAATAATGCCTCAAAAGCAGCATAACAAAAATCATAAGGAAATTAATGATGTGCAGATCAATCACGGGTCAAAATGATCAGTTTGTCCCTGATGAGCGAGCCGAGGGTGATGGTGCTGAGGGGAGAACTCCCCGAGTTGGCAATAAGAAGAAACCTTGAGAGGAACCAGACTCGACGCAAACCTCATAGTCATTTGGGTGATAACGGATAGCAGGGATTGACCTGCAGTCATACTGTGTGTTAGTAGTCTGGAAGTTCAGTATAATGATTGTCTGTTGACGTTAAAGATTTAAGGTAAGAACTTGAGTGACACTGATGAGGCCTAAATCGTGATGTCTAGCCATCTAGAGAAGTGTTCCAAGGAAGACAAACCAGTGAACCAGAATCAATGATGTGTGTGGGGGAGAAGACGGCTAGTGTAATCCGATTTGATAGACGAGATACAGTAGCTCTGAAAAAGCTCAGAGAACAGTGCATTGTTTTTTAAAAATAACTTTTTATTGAATATTCAATTATGAAGACAAACAGACATGCAATACTTCAGGAGTTGGGGGAACAAAAGGACAAAAACAGTGACATGCAAAACAGTGCATCATTTCTTCTTCTTATTTTTTTATTCATTTGTGTGTTTATTGAGCCCGGCGCGGCGTAGCTGCAGGGTGCTCGTGCTGACCCGTATCCTCCACCAAAAGAAGAAAACTAGCAGTAGTAGTAGTCGATAGCAATGTATTGGTAAAAATGTATGGATTGTTCAGTAGTAGAAGTGCACTGCTAGAAATAGTAGCAGGATCCTTAGTGGTTGTAGTTTAATAGTAGTTGAAATCAGCAGTGGTTCAGTATTAGTACTAGGATTAGGAACGTTCATCTGCTTGTACACTTGTGAATTTAGGACGTTTCACACTGTATTCTCTGGCGTATTCTTCTTTCAGCAATCAAGAAGCACAGAGGAAAACGGACGTTCCCGATCCTGACAGAAATAAAACCTGTGAGTAGGTCTTATGGTTGTATGCAAAAGTCTGCGCACCGCAAAACAACAACAAAAAAACCCTGTAAAAATGTTAATGCAGATATTTTTACCTTTAATGCAGTGCTCAAACTTTTGCCTACAAATATCATGTTAATCTAATACCATCTGATTATGAGATCTAGCTGTGTACCTGTTTTATTGTCATACACTTGTTTCTCGAGACGATGTTAGTTATTTTTTTAGTTTTTCCACCCTTTGACCAGTTGGACTTTGTGATTCATTCATAAGGTTTCACTGGGAGTCATGAAAAAGTCCTATTTAGCATTAAATAATACTCCTCCACCCAAAAAAACAAAACAAAAAACAAAACAAAAAAGTCAATGTACTGTATATATTTAGGTTGAAGTGATGTTTCAAACACAAGAGGGCGCCATAATGTCTGGAATGTTTTAACAGTCGACCTACTTCCTTTCAATTTTCCAGCCCTTTCCTGTAACGGACAGCACATTAATAGACATACAGTATGATACAGCGTGGTCCAGGAGTCTGGAACCACGAAAAAAAATTATTTTAATTAAATAATAGCTCAGATTAACAGACTCGGACTTGGTGACTGAATCCAAGAAGGTTTCGTAAAAAGTATTAAAGCTGATGTTCCATTTATTATAGGTTGTTATTTCCTTATTTAATGTTTTAGATCTTCAAATCTCTGGGAAGATTTCCATACTGCCTTCTACTCCTGCCTTCAGATGAGCATAAAGTCAGAGGTTAACACTTAGCGTTAACACAAGCATCGTAGCGTCTCTCACACGCCCGAGAATTTTTTATAAAATGTTTTTGGTCACTAAATCAGAGAATATCCGGTTACTTGTTCCAAGTCCAATGATCTTGACTCACACTGTGCGATATTTATCCAAAGTGAGAAGTCGAATCTCAGCATGAGGTCTTGTGGTTTTGGGGAAGTTTTAAGATTTGAATTAGAAACCTTAAGAATGTTAACCTGCGAACTACCTCCACCCTACCACCATCACCACGCTCAGGGTTCGGATCCGGCAGACACATGGTTAACTTGCTCTTTTTCTTCAAAGCTTCACACTGAATTTTATTGTATAAAATATAAAAGTAAAGGAAAAGATGATTCTTTATAAAAAAATAGAAGTGGAAATTCCTTTTTATCATAAGTCATAAATCCACAAAAAATAAAGAATTGAGATTTTATTTGTTCATTTAAGATGTACACTGTGTCTTAAATTATTTTCAAATCTTTTGCCCCAAAAAACAACAACAACAAAAAGATTTAAACTTGGGAATACAAAAATATAAAGAAAATCATTAAGTGCCTTATGCAACATATACATCATCAGGAAGTATTTTACAGAGGAAAAAAGTTAAAAGAATTTTTAAAAATTATTGAAAATCATAGACTTTCATTTATACAGAAACCTCTTCACTCTTGGTAGAACTTTAACACTTTCCAAATTCCTTTCATACCAACTTTACCTTGTCCATCGCTACAGTTCATCTGGAAAAAATAAAAACCCTTACCTTGTCATTTAAGGACGCATCTCACCCAGTTTCTTTACCTCGTCTTACTTTACATGCAAATCACACCACACAGAGTCGTCCTGTGTCTGTCTACTGGTACCTAAAAACCGACCAGTTCTGTGCTTCACTTTCACGTACGCCGAAGTACGCACATGAAAAAATATGACTGGATTAAGAACAAAAGTCGTTATAAAGTAGATTCTGTCTGAGGTAAGAAATCGTAATCGAAAATTATTTTTTAAAGATGTACCAAAACGTCTTATTTAAAATCCAGATTTTTGTAAGACAAATGCAAAACACCTTCCGATGCGCCTGACCGCGTGATGTAGCAGGTTTAGAATTTAGTTCCATTTAGTATTTCAACATATATTTTAAACTGTATCAATAGTAAGTTTTTGGAAATTAAAACTAAAAATAACCCAGCTGGAATTTTTGCTTGTTAAAATGTTGTTAATTTGGCAACGTTATTATTTAGTTGTTTTTGAAAGTTAGAATGGTTTTGATGAAATTATGTCGGAACAACATCGAGTAAATAATGAAATGGATAACGTTAAACAAATGATGTTAAAACAATATTAATACCGAACCGATGGCCTGAGACGGACTCCAATCTCTGATTAGAATTTTGCTCGGATGTTGTTCGAGTTGATGTTAATCGGCAAAAACGTTCCAGTTTCATTGTTTTGAGGTTGATTTCCAACTTTATCTCAACATCAGTTCATCAACGTCATTCTAACTTTCAAAAACAACGTTGTCCAACAGTTTATTACAAAGCTCATTTAACATTAGCCTTCCTGATCAATAGTCATGTTGAGTGAGCCAACAGTCACCAGCGGGAAATTTCTAGAAGGTAGAAGCCAAATCTCCCAGCATGCATCAGTGCATGAGATGGCAGATGCTATGACCCATCTGTAGCAGAAACCTGTGGTCACTACAGTCCTACAGTCAGGAAAACACAGCACCGCTGACCTCTCAGTTTCGAGCTATGGTAACCCTCTCGAAGTAGTCGGCTGGGGCGTTCCAGATTTGTAAACAAAACTTGCCTGGACTGAGTTTTCAGACTAGTTTGTGCTGAGAATTACTGTCAATTCTAAATCCTGGTAAACTCGGGCTTCTGTCTCGACACGTCCACTCTCTAGCGTTCAACCTTCAGCCGGATTATTAACCCGCCAGTCCAGAGTCTTGAGCAAAACGACGTTTTGCTTCAAGGCTGTATTTTTGGACCGCTTCAAATCCTCGGTGTGCTACAAACTTCCATGTCTCTTTCTCAGATCTGTATAAAAACATTGGTCCAATCTTTCAAGTGCTCCTACAACTGCCCTCAACTCGACCAAACTCACTGCAGCCAAAAAAAAGAAAAAAAACAAAAAGAAAAACAAAGTTCTTAGCAAAAGTGCAATCAAAAGCATTTATACAACTCGCAGCAAGTTGTACTATTCCCCTTGCCATACAGTTTTGAGGATTTATTATTTCTTTTCTCAATCGTACTCTTTCTAGCAGAGTGTAAGGGGCGAGAACGAGTAAACAAACAAAAAAAAACGACAGGTTTAACCCACCTCCCGACTGCAAAGTAAAGATGAATTGCTTATCTTGTTACAACAGATCCAATATTCCAATATTTAATACCCACTTCTTTCACCCGAGACTAAATAAACGTCACGTCCTTTCCTCCCTTTCTGAGAAGTCTGTAGTCATCCTGTTGCACAAGTCGTCCATTTCCCAACGCTCGGCGAGAGGGAGTTCATACAAGAGTGCGTCTCGGTGTGGTGGGCGTGTCTCACAGATCCTCGGTGTAGATGATGCAGGGACTGCCGTCCTCGCTCGACTCCAGCCTCACTGTGGACACGAACCGTCGGCGTCCGTTGGCGTTGTAGTGCAGGGTGGTGCGGTAGGTGTTGCGCGCGTGTTTGGGGTAGACGATGGCCGTGCTCTGGTAGTGAATGGGCCGGTGCTTTGGCAGGAAGTGAACCTCCGACTTGTAGTTGCGCCACGTGTGGTTCTGCAGAGCCACCACCGTCTCGCTGTAGGAAGTGACCGTGGGAACTCGTGCGCAGTAAACCTCGTCACGGAAGTGCCGGTGTGAGTCGTACTTCACCTCCGAGCTGAACCTGAACACACAAACCCAGAGTGTTTAATACAACCACTTGATGTATAGTAGGCTACAAAAGTATATATTTATACTGTATATCCCTAATGAAGAGATGTTATTGTTATCCTTACAAAATGTCAGTCTGTTTCTTTAAAGCGAATGAAGAGCATGAAAGGTAAATGATGGACATAGCAGGGTGGAGGGATGTTTAATTGATTTACATATTCAACTATTGTCTGAATGGCAGTTGAGGCACTGAAGAAAAGACAGGAGGCAGAACTGGAGTTTGCAGAGCTGAAGATGTTGAGGTTCTCTTTGGGAGTGACAAGGATGGATAGGATGAAAATGAGAAATGAGTTCATCAGAGGGACAACCCATGTTAGATGTTTTGGAGATAAAGTCAGAGAGGCCAGATTGAGGTGGTTTGGACATGTTCAGAGGAGAGATGGTGAATATATGGTCAATCCTTCGGTAGAAGGATGCTGAGGTTGGAACTTCCAGGCAGGAGGTCTAGAGGAAGACCAAAGAGGAGATTTATGGATGTAATGAGAGAGGACATGAAGTTAGTTGGTGTGAGAGAAGAGGATGCAAAGGATAGGATTGGGTGGAGGCAGATGATTTGCTGTGGCGACCCCTGAAAGGGAACAGCCGAAAGACAAAGAAGAAGAGTCTGAATGGCAGTTAAGGCTTAACAACCAGGAAGTTCTAGCAAAACCAAAGTTTAGCAAAGGAAAGAACTCTCACTCACTCATCGTCTATGTATCGATTTATCCTGTGTGAAGGGTCGAGAGGGGCCCGGAGCCTATCCCAGGAAACCTAGGGCACGAGGTGGGGTACACCCTGGACATGGTGCCAATCCATCACAGGACACACACACACTACAACACAAACACTCCCAAACTACAGGCAATCTGGGAATGCCAATTAGCCTAATCTGCATGTCTTTGGACTCCAGAGTACCCGGAGGAAACCCACCAAACACAGAGCCCACCAAAGCTTCTTTCCCTGTGCGTGGCAGGCCGTGGTGCACCGGGTGTTCTGTTGCCTCTCTTGACTTTTTTTCAGCAATTTGTGCTGAATTGAGTTTTCGGTGGGATCAGCCCAGATGGGACGGCCTTCCCTGGCGCTTGAAGAGGAACTTGAAGAAAATGTGTGCACACATTACTCCAAAACAACGTGGAAATGCTCATTAAAACACTCGTGTGGTTACAGAGTTTAAGGTTAATGTTGTTATGAAACGGACCTACAGTAAATTTTAGGGCTGTCAATATTAACACATTAACGCAAACGATTAATCTAAAGATTTTAACGCATTTTTAACGCTAATTAATCATATGGCCAAGTTTGACCCTAATGGCTTCCCATAACCACAGCACGGTTACCTGGCTGTGTGATAATTGCACGTTTAATGCGGTTAACAAGATGAATAAAGAAACATCTGAACATACTACAGCACGGCGAAGTTTTGTAATAAAAAGCTTCTAGATGAAGGATTGAATGAAACCGAATATAAGCTGGGAGCGGTGGCTTGAGTGGCTAAGGCTCTAGGTTACTGATTTTTGGATCTGAGGATCCGGGTTCGAGTCCTGTCGTCGGTGGGTTGCCACACCCCATACTATCCCGCCATGGCATGTAGTGCTGGTCCCATTCGAGAGATTTTAATTTAACATTTGTTAAATGTTAATGCTTTTTAATTTTGTAAATACTGCATAATCTGTTTTCTCGAAAAACAGTATTTTAAAACTGTGATTAATCACAGACTATGACTGATTAACTAGATTAATTTAATTACAGTCTATTTAAGCGTGAGGTTTCCATGAAATCCAGTTTCGCTGTTTGACGATTATAAAGCAGACGGTGTGTAAACAGCATAATGACATTTAGATGGCTTTTATACACGGAGTCTTTAAATACACACACGGTTCCTGTAAAAATAACGTGGTCTTGAATACGACTGATCCATGTAGCAGATGGAGTAACGGCCTCTCTTGGTAGTGGACCCAGAATTTTGGTGTGTGTGTGTGTTTACCTCATCTCTGTGGTGGGTCTAGGGTTCACCTCGATGCTCTCTCCGAAAACCACGGGGTGCATGCGTGACTTGACATCTGTGCCCTGGGAGTTGAGCAGCAGGTATGGAAGCTGCACACACACACACACACACACACACACACACACACACACACACACACAGAGGAAAGAGTAACGTTAGTCTACTGATTGATCAATAACAACCATATGATTCACGCTGCAAGTTGAGAACAGTTAAGATGGTATTGTGTGTGGGGGGGTAGGGTGGGGTGTTACAACGCTCATGCGGCAACCACATACAGCATTCATTCATCCATCTGTTTATATTTATCACGATATAAACTCTAGAAAATGTCCCAGGCACACATGAGCCCTTTAAAGGTACCATGTGAAGAGGACAATCTTTGGTCAATGTTGGGACTAAGTGTCTGGTGAATGCCTCAATCTGGGTGTGTGTGTTGGTCTGTGGCTCCACCTGCTTGTGCCATCAGGACAATGCTCACTACATAGCACTCGTACACACACACCTCCCCCCCCCGCCCCCACACACCCCCAACTGAGCCTGATTATCCCTGGACATGTCTAACAATCCATCAGCGAAAGACATTATTACAAATATCTCCCGAAGAACTGGAATAAACAAGCAGCGCTTTTCATAAACACAAAATCAGCGTGTGAAAGACGAATTCAGACAGTTTTGTAACTTTGACTTTGGACTTGGCTTTGACGGTATTATTTACGATAAGAAGTAATTCTCTTTTTCACCGCATTGTGGTCCCGTTCGTCTTGGTCGATACATTTTTAATCCCGCAAGTTCACACGTATACTGGTATGCATTTTTTAAATAACATTCTCCCTGCCTCTTTACCCTTACCTTTACCTTACGTTCTTTACCTTGCTAACGGTTGTAAATTGTCACAACTCGTGCCAACGTCTCTACAAGGTTCGAGCCTCGCCTCGTGGTCTGTGCGCATGGAGTTTGCATGTTCTGCCTGTGTTTTGTGGGTTTCCTCTGGGGGTCTCTGGTTTCCTTCCACAGTCCAAAGACATTCGGCATTATGTGTACCCCACCATGTGCCCCTAAGCTCCCTGCGACAGGCTTCAGGGTGTTCAAGTCAAAGCGAGAATGAGAGTTAAATTTCTCTATATAATCCCCTGATACACTAATGCACTTATCCCAGGGTTTCACTAGAGCTTGGACACCATCAAGGTGGAACGTTTTCTTAGTACTCCAGAACCATGATCTGTGGACTGCCTGTCTGATACATGTCTCAAACCCTGGCTTCCCAGGAACTCCTTTAATGGCCCCATATATATATATATATATATATATATATATATAATATACACACACACACACACATTCTATATTATTCAGGAGCATAATGTTGAGGTGTCCGTCTATTCTATAAGACTTGGGTGACTAAAAGAAGGAATCTGGGATGTTTTCTTTTTCTGTATTTCTGCTACAGCACTCCTTCTCACAGGTGTACAATTCATGCATTTTTGTTTTGTCTCTACCAGATGAAACCTTAGACGAGCTCAGAGATCCTTTATGAAGCTGCATATTTTCTCTACGTGCCCCATTCATCGTTGTTATCAGCGTGTCGCGCTCCACACCTCCTTCCTCCCTCAAACTCGACCGACTACATCTTTCCCAAATGCACTTCATGCTCTCAACTGACAAAAGGAACGGAAACGACAAAGCTAGAAAGAAAGAAAAGAAAAATCAGTGGCTGTCTTTGTGAAAGGGTCGGGCGGGCCGAGCGAGCCCACGCCGCGTATGGCACGTCGGCGAGCCAGCCAAGTTACTGCGAGTTCTCCACATCTGTTTGCTATCTCTGCTGCAGTGGATTTTAGATTAGGGCTTTTCCACAATGGCAGCCCTAACACACACACATACACACACACACACATCAGAGAAAGAGTCTCGAGATTAGTGTGTGTGTGTGTGCTTGGCTTTGTGCTGCTTAAGGAATCTTTCCTGATAATCGTGGCTGTATAAATGAATCGCACATGTATTAAAACAAAGAGTCATATATTATTTGAGTGTGTGTGTGTGGACATGGAGTCACAAAAACACAAAGTGAAAACGAGGCAGAAAAGAATTTCATATGAATGGTCTTGACTTAGTTTTATATTCTCTGAATGATCCACAAACTTTGTATTACGTTGTACGTTGTATTGTTCGGAGGAATCAGGGGTTATTGCATCATAAAATGTCAGAGCCTATCAGGTTCTAATATGCAAATGAGGTCTGCAGACATGCGCAACACCGGTTTATGAGGATTTGGATGGTGTTTCTGTTCCTAACGTGCATATACTGTACAAACATCTGGATTTCTACTGTACATGCATCTGTCCCCTGTATATGTGACAAATCGAACAACGAGGCGAGGGTCTCTGCTTACTCTATACTGTATATGAGGTCACAATAGGGAGAAAAACATGTAACCGCACTGTTTATAAAACCCTTAAAACTCATGAGGCACAGATCCGTAACAGCAACACAGCATACTGTAGGTCTTATATGGACGTCGTGCCAGTGTGGGTTAATGACGAGGCTTCAGATATCGAACTGTGCAGTCGGGTAGAACAGAAGATATTATTGTATATTTATAACGTGTCATTTTTTTACCAGTATACCTGGAGTATGGGAATGGCGTCGAAAAAATTAGCTTATTATTATTTTAGTTCGTAGAAACTGTTATTTATATGCCTGTGCGGCCCATTTTAAAGATTTTTTTTTTTTTTTGCTCAGCCATGTTTGTATAGTTGGTTAAAATGAACTAAAATTCAGTTCATCATTTTGCCTAGTGCCTAGTTGTGCTGAAAAAAATAAAGGATACGTCACTCTGTAATGCACAATACTGAGTCCTATATGTATGTTTATAAATAAAAAAAAATGTAAAACAAAAAAATTGGTTAAAATGCTGAGCTTTAAGGGTTACAGCACCGGCTAATATAATAAAAATTTTAAAAAAGAGAAAAAATTACTAATTACACTTCTGGACATTTTTCATTCATTCCATTTATTTGCATTTAAATTTATTTTGTCTTGTACAGATAGGTTTTATATTTCTTATATGTTTTTGAAAATTTTTATATTTTGTTCTCCTTTATTACAGTTAAGCTATTTATTTATTACTTCTTTTCTATTTCTCTTTCTTATTTCTTGTTAATTGTTTTTAAACTTTTTAAGGTCACCGGTGGTCGTATAAGCATTTCACTGCATATCGCACTGTGTATGTGACAAATTAAATTTCAATTTAATTAATGATTACAAATAAATGTTTTTGACACTTACAATGAAAAAATTATCAGTCCCTGCTTTTTGTCCTTTTTCTAATTTTGTATTCGCCCTGGACTTAAACCCCTCCCATTGGCATTGGGATAATAATCAGCAGGTCCCAGGTTCAAAGCCCAGCACCACCAATTTGATCCTGTTGGGCCCTTAAACCTCGGCTGTATAATGATGTAATTGCTGTAAATGTGATGTAATTTAATGTAAACAAGTCAATTAGATCGTCTTCTAATGTGACCTCATATAAGAAATGCCTTGTTGCTCAGCTCAGATCTGGATGGGCGTGGCTCGGTAGTACCTCATTTACATAGACACTGAAACGGTGTGTCCTGAACAGGGAGTTATGAGAAGGGGGTACGGGAAAATGAAAACTGATCCGAAGGGGTATTTTAACACACACACACACACACACACACTGGGGAGCAGAGAGATGTGTACGAGCTTGTTAATAAGATGAATAATTTTATTTATTATTATTAGCAGTATTTTTATTATTAGTGCAAATTACAATTTCTTTTACAGATTTTGATCTTTCTCTCGCTCGATTTACAAATCATTTGAAATCGATATTCCTGAACTACGAAATGATTCTGTTCTTGTCTATGATAGTAGTAGACCTACAGTATGACGAGGAGAACAGAGCAGATACCTTTTAATTCTAAACGAGGTGCTTGTTTGTGTTTAAAAGGCAGTGAAACCTGCCCAGGACATAAAAGTTAATTCTATACTACAGGAGAAATAAGGTTGCAATCGGCTGTAATTATAAGGCATTGTACGTTGCCGGATTTTGCCGAGCAGCAGCTGCGAAAACAGGAGCGTGAGGGGAAGCAGGAGCGCTGCGTTCTCCACCCGATCACAAAGTCAACTCAATGACAGCCTCTGCTGTTTATTAACTCTCCCAAACACGCAGCGGGGTGAAAGTCCAATTATGCAACGGGCTGCAACAGCCCCCGGTAGCTCCACCGCGCAAAAATAGACCAGGGAGATTGTTCTTGGCTGGCATGAGCAAACAACTCCGAAATAGTCCTGCAGCCATGTGAGAGAGAGAGAGAAAATACTTAAATTTAATAAAGCCTTCACCGAGCAGGCATGTGCACGTCGTCCCGCTCGGCTAGGAAAAGCCAAGCGCAGCAAACAACGCTGCCATTGTGCGTTTCTGTTTTCTCTCCCGAGTTTACTTGATCCTAATAAACAGTATCGCGGGGAGGAGCGCTCCAGCAGAGAGCGCCGCACAAGCCGCGGCGTGAGGAGCCGTGCCAGGTTTATGGGCCAGGACGTGTCCGGAGGAGGCGGGTTTCCGATTTCGCAAACACCACTACAGATACGGCGCGGAGAAGAAACAGGGCCCTTGTGTTTTCTTTTACAGACGTGTACGGAATAGCACTTCACGGCATTGTTAAAGACAAATATTGTACAAAACAAGGAGGGTGGTGTGGAAAAAAACAAACCAAAAAAAAACAATAATAAAAAAAATCACTTTGTTATTGTGTATAAAAACCAAAAGGGGAACAAGATCAAATTGTTCTGCTTTCTTTTTTTTTCCAGGAAACATTTTTACACCATCAGTATTTATCACGTCCACATGGACGCTTCGGCTTTAGGTCATTAAAAAAAAACGGATCTTTTGGAAAAAACTCTTTTTAGCGTGAAGATATTTAGGAAGTTGAGTTTGGAGAGGAGAAACTGTGTGTGTGTGAGTGGTTTGTACGATGCATCATGTAAGAATCACTGCATCTCTCATGTTTTCATGAGAATGACTGACTTTTTTTTGTTGTGGCCTTTACTGTAGGGGTCATATCACTGCCCGCGCTTAGACCGTGTGTGTACGCAGTTTCACACGAACGAAGGAGGAAATAAAGAGTTTTTAAAACTGAGAAACTGCGAAGACACGCAGCACCACCTGGTTATAAAGTAAACGAGAGTTGTTCGGTTTGTGAGTGGCGGCACGGTGCCGTAGTGGATTGCACCTCCAGGTCCTGGGTTCGAATCCCACTTCGGGGTCTGTGTGCGTGGAGTTCGCATGTTCTCTCCCTGTGCTTGGTGGGTTTCCTCCAGGCGCTCTGGTTTCCTCCCGCAGTCCAAAAAACAGGCAGATTAAGATAACTGGAGTCCACAAATTGCCTGTAGTGTGTTAACGCACGTGTGTATGGGTTTGAATCCTGTCCAGGGTGTTCACTGCTTTGTGCTTCAGGCCCCCTGTGACTCTGTAGGATGAAGGGGTATAAATGATGAGCGAGTGAGTGGTTTGTGAGTGAGTGTGGTCACATCTCGGGCTTAGAACCCAAAATGTAACAATCCACCTGTCGGAACTAAATGTTAAGGATAATATAGAAGTGTTTCCACCATGATGTCTGTCTCCTATTCACTCATCCCACCTGTGCTCTCTCTCACACACACACACACACCTGCTGTTAGAGGTACGAAAAGAGCTTTTTGGAGCTCAGTTTCCACCCGGTTCGCTTCCATGAATCTAAAATATGAAAATCATTTGTGGTGTTGTTATTAAAGCTGAACGTGCACGCACAGGCGACGCGCCGCAGTCGACCCAAGGCGAGGGTTTGAGCTCGCGGCCTCGTGCTGGCTCTCCTGCAGTTTAGGCAAGTGTGAGCATGCACGTGGAGGAGCAGGAGGGGAAAAAAATGCACTCAGGAATAAACGAATAAAAGCACGCTAAGCACCGTTCAGAGTCTGTACAGGTCGCAGGGATTTAAAGAAGAGGGAAGAGAGGAAAAAAAAAGGATTGGCTTCCAACATGCTGTAGAGATTAGAGATAATCACCGTCTGTACAGCGTGTACAAGTGAACTTCAGCATGGTTCAAGCTGTAGTGTTGGTGATTTGTTTGTGTGTATGTGTGTGTGTGAGTGTGTGAGAGGGAGGTGACCCGTTTTCCTGCTCGTTAGTTGCAGTCGGTGAACGGTGCCCTTGTTTTTATTTTATTTGTTTCTTATGGAGGAGAAGGTTATGAGGTCGAATCCCACACCACTGAGAACATCTCCAAAACAATAATAAATAAGTGGTTGGTTTAAAAAAAATAAAAAAATTTATCTGATTTCATGTGATCAAACATGGATGTTAGAGTGTTGAACCACGCCCATGTGACACTTCTGTGTTATTGTTGTTTTCAGCGCCGAGTCCGAAATATGCTGCAGATTCTTGCGTAATGATTAAATCCCGGAGATTTAACGGTGCTGCTGGATTAGTTGTGAATGGCTCCGGGCTCCGGGCCCCAGGCTGGGGTCTGTTAGTCCAGGACTCTGTAACCTTTTCAAAGGCAGAAATATAAGCTGAGGGAACGCCGATGAGCGCGTGCCCTCACACACTGTAACAAGAGCAGCACTACTAAAGGGTAGAAGTGTGTGTGTGTGTGTGTGTGTGTGTGTGTGTGTGTGGCGCTTTAAAGTCCTGATTGTATGTGCTTACACGATGGACGTGAGAAAGCCAAGGTCAGATTTCTGTCATTATCACACGAGCAAACATTCTGTGGGTGTGTGTGTGTTTACTTCACATCCCTGGCCTTTTAATAAACCCATTTCTCTTCCCAGCTGATATCGAATCCCTCATGGTGGTTATGACCGCTTGACGTTTTTACGACGCTGCGGTTCCACCTGTGAACGAGATGTTCGCTGCATTTTCACGGTGCGGCGGATTGTAATACGTTATACCCGATAACATCTCTACACTTATCTACCCCTTTCGAGCGTCTCCAGCAGGACGTGCCATGCCGCGCCTCGGGTTCCTCCTGCATTTCCTCGAATCGCTTTTCGATCTGAACCTCGTGAAGACATTTTTTTTTTTTTTTTCTCGCGGCGCAGAGCCGTGGAGATCTCCTTACTTTTCGCGCCGGAGCTCCGGTTGCATGAATGCATAATCGTTAGGAATGGCATGTGCTCGGAAAGCACTTTGAGGCTGCGGGGAACGCTTTGAGATACTGTATGAGGACTCGACTCTGCGTCGGTCGTCTAGATGGCGAGATGTTTGGACTCAATGCTCGGAATATTCACCAATGATTAAAAGAATGGACTTGTTTTTTCCCGTTATGTCTGACCTTGTTCCTCTGTACCGGGACTCGGTGGCTGTTCCACAACGTGACTAGGCAACATCAAGGAACGGACCTCGTTCCCGATAATTGCGAATGACATCAAGAGACGCAGACGGAGACCCATGGGTCTGGGAAACACGTCTATACGAAAAGAGCTATAGAGAGCCAAAGATACACTGACTTAACATATTTAAACTGTTCGTTGTTTTACCCCCTGATTGTGTGCATCTCTGTGCTCATGTATGCGGAAGAGGGACGATAGCGCTTTCACTTCCACTGCATTAAACATCAGGTTAAGAAGATTTAGGCTGTTTTCACACCGAGAATATCCCACCCCCAAAGTCTGGTCCATTTTGATCAATGAGAACACAATTGTTTCGTGCTCGGGGTCCTTGCCCGAGTCCGCTTGTACAGGTGGTCTCGAGAACGACACGACGATACGGAATCCAATCTCAGCATGGAAGCAGTTCGCCATTTAAACGTGACATCATCAGTGCCGTCTGTGTCCTCCGAAATCTCGGCACATTCTGATCTCATCCTCTCATCTACACTACACTATCATTTTTTCACAATATCAGTAATATCAGGCAAAGCACGAGGGTTAGCTTCCCTGTTCTCTTTGTGTTGAACAGACGCACGGTACAAATCAGTCGTGTCTAAAGTGAAAATACCCTCAGTGTGGCTTTGCGCATCAATGAGGAAGCTGAAATGTCTTCCAGTTTGTCATAATATAACCATCACACCGTGCAGTGTTTCAATTTTGACAACACGTTTGCCAACAGCAGTATACATTCCTAAATGTAAATGACATCAACGTGAGATATTTGCTGATCGATAAACAATTCGGTCCAACATGTGATGGCTGTTTTCCTTTTCCCGGCTTTATCTTCTCCTGAAAGTCGATGTGCGTTAACGGCTTTATGTGATTAGACACTTTTTAAAGGAGCAAAACATGTAGAGTATTAGAGCTCGGCAGGAGAGTGTGAGAGCCAGTGGTACGGTGGGGATCAACACCGCCTCACCTCACAGCTCTCAGGTCCCTGATCTGAAGCTCCATGTTCATGCAGGGTTCCTCAGGGTTCTGTTCCCTATAGTAAAAACGTGCCGTCGAGAACCTGTATGTAACTGGTCCAACACTGGTCCTCCTCAGCCCTGCACTGGCTTGGTAAGATCTTACCAAATATATGGTACAACCACTGGTGGACGAGGTACTGTAGATGCTGGTGGTAACGTCAAAGGTCAGGTTAGCTCTTACCTTACTGCAGACACGTTTGGACCAAAGGAGATGTCTGATGTCTATCCCGAAAACCACAGTACGGACCAGTTACTTACGAAGGATGGACGAATATCGGCACTCATCATACTGCATCTTTGTTTATTTTAGAATCAAACTATTTCTAAAACAATTATAAACCAGTGTTTATGTATTTCTGACAGCTCGTGTCTCTGCTCACCAGTTTGCCTTCTCTGCCCTCCTTCCTCCAGCACATTCCTCCATGGTGCTCGAGGGCGATGGGGGTCCGAGGCTCTGCGGTTGCCGGTGAGAGCGGACAGAGGGGCGGGCTCGGGCTCGGCGGAAGCCCTGAGTCGGGACTGTCCAGGAGTCCCTCGCGGCTCTTTCCCTTCAGACTGTCCTCCATAGCCTGCAAGTGTAGATGGCCCACCATTTCCGCAAGACGAGCTATATTAGACTTTTTTTTTTTGTTTTTTTTTAAGAAAAGAAATGTCCTCGGGTGAGTCTTTAAAGAACTGGATTGTGTTTTCTAATTTTTAAGGCTAAAATCCAATCCAGTCCTGGTCCACAGCAAGAACAAAAAGTAATAAAAAATTAGGATAAAAAAAAAGAAATCCAATTAAAATCGGCAGCTGAACTCTGAAACGCTCTCCTCCTCTTCACTCTGTAAAGAAATGATATATTCATTAAAAACATAAAAACAAACAAACAGACCATACGGTATATTACAGGAACTTGACTTACTTCGAAACGAACAGATAATTAACACGCAGCCGTTCAACTACCTAGCTGCTCATTAAACACACGCGTGTACAACCCCGGGGTATTTAACATGTTTATGGTTGGTTACTTATTGATCTGTTTATTTGTTTATTTACTTGTTTGTTGGTTTATATGGTCATTACAACATACCGTACACATTTAACTTCCTTCTTAGACAATATGTTGATATTAAAAACTCTTATAGTTTCCAAGAGTTGATGAACTGCAGAGAAAAAGTCATCAATTAACATGTTTATTGTTTTGATATTACGTATTGTGATATTTACATTGAGTGTATAGTGTAGATGGTGTGTGTGTGTGTGTGTGTGTGTGTATAGTCTATATAAATGTGTGTTTTTGTGCACACACACTATAAAATAGGTTTTGTATGTAGATTTCATATTAGAGTTATACAGTAACAGAATAGTGTTGATTTAGTTCAAAAGTGTCAGTTTGTATGAGATCAAAGGAATAAAGATCAAAGTCCCAGCAACAGTTACAGAGAGTCACTAAGTAACTTTTGTCCTTTTAGATGTTTAGTTTGTGTTTAAAGCTGAAAAATCCCACAAACAGTAATGTGATTAGATTCTCAAGAGAAACATGTGTGTGTGTGTGTGTTACCTTTAATTAAGAAATCCCACCGGGTGAAATAAATCCACACTCTGTTCATATCCAGTGATCAGGTCAGCCCCAAAGAATAATAATAATAATAATAATAATAATAATAAAAAGATAAAATCCAAGCGAGTTCTTCAGTAGATCTGCTGTGTGTGTGTGTGTGTGTGAGACCAGCCAGCGCTCACTGTAACACCTCCAGCACCTGGAGAGCTCTGTGTGTGTGTGTGTGTGGAGATATTCCTCTGTGTGTCCGCTCCTGTACACTGACTCAGTCTGACTGACTCTCTCGCACACATGCGAGTGTGTGCGCGCGTGTTGTGGCCCCACGCTGCGTTTTTCTCTTTAATCCCGCGCGCTGCTTTCCGCACCTGGACATTTAACTTGTAATTCCGACACGCAGCCGCTAGAGGGCTCCAAACCGCCCACACGGTACAGTACACACAAAAACATCTATATAAACCCTGTAACGGAAATGTTTGACTGATAAGTTTCACACAGCGGAGGACCAGAAACCAGCCTCAGAATGTGTTTTTTGTCTGTTTGTGTGACAGAATTTAATGAAACTTTGCCTTTCCACAGGTATCTGCCTGAACTATGAGCAGTTTTGTGCCAGATTGTAAACCACAGTGTACTGCGCATGCGTCGAACGTGTGGGCGGGTCTTAAATCAACCACTGAACAGAACTGGAATGGAATCTTTGCAGTCCTTCAACATCTGCCCTGATGTTTAATCTGCACCATAAGTGAAATCAAAATGTTGAATAAAAGTGATGTTTCAAACAGTTACGTCTCGAATTTATTAATTCTACTTTAGAAATAAATGTAAACAAACACTTGCATCAATAGATATTAATTATTAAAGATAAAGTGAATATTGTTATTGGGATTAGTTCATATTTTCATTTTCATTTAACACGCTGGGAGTCGTTTTAAGGCGAAACTTCATCTTTATCCGATCTACTTTTTCCATTTCTCATCTGTGATTCTCTCTCCGATTACCGAACAGGGAGTGGAAGAGACGCAGACGGAGACCCATGGGTCTGGGAAACGCGTCGATACGAAAAGAGCTATACCAAAGATATATGGTATATATCGTAACATATTTAAACTCGAGCTCGAACCCCCTGATTGTGTGCATCTCTGTGCTCGTGTATGCGGAAGAGGGACGATAGCGCTTTCACTCCCACTGCATTAAACATCAGGTTAAGAAGATTTAGGCTGTTTTCACATCTTACCCGAGAACAATTCCACCCCCAAAGTCTGGTCCATTTTGATCAGTGAGAACACAATCGTTTCGTGCTAAGGAAACCGTGCCCAGGTAACAGGTGTACAGGTGGTCTCGAGAACAACACGACGATACGGAACTTAGTGTAAACAAGGCGTAACGTAATCAGCCTTACAGGATGTGATTTCTTTGTATTAATAAGTTAGACAGAAAGTTCTGCTGTACAGAAAGACAGACAGACATGTACATACTGTACATGGGGGGAAAATTCATAAAAATTCGATTTCATACTCTCAGAAATCCATAAACTAAACCTTTAGGACACTCTGTGTAATACATAGTTTAATACATTTTAATATTTTTGGATTTGCTTATTTAAAAAAAAACACACACACCCTCATCCTTTTGGCTAGACTCGATAAAGAGCTATTAAACACATCCATGTGTACGGTTGTTGTGAGGGCTTTTTTTATGCTTATTATTTTTATTTGTTTTATTTTATGTACTGTATTTATTTTTTGGCTGCACACTTGAATAAAATCCCCATCAACATCTGGCTTTTACAAGAAAACATCTTGTTAATACAAAGATATTGTTTCTACAAGAAAACGTCTTGTTGTTATGAGACAGTTATCTTGTTATTACATACAACATCTTGCTACTACAAGAAAATATTACTGCGCTCTTACTAAATGAAAATATTTGTGTATTATGAGAAAATGTCCCATTGTAAGGTCGTGTTGCTGCAGGAAAACTGTATGAGAGTAACATTGTTATTATAAGAAAACATCTGGTTATTGCAAGAAAACATCTCGTTATTATGAGAAAATTATTGTTACTGCAAGATTTTACTACAAAAACAGCTCGTTATAAACCAATTATTTTATTACAAGGAACGAGCTAGTTATTGCAAAAGAATAAAAGTTATGCAAGTCAGTGTTTGAGGTCTGATGGTGGAGTGTTTGTGAAATGATGGTGCAGTGATGGAGAGTGGTGGGGGGCGATGGTGCAGTGATGGTGTGCTGGTAGAGTGATGATCAAGTGGTGGTGAAGTGATGGTAGATGGATTACTTGAGAAGCAAAGTTGGAAAGATGAAGCAATGAAGTGATGGAGGGGTGGTAGAGGACTGGTGAATGAGTGAAGTTGGAGAAGTAAAGGTGATTTGATGTTGCA
>CM060111.1:41526328-41527862 GCA_030522415.1 Channallabes apus
TATGTGTGTGTGCCCTGCGATGGATTGGCACCCTGTCCAGGGTGTACCCCGCCTAGTGCCCGAAGCCTCCTGGGATAGGCTCCAGGTCCCCAGCGACCCTGAACACAGGATTAAGCGGTATAGAAAATGAATGAATGAATGAACTGTGTTCTGTTCACAATCAAAAGTCCCGGTTTCACTCGAACGCCCCTTTTAATAAGCCTAGTTGGTCTAGGTCTGAGGTCTATTGTGATTCCATGCTAGTTTTGAGAATTGATTAGCCAAGCAAAACATGCTCCATTTGCAGATGTATTTATTTATTTATTTATTTATTTATTTATTTTTGCTCAATACAAGATCATTAAATTTAACAAATTATCTTTGGGTTCTTTCTAGTGGAGCTGTTTTTCTCAGGACCTTTGTGATGTAACGTTGTTACTTAATTTCTTGTTGGAATTAAAAAAGTTGGACTGTTCTATGAGTGTAAAAGTTTAGTACTCGCGCACACACTCTTTCAGACTAGAGCTAGACAAAGTGGAAGGAGTCGTTGCCACCGGTGTGTGTGTGTGTGTGTGCTCACTGGATTAATGAGGTCTCGTATTTTATTCATCTAGAAAAGATTGTCTATTCCATAAAGGAGGTCGACGCAGGAATTTTGTGATATCTGGCAACCATTCATGAGACACTTTGATCTATAATTAAAGATTTCTTTTTCATTTTTTTCTAATGCTTATTATTATTCAACATGTAATAGTTTATTTATATAATTTCTCTTATTTCTGTTTTTTTATAGGGTGGGGGAGGGGAATAAATAGTATACCATATATGGTATGTATGTGTATTGCGTTTAAATTTAAAATAAAAAAAGACTTTGATTAAAAAAAAAAAACAGACGTAGCTACTGTAGCATCAAACATTTTACACTCACGTTGTTGTTTTCTACTCATGAACCTGGGAAAGAGTTCACACACACACACACACATGACAAGGTAACAGACGTCTATAGTTAAGCTTTAGCTATTAATGTATTATTAACACTTTGTTAGTGTCTTTAAGAGCAACATCTGGATCGGATGAGAGTTTGTTCTTCTCAACGCTGGTGACACTAGAAGCAGGAATTTCCGAGTTTCGCGTCTCTAAGACAGCCCACCTTCAGACTGACCGACGATCCGACCTCTTCATTCAAGCTCCAGTTACTTTGGAATTGTCACATTCAGGCTTAAAGATGGAAAGAAATAGTCGCTAAAGTTACCGCAACAAATTTATGTGTATAAAATTGATCAGAAAACTAAAAAAAAAGTCTATTTACTTTCTGCATGTCTGTCTACTACTGTGTGTGTGTGTGTGTGTGTGTGTGTGTGTTAATCAGTAACTGCTGACATTTAGTTCTCGGTGTATGATGGTCAGTTTGTACAGAGTTTGCTCCTGTGACTGTGTGTTCCGCGCCACACGCTTTGTTTGTCTGAATTGTGACGCAACTATCCATCTGTTATTACAGTGTGTGTGTGTGTGTGTGTGTGTGTGTGTGTGTGAAATTGATGATTGATGCCTTTCA
>CM060111.1:41528062-41530562 GCA_030522415.1 Channallabes apus
GGCGGTCACATGCAAAACACAAATGAATTTCTCACACTGGGTGTTTTCTTGTCTCTATAATGCACTTCACAGCTACCTCTTCTTTCTCCTTCTGTTATTCCTAATGGACAATCTAAAAATAGGGTCCTTAAACATGAATGGTGGCAGAGATAGGAAAAAAAGAGCAGTAGTTGGGGATTTCATAAGACAAAAGAACCTTGATGTAGTCTTCCTACAGGAGACACACAGTGATCAAGCAAATGAGTCTGAGTGGGCCATGTGGTGGGAAGGGAAACTTTTCCTAAGTCACGGCTCCAACATCAGCGCTGGAGTGGGCAATAATTTTTAATAAAGCAGTGAGCATAAAAGGGGTTGAAATAACAGAACTGGTAAAAGGTCGAGTTTTAATGATAAAGGCAGAAATAAAAAAAGAACTTTTTACTTTTTTAAATGTTTACGCCCCTAACAGTGCAGTGAAAGAACACAACTCTTCAATAGAATAAAAAACATAATACAACGAAGTGGAAATAAATCCACGATAGTAATGGGAGGGGGACTGGAATTGTACAGTAGACTTCACCCTAGACAGAAACGGCGAGGAACCACACCCAAAGTCTGCTGAGGCACTTGAAGAACTTATCATGCAGTGTAGTCTGGTGGATGTGTGGAGGGAAAAAAACCCAAACATTAGAAAATACACATGGGTTAAGGTCAACAACACAATGATTACTGCAGCAAGACTGGACAGGTTTTATATCACTAAGTCCCACAAAAACAATCTTCACAAAACAGCTATTTTCCCCACTGGTTTCTCTGATCATCACCTAATCAGCATAGAAATAAAAATACCAAACATAAAAAGGCAGAGCTCATACTGGCGTTTTAACATAAAGCTTTTACAGGATGAGAACTTTTATAAAAATTTTAAAGTTTTATGGAATGATGGAAAAAATAGAAAAGGGGATTTTAGCAGTTTGGTCTCTTGGTGGGAGGTGGGAAAAAATCAAATAAAAAATTACTGCAGAAAGTATACTGAACACACCTCAGATGCTCTTAAAACCACAATAAAAGATCTTGAGGCAGAAATCACCCAAATAGAGAGCAAAGTGATCAGCAAAGACGATGTTGGAACAGGTCGTCATCTGGAAGGAAAAAGGAAAGCTCTAAGCTCCTTCCTTCATGAGCAAGCTAAAACAGCCCTTATAAGACATCGCATCTCCTGTATCAAGGACATGGACGCTCCCAGTGCTTTCTTTTTTAACCTGTCCAGAAATACAAAACCCCAGAATCAGATGGTGTATCTGACACGGGAAGACGGAACAACAACAACCGACCCAAGTGAGATGAGGAGAGCGGCTACAAACTTCTACACTCAGCTCTACAGTGCAGAACCCTGTGATCCAGCCTGCAGGGAGGAACTACTCAGGGAACTTCCACAACTCTCCCTGGAGCAAAGCACCGTGCTGGACGCAGAACTCGAGCTGCAGGAACTTACTGACGCTGTACAGCAGCTCGCAACAGGACGCTCACCAGGAATAGACGGGCTGCCAAGTGAATTTTACAAACTTTTCTGGGACGTAATAGGTGCGGATCTACATGAAGTTTTTAAATGTGCTTTTAACAGCGGGAAACTACCGGTGAGCTGCACAAGGGCAGTTCTATCACTGATCCCCAAAAAAGGAGACTTGGGGCACCTCAAGAACTGGAGACCAGTGTCACTACTATGCAGCGACTACAAAATACTCTCAAAGTGCCTGGCGAACAGACTGAAACAACATATACACTCAATAATTCACAATAATCAGACATACTGCATACCTAACCGCACCATCACAGACAATCTTTTTTTAATGAGAGACTTAATGGATCTATGCAAAGTGAAACACTATGAACTTGGCCTCTTGGCATTAGATCAAGAAAAAGCTTTTGATAGAGTCGACCATGACTATCTATTTCAGACTCTAAAATCCTTTGGTGTAGGAAACAACTTTTTAATGTGGATCAAACTTTTATACTCTGAAGCTGTTTTTACACTAAAGATTGGAGGTGGCCTTAGCTGCCCCCTACAAATGAAACGAGGAATTAGACAGGGGTGCCCATTATCTGGACAACTCTACAGTATCGCTATAGAACCCTTGCTGCATAAACTAAGAACCGAACTACAGGGTTCTCCTGTCAGAGAGTCACAGGAGAAACTCGTGCTGTCAGCATACGCGGACGACGTAACAGTTTTTATAAAAAATCAAAATGATGTTCAGGCCCTGACAAGGAACCTGAGCATCTATGCGAAAGCTTCCTCAGCACGTGTGAACTGGGCAAAATGCGAGAGTTTTTTAATCGGGCAGTGGCAGGAAACAGGCCCCCCAATCCTTCCAGGTGGTCTCAAATGGGGCAAAGTTGGCCTCAAATACCTTGGGGTGTTTTTAGGGACACATGACTTACAAAAAAAAAACTGGGAGGGTGTAGTGGAAAAAGTGTGTGCTAAGTTGTCTCAATGGACCTGGGTCCTGCCCACAGCTGT
>CM060111.1:41535562-41538062 GCA_030522415.1 Channallabes apus
ACCGCAGCAAGACTGGACAGGTTTTATATCACTAAGTCCCACAAAAACAATCTTCACAAAACAGCTATTTTCCCCACTGGTTTCTCTGATCATCACCTAATCAGCATAGAAATAAAAATACCAAACATAAAAAGGCAGAGCTCATACTGGCGTTTTAACATAAAGCTTTTACAGGATGAGAACTTTTATAAAAATTTTAAAGTTTTATGGAATGAATGGAAAAATAGAAAAGGGGATTTTAGCAGTTTGGTCTCTTGGTGGGAGGTGGGAAAAAATCAAATAAAAAATTACTGCAGAAAGTATACTGAACACACCTCGGATGCTCTTAAAACCACAATAAAAGATCTTGAGGCAGAAATCACCCAAATAGAGAGCAAAGTGATCAGCAAAGACGATGTTGGAACAGGTCGTCATCTGGAAGGAAAAAGGAAAGCTCTAAGCTCCTTCCTTCATGAGCAAGCTAAAACAGCCCTTATAAGACATCGCATCTCCTGTATCAAGGACATGGACGCTCCCAGTGCTTTCTTTTTTAAACTGTCCAGAAATACAAAACCCCAGAATCAGATGGTGTATCTGACACGGGAAGACGGAACAACAACAACCGACCCAAGTGAGATGAGGAGAGCGGCTACAAACTTCTACACTCAGCTCTACAGTGCAGAACCCTGTGATCCAGCCTGCAGGGAGGAACTACTCAGGGAACTTCCACAACTCTCCCTGGAGCAAAGCACCGTGCTGGACGCAGAACTCGAGCTGCAGGAACTTACTGACGCTGTACAGCAGCTCGCAACAGGACGCTCACCAGGAATAGACGGGCTGCCAAGTGAATTTTACAAACTTTTCTGGGACGTAATAGGTGCGGATCTACATGAAGTTTTTAAATGTGCTTTTAACAGCGGGAAACTACCGGTGAGCTGCACAAGGGCAGTTCTATCACTGATCCCCAAAAAAGGAGACTTGGGGCACCTCAAGAACTGGAGACCAGTGTCACTACTATGCAGCGACTACAAAATACTCTCAAAGTGCCTGGCGAACAGACTGAAACAACATATACACTCAATAATTCACAATAATCAGACATACTGCATACCTAACCGCACCATCACAGACAATCTTTTTTTAATGAGAGACTTAATGGATCTATGCAAAGTGAAACACTATGAACTTGGACTCTTGGCATTAGATCAAGAAAAAGCTTTTGATAGAGTCGACCATGACTATCTATTTCAGACTCTAAAATCTTTTGGTGTAGGAAACAACTTTTTAATGTGGATCAAACTTTTATACTCTGAAGCTGTTTTTACACTAAAGATTGGAGGTGGCCTTAGCTGCCCCCTACAAATGAAACGAGGAATTAGACAGGGGTGCCCATTATCTGGACAACTCTACAGTATCGCTATAGAACCCTTGCTGCATAAACTAAGAACCGAACTACAGGGTTCTCCTGTCAGAGAGTCACAGGAGAAACTCGTGCTGTCAGCATATGCGGACGACGTAACAGTTTTTATAAAAAATCAAAATGATGTTCAGGCCCTGACAAGGAACCTGAGCATCTATGCGAAAGCTTCCTCAGCACGTGTGAACTGGGCAAAATGCGAGAGTTTTTTAATCGGGCAGTGGCAGGAAACAGGCCCCCCAATCCTTCCAGGTGGTCTCAAATGGGGCAAAGTTGGCCTCAAATACCTTGGGGTGTTTTTAGGGACACATGACTTACAAAAAAAAAACTGGGAGGGTGTAGTGGAAAAAGTGTGTGCTAAGTTGTCTCAATGGACCTGGGTCCTGCCACAGCTGTCCTACAGGGGGAGAGTACTGGTCGTCAATAATCTGATCGCCTCCATGCTCTGGCACCGCCTCGCTGTCCTTGAACCACCGGAGACATTAATCAGGGAAGTGCAGAGGAAATTGGTGAACTTTTTCTGGACTGGCCAACACTGGACCCGAGCCTCTGTGCTTTATCTCCCTGTACAGGAAGGGGGGCAGGGCCTGATCGACTTGGCCTGCAGAATAAAAACCTTTAGACTGCAGGCTGCACAAAGATTCCTCTACGGCGAAGGACAAGCATGGACAGGCATAGCCAAAGCACTACTCCAACAGGTGGAGGGACTGAACTATGACACACATCTGTTTGCACTAGACCTCAATAAAATGGACCTATCAGCCACAACACCTTTCTACCAATCCGTACTCAAAGCCTGGACATCCGTAATAACAACGAGCAGGGTGGACACACAACCCTTTCAAAACGTAGATGAAGAACCACTGTTCCACAACCCACTCACAAACACAAGGATGCTATCATCAACCTTCGTCCAAAACCGCTTTAAAAAAGCAGGGATCAACAAAATCAAGGACCTGAGGAATGAAGCGGGGTGGAAGACTGCAGACGAACTTTGCAAAAAGACTGGACTGAAATCAAACCGTCTAATGGAGAGACTCCTGGGAGAGGTGATGTCAGCACTGCCCTCCCAACTCCGAGAATCTCTAGGGAAAAGCCCTAGAG